>LPNX010199974.1:208549-568526 GCA_001517045.1 Pseudotsuga menziesii | reverse complement strand
ACACGTTTAATCATTCTTTTTCTATTTTTTTATTCATTCAGCTTTTTAACAAACTATATATATATAAGGACTCTACATTTTTTTAACTTACATATTTTTGACGAAACTTTTATACGGCATACAATTAGATTTTTGATGTACTATTTGTAAAAGCAAACTAGCTGCTAGTATGAATTAACGCTCATAGCTAAAAGATTAATATCTCACATAGCATTTTTTTTACAATCATCACATGCACGACACATCACAAAAAAATTTGCATTCTGCAATTTGACAATATCAATTTTTTATGCTTAACTGACTTAATTTTCAACTCAAAAATCTAATGCACAACTTACTTCAATTTGAATTATTCACATAAGTTTGCTTTTGCTTGCCTTGTCGTTAAAGTTTTTACTAAATTGACCCCTAGGGTAATGCTTTATCTCTTGTTTGATTCTTAGAGCACTTGGATCATATGGTATGCCTTGTTACTAAGCCTAGGGTGGTGTGCATTGAATAGAGAAGACTTCATGATATATGGTTCATGAGTTGAACACTCCTCTTTGCACATCTTTCTAAGGGATCTACCCTTCCAAGTGTTGTTTTGGATCCACGTGTTAATGTGCATATAATAACTTGTAAAACCCAACATGACTCTCAGATGTTGTAGTGTCTAGCTCTATCTTCTTAGATACCATCATTGTGCTTGAATCTCATACCATATAAAGTTTGTACATACACTTCTACAAAATGGTTGAAAAGAAAAAGAGACTCGACATAATATTCAACATGTAATAATGAATACATCAAATATAATATGTATGAAGTCCCCTTACATAGGGATACAAATGTTCAACACTAGAAATGTATACCATAAAATCAAGACACTTCAAGATACACACACGCACACAATTTCAAAACACCAAGGCGTTGGGAAGGCATGAGATTCCTCACTCTTATATACCCTGTGCTCATATATTGTAGAGAAATGAGCGTTGGTGCTTCGTGATACTATTGGATCATCCTTCACACCCATCCCCCAAAAATAATCATCATCAAATTCTGTGGCAAAATTTCCACTATCAACTCCAAGAAGGGATCAATTGCATCTAGACAATGAGATATGCATCAAGGATTTTGTTCAACAATTGGTTGTGCATAAGTGAAAGGTTGCAATGCACGAAGACAAGATCATTCAACCATTGTTATTCCAAGTAGTTTCTCTTCTCCATGTGAATGCGTTCAATGACAGACAAATTATGCTCGCACTCTAAAACACTGCGAATTTGACTAATTGCATAATTTTTGCACTTGAGGGCATTGTCCACCAAATGCTTCACCCCAATTTTCTATGATAAATCAAACTCTGAATCAACTATCTTCATTGTAGCTTCAAAAAATCCAAATGATCACAATCAATGAAAGAAAGAGGTGTGAGGAAAACATGGGAGATGTTTGTATATAACAATGATCTAATAGCCCCGAGGGTTAGCTTAATTGATCTTGAACCAAATGTGAGATCTCTCCCCCAACAGTAGGGGAGGTCACAAGTTCGACTCTCTTGATCCCATTGGAGTGAGGCTCCGTAATTATGGCCGACATCTTACCTCATTTATCATCCATGAAAATACTTAGAGTGTTCCCCAAGATTTCTTCCATCGAAAAAAAATAGCAATGATCTAAGGTTTGCGGGGTGGGTTTAATTTTCTTTTTGCTTTTGACTTTCCTCTTCCTTTTGTTTCAAGCATGTGCACATTTAATGGTAGATTTTGTCATGAATTCATATGTTCGGGATTAAACCAACATATTGCCCCCATTTCAAAGCCTAATTCAACACCCATACCCAACATATTGCCCCCATTTCAAAGCCTAATTCAACACCCATACCCACTAAACCGGTCCAAACGATCCAATTCAAATCCAGATTGGCCAATATAATATTGAAAAATCCGAGCTCAGAACTCAAGTGAGCCAACTGTTGAAGAATATACTTGATACATCGCAGAGTTGGAAGGGTCGAAGCTCATAAAACAATTTTGCAAACTCTTTTCAATAAGCCCAAGGGTAATCAGCCACACCCCCCTAAATATTTTGTAGCTGTATAGAACAAGTAAAATTCAAACAGTTAGAAGCAGGAAAGACATAGATTTAAAAAACAATATAAATAAATAAAAAACTGGCAATAGAACCAGAAGATCATGACAGCATCAAGGACAGTAAAGTTCTTTAAAACAGTGAAAAGTAGAATGGACAGATCTCCTTTCACTTCTCTGATCATCTTTTCAGTAGTATATTTACAGATCAAGACAAGATAATGTTCAGATTTTGTCTTTATTTCAGATCTAATCTTGGGATCATAAGGTCCATATTTTGCATGAAAGTAAAGACTGTTTTCTGGTTTTTTGTATCTTTATCTTTCTTAGAGTTTATACAAATTTTTTACTTGCAGAATAAGTATAATTTCCCAATACTGTTCTGTTCAAAATAAAAGTTATAACAATTTCCTCATTGACAGACGCCAACCATTATCTATCCACCCTTGGAAATTTGATCCCCTAATAATTGCAATTGGAAAGCTGAGGTACAGAGTACCCATGTATTGGTGACAAAAGCTGTGAAGTAAGTGTATAACTAATACATTTCTAAAAACCCCTGAGATAGCTCTATACCAAATAATATTGAACTTGACAAAGAAGAAAAGAACAATTTAAATGGGATTACCCGAGGACACAACTTGTAATTTGGCTATACTTTTGTAAAACAATTTCAAAAAATAAAAAACATAAGACCCATTCCTTATTCCTCTGACAAGGAGGTTTCATTTAACATCTAGATTCATCATTATCAGAATTTTACTTTACAACAAAAGATGATCTTAAAAGAAAATCCTGGTTACAAGAATAGTTTACCTCCAATGGAAGAGTTGCAATCAAGGGTGCACATAACTTAGCCGTCAGGGACTTTTCAGTTGGGACAAATACTGACTTAACCTGCACAATTGTGATCAGCAATACCAATTTCGAAACATGTCACCACAATGAAGATCCAAAGCTAACTGAGACAAAGTAGAATGATATAATCAGTTAGCTACTTAGTACCCAGAAAACTCATGTACCTATACAAAGTTCCTGATCAACAACATAACAATAAAATTATAGCAGTAAATTTGCAAGAATTACGCTACATAGAAACCTAAATAATATAGTAGCTATTAGGTTACCTTGTCCCAATTTTCTTCGATTTCAATGCCTCCACACTTTGAAAAGCTAATGGTTGAACCGAGGCGCTCTGACATGATCGACATTTAAAACTCATCATCATGAGGTACAAATGGCTCCACATTGAATGTTGATATAGGTGCCCTTGCACCCCCCATCTCAACCTGAAAAACATCAAAATATTTTATGGCTAAATACATGTTTATGTCTATATGATCAACACTCACAGTTGAAAAAAATGACAATCCATTACCTCCTTTCCTAGGCGTTCCTTAACAAATGCAATAACCTGGGCTAGGTCCAGATTCAAGGCTACCAAGCCACTCTTTCCTCACTTTCCGAACAACATGTCAGGCTTAACTACGAGTCTGCTCGAGGATAGCCATGGTTCTCTGTCTACTAGTTCATTGAAATCAGTCGATTCTGTTACCTATAACATCAAGAAAATTGGAATGAATTTAGTATTGGACTCAGATTTCCCAATAGCTTGGGTGTAAAAGTAGCAAAAGGAAAAACAGCTAAAGTATGCCATAGTCTGATAATTTTAAGATGTATTAATCTTTCTAGATTTGAAATGGAATCCTTTGTACCATTGCATTTCCATTTGCCTCCAACGAAGAACTTCCCAGTGCCCGCGATGGTGACAACTCCGCGACAAGCATTGACGACGGCTTGAACATTCCTCTGCATTTGAGCAAATAAGCAATGCCTGAAATCCTGGAATCCTTATCAAACATAGAATCCATGTGTCTCAATCTAGCAAACTCAGATCGAACCGATGGTGAGCGTTAGAGAAAACAGACTTCATGCAGCCAATGTGGACTGTCGGGAGCTGGAGCTGATTGCCATGGACGCCATTTTTCAAATCCTCCCATCGTCAAAGTTTAATTTATCAAAAATTTAAACATTATTAATAATGAAAATAAAATAAAAATAAAATAGAGTAATTTTTGTTGGACATTTACTTTAAGTGTCCTCTTGCATGAATCCCTCCCAGCATGCAGTTCACGTGGCATCCATCCACTAGCACCTGTGGGAGGTAAGGATACACTAAAAAGACAACCTACCTCTCATTCAATTTTTCCACCCATTCTTTTCATCGATAGTTTGGAGTGGTGGTTGCTCAATGCTCCCTCCTCACTCCCCAACATGAGGAGCCCTCGGGACTGACGGATACATAGTCCACAGCTCACCTTTTTTCTCTTCTCTCTGTCCCAGCAAGTCATTAGTGGAAGAGGGGTGAAGCATGGAACATCGATATATTCTGGAGGGTTTCGGATTATGGAACATCCTTATCTTCTGGAGGGGTTCAGCTTATGAACACGACCTGCATGGTTATTTAATCTTTCTCATAGCTTCCTTCTTCATGTTGTAGTGCTCCTTCTCTTTTGAGCATGAGCCGCGTAGGGCAGAAAATTTGAATCATAAGCTCTTCCTTGGCAACTCTGTCACTTGAACTTGTATTGGAGCCACGGTGAGCTTTAGGATTAACCTAAAGATGGATTTTATTTTATTTTTCCATTTTTAAATTGGTTTAATTTTCGTTTACTTTTTTTTAATGGGTGATAAGCTCTTTCTAACAGGTTTTCCGAGGGAAGATAGCGGCCAATTCCTGCTCCCCAACGGAAGTGGAAGAAGAAATCCATAACATTTGGCAGTCCCTAAGGCATCTGAAGAAATCCATAACATTTGGTAGTCCCTGGGCATAAGAATAAATCCATAACATTTGGGATAACATTTGGCAGTACCTGGGCTAGGTGTCTAGGCGTCTGTGATAGAAGAAATCCATAACATTTGGAAGTCCCTAGGATAGGCGTCTATTAGAATCCAAAGCATTTGTACAGACCATACAAGAATTCAGGATGGACCATACAAGAATTCAGCATGGCAATGTATCCAAGGAACCATTTTTTTGAAGGATGAAGATGAAGAGAGGCTAGGGAAGCCTCGTCATTATGGACTCACAGAAATCAAGGCCCCAGTTATTCTTTCACGGATATTACTCTCCTGCAGGTTTGCATTGTTTATTTTCATGTTTTTCCGAGTCTAATACATTGTATTGAACCCGAGACCTTTGCTTACATACAAATCACTCAGTTTTAAGAACTGGATTTTCTTATTAGAAATAGAAGATCCAGATATTTTTTCACGGCAGCAGCTTTCACTAAGTTCTTTCTGTATTTTGTGCTCTGTATCATAGGACATTCTCCAGGCAATGGGGCAATTTGTTGATGGCTTGAAGTTTGTAGGAGGGACTTGCAGTTTGATGCAGAAAACATTCATTAAAGAGATTACAGAAATAGCACACAGGCACAAAGTGAATATGTGGGATTGGCCAGTAATAAACCTAAGTTTTATTTTAGCTTCTTACATCAGTACCTGTAAAATCTTGTTATGAAATCTGCATAAAAGCTTACACATACTCGATTCTATTTCTCCATCTACATCCCAAGCTAACTTGAGAAGACTTGTGATGACTTGCACACAGAATTCCATCTACATCCCAAGCTAACTTGAGAAGACTTGTGATGACCTGCACATAGAATTCGAGTATCTGCGTAAGAAATATTCATACACCAACGTCCTTCTTGCCGGGCTGATTAGCTTCCTGTAGGGTTTTGGCGATCAATTTCTGCCGCGTCTGCTTCAAGCTTCGATTGGCATGCTGTCACTCTTGTCTATTTTTCTGTAAGGCTTCTTCAATTTCAATCCCTTAATCTTCGATTTAAGACTGTAAACCATATTCTCCAAATGGTTCCGTATACCTTCAAAAGAAAAGAAAAACAGAAGCAAATCAACACCGTTTACTGCATGGATTAATGCTTTAGCTTTCATAAAAATTTGCTACTGCTCAGTTCTTTTTCATTCCTTTCCTTTTAGATTTGTTTGCTTTCTTACAAATATCTTACGCACAATTCAGAGCTTTTTTGAAGCCTACGCTATCTCACAAACAGAAATGAAACCATGGAGTTAAATATGATTCTATTCATACCGATAGTTATTTTTTATATCGGTTACAAGACCTAAAAATATAGAAACCAATCATCTGAAAATATGTGAAACTTTAAAGGATTTGAATGCATAATCTGTGAAACTTTAAAGGATTTGAACGCAATTAAACAATCCTTCATGGCTTATTTCAAAACAAAAATACTAAGAGGAGGACATTGTAGCAATACCCAAATCGCCTCAGAAAAGAAAGCAAGCACATGCATCATCGCCTAAGAGTGTCGGCATGTGCGATGTGCATTTAAGGGAGCAAATGAAGATCCTAAGTGCGATGTGCATTTAAGGGAGCAGATGAAGATCCTAAGAGTGTCGGCATGTGCGATGTGCATTTAAGGGAGCACATGAAGATCCTAGGTAGCAGATGAAGATCAACGAGTCATATGACCCCAATTGTCGGACGAAAGCATCCTAAAGCATCCTACGGCTGAAAATAATAAAAACATTAAATTCAGGGATTCGACTAAATAGTGATGATTTTTAGAATAATTTGTGACAACACTCCTTCATCAAACTTAGCTGTAAAAACAATTACAATCATATGTGACCATCTCCTCCAACAAGCTAGGCTGTAAAAACAACAGCATGTATACGATGACAAGTCATTACATAATAAGAACATCGACCTAAGTCTGCCAAACACTTTAGATTAACTCCCCGATTTAGTCTTCAAGATCCGATTGGGACCACGAGTTAGCCCAACACAGTGTGTACATGGTTACTAGACTCCACTTTACATCTACACCCCACAGAAAGTCCTTAACTTTGTCTAAGGCGCTGCAGGCTGCATTTTGCACATAGATTGAAATTGTGTTCAACACTATCCAACCTTTCAACTACAATCCATCTCTTTAACTGACCATCACACATAGCATAATATAGAAGAGTAAAAAGCCTCCAAGAGGGGTAACACTATCCAACCTTTCAACTACAATCCATCTCTTTAATTGACCATCACACACAACATAATATAGAAGAGTCAAAATCCTTCAAGAGGGGTAGTTCATTAGCCATTAAGTTTTATGAAATCACACTTTGTAAATAAAGGCCAGAGTTCAAATCACCCCAATAAAAAGGCTTTTAACTTAGTTTTCAATGAGATGTAGACTGCATTTATATTGAAATTGTGTTTAACAATATTATGAATTCAAATTACCCTAACTTACCCATACCCTTGCTTAACACAACTCAAAAGCTTGAGCCTTGAGAAGATGGTGGTTGAGATGCTTTAAAACAACTGATACAACTAGATTTTAATCTAGCTGATACCCACCCAGAGGAAAGAAAACCGCTTGTGATAAACGTAGAAAGAAAACTCTGCCTCCTTTAACCTTTCACCTTTTGACAGAAGCTCGGACGAGCAACCCCGTCCCTCATTTTGTAATATGCTTACTACCTTGAATCCGTTTTTGGGCTTAAGAAAATTATCTTGTTTATTCTATAAAGTACATATTTTAAAATGGTATAATGAAGATAATTTTATAGAACAATTTCTTGCTTACTCTATAAAATACATTTTTTTAAATGTTATAATCAAGATAAATTTGTATATTTTGACGTCTATAAAATAAATTTTTTAAAATGTTATAATCAAAATAAATTTGTATATTTTGACGTAACCAAATGGAAATTCTAAAAACTAGGCAATCACAAATTCGTTTCATTCTAGGATGAAATAAGAATTGAAAAAATTTCATTCCACTTTTGGTTAACAATAAGAAATAATGATGTACTAAACCAAAACTTAGAACTAGAACCTCTCTGGTCTCAAATAATATCTCTATCATTTGACCAACTTATTTTCTTCCACATGCGATGACAACATATACTTAAGTGCACACACCAACATTCACTTGAGAGCCAACAACAACTTCGAGCGATCTAAGACATTGTTACCTCTCTAATAATGTAGTGTGCATCTTGACTATTTACAATTGGTGTATCTTAGCTATATCTCTCACTTCAAATAGTGTAAATATTAGGAGAGCTTCCTCATTGTTTTCATTGACCTTTGATGCAACTTCTAGTTAATAATTAGGGGAATGTGCATCTTACACAATAAGCAGAAAAACAACCAATGCATTGTAGGTTATAATCATTATAATCATAGAATTAACCAAAAAAAACTGAAGCCTATTTATTGACCCACAACCTACGACCAAAATTAACCCAAAAAACTGTGCGTTTTGAATAATTTTGTCTTGTGGAGCAAGTTAATTCATTTAATAAGTTAATTTTGTAGCATAAATATCTCATTTTCAAATCAAAATAAAATTAAATCCAATTCAATATTTGTAAGTAATTTAAATTCTCTATATGATTGAATTTTATCCCAAAAATTTGATCCATTTTAAACTGACTCAAAATTCCGATAAATCCAAACTTCAATTTTTGGGTTCACGGGATTCCTTTATAAACCTCAAAATTTACATAAACTTTTTGAACACCGTGAGTTCATGGCCGCCTTAACTTTCTTGTATATGTTATGAGTTTATATATTTTTACATTCACACACTTTATATATATATTTGAATTTTGTTCTGAAATGCCGAAATTTTGTAATGGTTTATATATTTTTTAATGAGTTGTAAAATATGGAAAAAAGTTGATATTTTCTAGTATATTAAAAATTAATATATATTTTTTATTGGGTGTATAGTATATATATACCAAAAGTTACTATATTTTTTATATGTTTTAAAATTATATTAAAAAAATTATCTTTTAAATTGTTTTTAAATACTAGAATATAATTATTTGAATTTATAATCTTATAAACATAAATATTAAATATAAATGTATATGCTCGTAATATTGTTGTAGAACATATTTATTTGAATTTATAATGGACTATAAATATAAATATAAACATAAACATAAAGATGAAAATACAAATGCATATACTTTTAATATTGTTGTATGTCATGTATTTATTCATTTAATTTTTTTATTACATGTATTTGTATTACATTTATACTTTATTATATATTTTATTATTACTTAATATTTTGAAGTTTTATGTTGTATGTCATGTTTTCAGAACAAATCATCACCTCATTTAAAATAGGAAAAAAAAAGTCTATAGACTTTACATATAGTAAAGCCTGTTAGAATGTTTTAAGTGTTTTATCATTAAGAGTTTAGCTATTGGTCACATTTATCGTACATAAATATTGTATGCGTGTGTGAGTGCTTTCATGATGTCAAATAATAAAAGTCAAATGTGGAATAAGGTAAAGAAGATTTTGAGGAAGGCCATTTGTCAATAATCATGCCTTTATACACTTATGTGTCCTCAAGGGAAGATTGGATTCAATAGCCTTGTTCATTTGCTTTGCATTACTGTGTGTGTTCATTGTACTTCTACTATACTGTGTGTGGTCATTGCTCTTATTCACTGTACCGCTACTACTAACTCTTTTTCATGGTCCCAAAGCAGAGTTCCAAGTTAGTAGTGACCTGTGGGATCCTCGAATTAGGTAAAAATTAACTATAAGCCAAAAGATTTTAAGTAGGTTATATACTTCAACCTTGGTGTAATACACCTCAGTTGTGGCTCCTTGTGGCTTAGTGGACTGGAAATGGAGTGAGGAGACTCAAATCCTCTTTCAAGCATCGTCTTTCAATATTGCAGACGCCTAGCCCAGCGACGCAAACACCTAGCCCAAGGACTGCCAAATGTTATGGATTTCCTCTTTCAATATCGGAGACGCCTAACTCAGGGACTGCCAAATGTTATGGATTTCAATATGGTATGGTTAACATAGACTTGTATCTACTGATATAGCATTCAACACTTCAAATTGTGTTGTAACTTCATAGACTAAAGTAAGTAGTTTTATTTTAAAATTATGTTATCCTTTGTCCTTAAAATAAAAAAATTATGTTATCCTTTGGCTTTAAAATAAAAAAATAAGAATAAATATTAATTTTGATAGAGTAGTTTTAATTTAATAATTAATAATTTTTTAAAATTATGTAATCGAATAATTTTGATTTATTTGATAATTAATATTTTTTTTTAATTATGTGATCGAATAATTTTGATTTATTAATTATGTAATCGAATAATTTTGATTTATTTAATAATTAATATTTTTTTTAAAATTATGTAATAGAATAATTTTGATTTATTAAAAATTATGTTATCCTTTGTCCTTAAAATAAAATAAAAATTATGTTATCCTTTGTCCTTAAAATAAAATAAAAATTATGTTATCCTTTGTCTTTAAAATAAAAAGATAAGAATAAATATTAATTTTGATAGAGTTGTTTTAATTTAATAATTAATAATTTTTTTTTAAATTATGTAATCGAATAATTAATTAGTAAGGATGGTAAACCTAAAGCTTGATTTCAAAAGATCCAAGGATCAAACTCATAATCTTCCTTTCTTTTGAAGAGTATACACGTCTTATCAATTAAGGTATTCATTGGAGTTATGAAAATTATATTATTATTCACTTAGTAGACATTAAAAACATTATTTGTTATTATCTTATATTAAAAACTTAAAAACTTATATAGTTAGAACTATTATTATTATTATTCATTAATAATATTTTTTTTTATATAAAATATATATAAATAAATATTAATTTATTTATAAAAAAATAATACAAATTAATACCCACATTTAATAATATTTATTTTCTTTCTTTTGAACTTTTATATATACGAGTGTTAAATTATCATCAAACATTTCTTCATTTTTTTTCCAAAGGAAAAAAACTATTATTTTATTAAATTCAAAAGAGTCTTTACATGATTTATCTACTTTTACATACTGCTGATTATACAACCCACAACCTAAATTTGTCACTGTTTCCAGAAAAACAGTCTGTAATCTTAGCAGAGGCTATGTCAAAAAACTAGAGAGAGAGGCCCTGTATCAGCTATTTGTACATCCTGATGTTTGAGTCTGAATTGTTTCAGAAGTAAGCTCCAGGCTTGTGAGCCTGTGTACTTTTGTTGAGCCGAGGCTGCGCTTGTATCTGTCAAAACGGAGAGTCATTGTGCTTGCATCTGTCAAAAAGGAAGTATAGAGTGTAATAATCAAAGTATTCAATCGTTTTGTCTTGCAGGAAGGACTTCTGCAAATGGTCTATGATAGAATTCATAGACTTCCCCTTCCTTGTGTTCAAAACATTTTTAGGTTTCGAAGTCCATCCCCACCCCTGCTTTTGAGAGACGATTTGCTACTGCATTTCGTTCCCTGTAGACATGACGGCATGAAATGTGATCACTGAGATGTGATGAGTCAAACATTCTTTCATAGCATAATAAATATGTGAACCATTGAGACTCTTTAAAAATTATATTGGTAATATAATGTTATCTTGAATTTTACCTCGCGTATGATTGAAATAGGTTTTGCTGGTGAGTTAAGCTTCGACCGTTAGTCACGGGGGTCCTTGTCATATTCTCATTCTACGAGTCTGTCTAATTTTCATGATGAACTAAGAGACTTTGGAGTTAAACCTGTCGTCTGTGACAGGTCCAGTACCAACCAGAGCTTGAAAAAGTGGGAATCGAGTTTACTATCCATCTTCACTTTCCGGGTGGTGTCCATTATCGTTTTATATTTTTGTTTGGTGGTTTTCTAAGTTTCTTTGTGGTCTATCAGTGGTCTTTGTGTTTTCTAATGGTAGCCCCTATCTCACTGGGGGTTCACACAAATCCACGGGCATGCTTTCATGTTTCCTAGTTGGGTTTGTCCACTGACCAGGGTTTCATCTCACCGGATATACCGGCTTCCTCAAGCGTAGCCGATGGGTCAGGGTCATATCATGCTGCTCGGTCTTTTGCTGGCGGTTTAGAATCTAGAGGGNAGGGTTTCATCTCACCGGATATACCGGCTTCCTCAAGCGTAGCCGATGGGTCAGGGTCATATCATGCTGCTCGGTCTTTTGCTGGCGGTTTAGAATCTAGAGGTCATCAATTCCTTTATCCCTTGAGGCCGCTTCATCGAAAGATACCCTTTGAACAGGTGAAGAGTGGTAGGGGTGTTTGTGTTTTAGCGCAGGATGTGACTGTCGATATGGTGTCGACCCTCTCACATCGTGCACTTGTCGGGTGTTTATAATACCTAAAACTATCTCGCTCTGTGGTCTTGGTGTGGGTACATGAACATTGGAAATCCCTACTGAAATCGATACCCAAGGTAATGACCTTGGTCAACGGCTGGACACTCTTCCAGTTTCTCTCAACAGAGGACCGCGAGACCATTGAAAGCTGCTACTGGGTACTAGGTGAGGGCTCACTAGTTCTTAAGCGTTCACATGTTGTATTTGATCCTCACTCGGAGCATATTCTGCACAGACACCTCTCGGTTATTCTTCCAGATTTCCCGATCCAATGTTGGAATCGGAAGGGGTTCATGGTCGTTCCCAACTCCATTGGCTATTTTATACTAATTGAAGATGACCAGTTGTTGGGTTTCGAGCTTTCGACTCCGAGGGTCCTAGTGGACATGGACTTATTTGAAGGAATTTGGGCTGAGCTCGAGGTCATTTGGGAGGGGGTTCCTTCATCCAATGACTTGATTACTGGAAAATTGCATTCCGGTGTCATATATGTCACTTGATGGGCCATGCTAACGAGTTCTTCCATTCGAAGGGGGCTCAATGGGATAGCTCTCGTTTGAATGCTGATCATCACTCTTTGGATCATCCTCCAGTTGAAAATGACATAGCCTTTCCTATTCCATTGGACAAGGAGTTATCATACACTTTTGTGGGTAAGTTTACATACACCATAACTCTATTATTGAAGTTCATTTCGGCTGAAGATATACTTAGTTCCCTTGTCGTGAAGGATGTGATCGACTCCCCCATCTCTTTGACTACACCTCCTTGGATTGTGTTCATGAGTCCCCTCTTTTACACTCTGGCTCTGGGGATGGTGTGGGTCTGTCTCCCGGTAACTTGTCACCTGAGGTGTGTATCGAGGCCTCACCCTTATTGGAGGACAATAATGTGCCACCTCTCATCTCACCACACCCCATGTCACCCTCTTTTGATGACAATATGAACATTTTACTCTTTGCTTGTCCCTTACTGGACAGATCTTCAGATGAATTTCCCTCTCCTGAACCTTCTCCGAAAGCCTCTTTCTCTTCGCTTGGGTGCGGGGACTCATCAGCCTTTCCATCAATGGATTCATTAGCCCCCCTCATGATTTTTGGTGTTGATGATACCACAAATGGTGACATCTTCCCTATCTCTTCTATTCGAGCCAACGTCACTATCTAGAAAACCTAAGAAATCGGGTAAGGGTAACATGAGAGGGGTAAAACACTCTATAATGGAACATTCATTCACTAATCCTAAGGTTATTCCTTTGGCTTGTAGAGGGTTGACTCTTGCTTATGATTCTAGCACTAAAAACAACTCACGGGATCTTAGAGATTGTGCAACCATCTCAATGGTTAACGATGAACCTTGTTAGCCTCAATATTCGTGGGCTCGACAGAGGCCCAAAATGTACCTCCTTAAAGCGAATTCTTTATTCTATTTCCATGACCATGGTCTTTATCCAAGAAACCATGACTAATGGGGTTCACACTTGTGATAATTTTCTACACTTATGTTCGGGTTGACTGGTTTGTGCTCTGGATGTTGTAAGACATTTCTGTGGGTCTTTGGTTGCATGGAACCCTAAGGTGGCTGACTTCCAAGATTTTAATTCAGATGCAGGTATCCTTCTCCATGGAAAACTAATGGGAATGTAGCAATGTGTGCATCTTCTTAACATTTATGGACCCTCTGAGAACTGGCAAACCTTCTGGGAGCTTGTCAGGCTCAGTGGCATTCTAAATTTACCTAACCTTATTCTTGCTGGTGATCTGAATTTTACTTGGTCTATTGATGAAGTTTGGAGGTCAGGTCGGCCTTGTGACCCTTTAGCCGACTTCTTCCTTTCACTATTTGGGGATTCTTTGTTACAAGATATTTCTTCGACGATAATTTCTCCTACATCGTCAAACACGAGAGATGGATTCCATTATATTTCAAAACGTCTTGATATATTTTTTCATGTCTGATGCTCTCTGTGATACCATTGGGAAATTTAGGTATTGGCACTACTTCACAGGTGTTCAGATAATCGTGGAATTATTCTACAAATTGAAATTGACAGATATTTTGTTTCCCACCCCTTTAAATTTAATCCAAACTGGTTAGATGAGGATGAATTTATTATTCTAGTGAATATTGAATGGGAAAAGCTCTCGTCTGATGCCCCTTTACACTTGAGTCATGTGAGGGATTTACTTTTAAAGATTTATAAGTTACAACCCGTTGTTCGCTCCTGGGAGAGAGCTAAGAAAAGATCTTTGGATTTTGAAATCTGCAATATCGAATATGATATACTTACCCTAGAGAATTAGTTGCTACTGGATCCTTGTTCCGAGGGATCGCAGGTGGCATTGAAGGGATTGCTTCTTATTCAAGAGGAAGCTTCTCAAGCACAAATAGGAAACACTTCGATAGAAAATAAGGGATACCTGGCTTGAGTCTAGGGATGAAAATAATCGATACTTTCACAATTTTGTGAATAGGAGGCGATTAAACAACTCGGTTTGGGAAGCGGTGGATGATGAATCCAATAGGGTTTATGATCAAAGATCTATTAAAAGGGTGGTGCGAGCACATTTTGCAAATATTTTTAAGGAACCAGACTCCTTCAAAATTAATGATCAGCTGGACATCACAAAAATCTTCCCTACTTTATTCTCGACAGAGGACGGTCTGGCTATCAGTAGGCCTGTTACATTGAAGGAGGTTGAAACTACCCTCAAAGGTTTCACCAAGGACAAGTGCCCAGGGCCTGATGGGTGGATGGTAGAATTTTATCTTTATTTCTTTGATATTCTGGGGTTGGAACTGATGCATGCGATTGAGGACACCCGTTGTTCTTGTAGGATTCCAGAGACACTCAACGGTACCTATCTTACTCTTATATCGAAGGTGGACCATCCTGGAACTTTATGTGATTATAGGTCGATCGCTCTCTGTAACTTGCTCTACAAGTTTATCACTAAAATCATTGCGAAGATATTGAAGCCATATCTTGGGAAACACATCTAGGCTGTGCAATTCAGATTTTTTCCAAACAAACAAATACTAGACGCTGTCGGGATTATCCAGGAAACTCTACATTCTGTCAAAACGAAGAATTCACCAGCTATCATACTAAAGTTAGATTTGGAAAAAGCCTATGATAAGGTAAATTGGTCTCTTCTCAGATTGATTCTCCTTTAGATTGGTTTGCCCTTTGATATTATTAAATGGATCATGTCATGTGTTTCTAGTGAAAACTATGCTATTCTTATTAATGGTTCCCCAACTCTTCCCTTTATGGGATCCCGTTAAATTCGTCAAGGCTGTCCACTTTCACCTTATCTATTCTGCCAAGTCTGTATTTGCCTCTTTAAACATTAAACAAGATGTTATGGATATGATGGTTGTGCACTTTCCCTTCTTTTGGAAGTCGTTGGATGAAGGCCTAACATATCTTAGATTTCAACTTAAGCCCAATAACTATTGGACTGGAGACTGGACATGGTTGCTCAAAAAATTTCAGCTCAAAGTGAAAAAGTGGGTTCCTAGATGGCTTTCTCTTGGCGGGAGAGTCACTCTAGCCACCTTAGTCTTGAAATTGATTCATATTTACTGGTTTTTACTTTATTTACTTCCTACAAAGATTCTTTTGTCCCTTCGAAGGATGGTGTTTCATTTTCTTTGGACAGGTATTATGGATTGCAAAAGGTTTCATTTATCCAGTTGGGAAAATCTATCGAGACCCAAAGTTTGGGGTGGTTGGGGTATCAAGCATTTGAAATGTTTTAACATCTCCTTGTGTGAAAAAAGTCTCTAGAGGGCTATTACTAATACTGGCCTATGGGGGAACATTGTTAAATCTAAATACATGAGTAGAATGTCTTTGGATATCTGGATGAGAAGAGCCTATTTCAAGTTGTCCACATCCTCGACGGTTTGGAAAAGCCTCCTGTCTACACTCCCTTATGTCATTCCTGACTTTAGTTGGCTTGTGGGTAGAGGCAGTCTAATTTACATTGGTTTGGATCTGATTTTGGGTATTTCCCAACACCAGTTATCGCATAAATTGTTGGCACTATTGCACGGAAGGAACTTGGTGGTTCTGAAACAAATATTTGACCTAAGGGATTAGAAGACTCCTAAGTGGCTATTAGCGGATGAGCTGGGTCTTTCGGGTGAAATGGCCATTAAATGGAGTTCGTATACTACCAAAATCTATGATGCTGGAATCGTATTGTCCTCTAACTATGATAGGATTGTTTTGGAGGTCAATAAACATACGAGTGTGGTGAAGGATAACTTAGCTTATCTCAAAATACTTAAATATCTTGGGGAGTTTGTTAGTCTCTGGTGGTATTAAGCCCTATGGAAAATCAAAACTCTAGACAAGATTAAATATATTTTTTGGTTATATATCAACCATAAGATCCTTACATGGGACTCTCTTCAATGCCATGGATATAATTGTCCAGGTGTTTGCATCTTCTGCTTTATGGAGATGGAATTGACTTAACATATATTTGGGAGGTGCCACTTTTTCCAAGAGACTGGGCAAAGCCTTTTCCATGAACTAAATTGCACTTGGCAGTGGGACAACCCATTCATTGTAGATAACTTAGAGAATTGGGTGAAGAAGCTCAATTTTCCTTTTGAGATTCCTTTCCTTCATATGTGGGAAGTTTGGTGGGCTAGAAATGACTACCTTTTTCAGAATTCACCTATGTCACAGCAACGCATTCTCATTAAGATTTGTTCGTCATCATTTCTACTTGATTTCAGTGTTAAGAAAAGAGCCACTACGTTCATCCGTCCTCCTCCGGTACTAAAGGATGTGGTGGTGGGTTATTTTAATGGGGCTATGAAAGATGGGCTTTGTGGGGCGGGTGTGGTGATTGGTTTGAATACTCATCATTCATATAGGTTATGGTTGGACCTAGGCCGTGGTATTAATACCAAATCTAAACTTTTGGCCTTATGGGGTCTGCTATACTTTGCAAAATTCAGAAACATTACAGACATGCATTTACTAGGCGATTCAAAAGTCATTGTGGCCTAGGATCTTGGTGTCCACAACATTCAAATAGTGGAACTTGAACACTGGCTTTGTAGAGTGAAAGAACTTTTTGGATATTTCAACTCCCTGTTTTTCAGTATGTTTATAGGGAGTATAACTCCATAGCAGATGATCTCTCTAAAAGGGCTATTGGATTGGGGACTAGACTCATGTTATGGGAAGAATATACCGAGGGGTACTTGATTGAGTCTAGCACTATGAATCTTCACTGATCTTTACTTGCTGGTAAGTTTTCTGTAGGATCCGCTTTAGTCTTTTTTCAGTATGTATGCATCGGACTTGTTCTCTAGTAAGTTATCAGTTATGTGTGACAATGAGTATGTGGACTGGTTCTTCACCAGTACTTAGGAAGATGGATTGATTGTATGTCTCTACATTTTTTTGGACTATGTAACTCCACAGTGTCAAATTTATGACACAATTTTATAAATTTAAAGCTATCTTTTTCATGTGAAAAAGTCCATAACTATGCCTTGTTGTTGCACCAAAATAATAGTTGTAAAGGTGTAATGGCATGATATGATGGAGAAAATTACAAAGCACTTTTTTTTCTCTCAAGTGATCATCCCAATTTTTATGTATATGCTATAAAGGAAATTTTGCAATCATGCTTTTTCCTATAATTGTGTCGAAGAGGCGCATTCTCCAGTCTAGTAGGATGAGATGTGTAAGTCCTTCTGTGCTCATCCTATCGCTGACACGTATCTTTTATAAAACATAATAAAATGTTATAAAAAAATAACATGTCTGCTCAATTTAGATTTAAAATATTTTTTAGAACCACATATCTAAGATTACAAATTAAAACCATAAACATTTTGTTCACATTTCCTCAACATTTCTACTCTAAAAATGGGGTTTCTAGTTAGAGAAATTTGATCCCTTTTGATGCTTGGTAGATCCTTTTTAAGATGGATTTATGTTGGTATATGATACAATCCTTGAGACATCATCAATTGTTTGATAGTAGGAAGTTTGATAATCCATTCCTAGCTCTTTCATAAGGATATGCATTTCTTTATAGGTGAGAGGTTAGCAATTTATTCTACAAGGAAAAGTCTAAGAAAACATAAATTAACATACCTAAAAAACTTTCTATATTTAGAAAAAAAATAAGAAAAAATTATGTATATAAATAATATAAATTTATGTGTTGAAAGCAACTCTTAGCTAAATACAATTAAAAAATAATAATAAAAAACACTTAGAAAATATTGAAATAACTAGCATACCCCCAAAACAGGGGAAATGAAATATCGAATAAAAAACAAAATGAACATTAATGAAGACTTATTTTGCTCGAAATAATGCTAATAATATAGAGACATAAATCAAGATAAATGATGCCCTATAAAATTATGCTAGATGCAACCAAAATACCAAGTTAAATACCTAACTCATTGGCTTGAATTTAGTTTCATAACGTGATTAAGATTTCAACCCTATTAAGATTAAGAAAAATTGCATGTCTAAAATGAAAGTATGATGCTCTCTTCGACGATATTTTCCTGTTTAACCTCCCTTGAACAACACACATCCCATGTCTGTGCATTTGAATCATGTATGATTCTATTCTCCATGATAGTTGTCTTTTTCTCCTACCATGAAAGCACGTCATATGGCTGGAGGCATTGTTGGAGGGATCATAGCGTCATTAATCATATAATTACAAATTAATCTCTACTCGTGAAACTCCTTGGTTGCTTGCTTTTGGACGATGTTCGTGTTTGCATGAGCTGGTTTTACAGATGATTTTTAATTTGTTGGTCAATTTCATGGCATATTATCACCCCATGTATTGATTTGGTTGTTTGATTGTGTTGGATCTGTTGAAACTTTGAAAGCAATTTTGGTTTGCATTTGGGTTAGGCTTAGGTAGATCTTTTTGGATCTTGCTCCAATATTTTGAAACAAAGTCAACTGAAATGTGAGATTTTGTTGCCAAAATCTTGAAGCTCTGCTGCATGGCAGGAAGGATTTTGCAAGAAAAGGGCTGAGAACACTCCCTTTGACAGAGAAAATGCAACCTAACCCCAGGTTCTAATTCCGACGAGCACCATTGGATTCCTTTTGAATTGAGGTTGGAGATATACTTGAGGTGGTCAAACTCCTCTTGGTGATGAGAAACACCCGCATTTACTTATTAAAATTAATTACAACGATGGTGCAAATGGTTGGTTCTCAATCTATATAAATCAACCAAAGGGATGTTCTCCACGATAAAATCATACAACCTCTAGATGAGGGGGATCTATAAAATCCTGAAATGATTAGCATGAGTTAAAAAATAAGCAAGTGAAATGTATTACACGTGGCTTCACTGAGAATGTCTGGATGGATTGTCGAAAGCCAGCTTCCTATTCGAGCACCCTTGGAGTTGAACACATGCCCCCTTCTCTTTCTTCAGATACGTATTAATATATATGGCTTGCTAGTATGTTATAAAATGAGAACACAATCTAACATTTAATAGATTGACAATTTAATGATAATGGTAATGATTTTAAAGAAATTGATAATTTAATGATAATTGTAATGATTTTAAAGAAATTAAACATAATTATTAATACGAGGTCCATTACAAAATCCACATGCCAACACAAAAAGACCAATTATGTCATGGAGAGTATGGAATTTCAAAGATATTCTTTTAAGATACAAACAATATCAATGATCTATAAATATTGTTATTATAATATAATATAATATTGTTAGTTATTTAAGGTTGAGATGGATGATATCCATTAATTAATATAGGTGGCAGCAGGCACAAAGGAAAATTCAATGCTAGTTGTCCTCGTTGCGGGAGGGGTTACACTCATATAAGGGTTTCCCACTAATTCTAAGCACTCATATTAGGTTTGTCCTTTAGCATCAATGAACAATGGGAAAGTATGAAATCTCTTTATTCCTCCATTGGTAAAGCACTCTATCATGCATGAGGAATAAAAGAAGCATATTTATGTGGGTGGGTTTAAATCCATCATCATTGATCCCGCCCCTCCTTCCTTCGAATGATGAGTCATGGGCTGTAGCATGAATGATTTATTGGCTGGGATTGGTTCTATGTAGTGCTCATTTTAGAATAACCCGAATCTGTTAACTTAGGTTGTATGACCCACTGAGTGTTTTAGTGATGTTTTTTTCTTTATTCTATCTGTACTTACCGAAATGAGAATAGATGAACGAGTCAATACATTCATGAAAGATGAGCTAGCATGTCAAAGAATTCTATCCCACCACTATTTGAGCCTATTTAATTAAATCATTGGTCGAGCAACTCCCTATTTACCGAAAGGATACGAGTCAATACGTTAAAGTAAAGCAACACTTCGTCAAGTTGTCTAGGCCAATAACTATAAACTAGTAGTCCAACAAAAATAGAATATAATGTCAATGTCGTGATACAATCACAGCCCCCAACACAGGCCCCCACACTAGAGATATTGCAATTGTACAAGAGGAGACATAAGGAAGGAAAGAAATAAAGTAGGACCAGGATAGTCCATTCACATCATGTAGAATGTCAAAAGACAATGCTTGAGAAGGATACCTTCGTCTAGGTCAACAAGGCTCTGGCATGTCAGCCTTGCCGCCCCAAAAGTTAATTACAAGTTTTATTGATCGAGAAACATGGCGTGCCCCCTACACAGCTAAATGATGGTTTTATTGGTCAAGAAACTTCCCTTGCCCCCTACAGAGTTACTTGGTAGTTGGCAAGGCTACATTGTGGCCTATGTTAAATGTGAGACTTCTACTTTACGATCAACTAATAATAATGTGATGTTCACAATGGCATTTAGCTTGACGTTGCTAAAATAAACTCGCTACTACGGCGATAACTTTGCTACTTCAATGAAGAGGATACTAGTTAGCCACGTCCATAATAGTCAAGGATAAATTTGATATCCTTGTGAAGAGGATAGCAGGGTTGGCCAAGGATAGTCATTGTTTGGTAACGACAACGATGAATGGTTATTTAACATAAAATGGTGTTCCCAAATGTCAAAGTGGAGGCACATGTTAGAGTCATTGATCTCGACGTATTTCACTGCTTCAAGGTGGCCATAAGAGGGCACAAGTGTCTTTTGCAAAACGTGTAAGTGGAAGCAAATGTCGGAGTTAGTGGTCCCAACCTATTTCACTATTTTGAGTTGTGCCTATGGAGGCACAAGTGTCATCAACTACAATTATTTTCCCTTCACCATCTTCCTTCTCATAGAAGAAAAACAATATTTGAAGAAGGGCCAATTTAGAAGGTTGTGAGTTCTAGGAGAAAACAAACGCTGCAACAACGCAAAAATTGAAGAGTGGGGTAGTCTCCTCACCATTGAATGTTTCCACCATCTTAACTGAGATATGAGATGAGATTATGGACCATGTTCTTATACGATCACTACAAGGCTAAGTTGAGCACAACACTACCACCACAAGGTGTGTCCCAACACACTGTCATCTCCTTTGGGTACGATTTCCTTAGAGAATTCATGCAGGATTGTTATTTTAGAGAATTCATATAGTACATGGTAGACATGATGTGAAAGCACGGGGTGAAGATTTTGCTCGCAGTTATATAATTTCTTGACAGGAAGGTAAGGTTTGTAAATAAGTGAATGCTAATCCACGACAATAAGATCGATTCTTCTCTTGCATTCCCTTCCATTTCATGTAAATTCACTGTAATTCTTACATTTCACATGATTTTGGTTCTTCGAGGGTTTAAATTCACCCACGTCATAATATTAGTTGGTTTGAAGATGTACACTATTTCTTGCATGTTGTATATTTGCTTTACCAGAACTTTTTTTTCTTTTATCAATGATACCGAGTTGAGAACCCTCAAGGATGGCATGTATCCACAGTTTAAGCCAAGAACAATGTTGAAGTCATGAAAATGTTTTGATGAGGTAAGCATTCTAAACGATATTAAATTATTTACACACTAAAATCTATGCTATAGTCCGGTTGAAATTCCTTGCAATTCATTTTCCTATGTATTTCTAGAAAGTATATGTTTATTTGAACAGTTGGGAGAGAACATTGAAGTCAAAAGTTTTTGGAGTTCCAATTCTTCATTCTATTATGAGCTCAACTCTGATTTTTATATCTCTTATTTAAAAAGTTATAATCGTGATATGTGAAGTACTATTTTGATGCATCAATATAGTGCAATTGCAATATTTCTTGTTAATAACTACACTAAATAGATTTTATGGTGAGTTTATGCAGGTATCTTGAAGACAAGTTTGGATGAATCTAAATGCCAGTTACGAGTTTACCGATTCTAGGATGTTCCGATTCTGGGATGTTCAACCTCTATGGAAATAACCCAAGCACGAGCAAAAGCGGTTTTGATCCAACACCATATGTATCCAATTCAATAGTCAAGATACAGTTAGTAGCGATCGAGGATAACAGTTCGTGGAAGGTGAATTTTTTTTTTAATAGATCACTAAGTTGAAAACTGTTGCAAGTCCATCGTTACTGGGATCTACAGTGGAGTCTCCAAACATGTAAGTGATGGAGTCCAAGGTGACCGGCGGACTCCAAATGGTATAGTATCTTTTGGCTTTCAATGCCCCCTTAGCATCTTGAATTGCATCCTTTCCAACGTTTAATCTTCCAGCTCCTGCTTTGCTTTCTTTATTTTGACAGCCAAAGTATTCAAACAAGCTCAAAATAACTTCTGGCAAATCTCTGTTTTCACTGCAATTTGGAAATTATTCGAGTTGTTTTTTCTAATTTAGGCCTTTTATAATAAAAAACATGAAAGAAGAAATCCATAACATTTGGCAGTCCTGGAGCTAGGTGTCTGTGATTCAATTTCAGTTCGATTTCGAATTTTAGAATGTGTTGATTTTACGTTAACCAGCTCAAAAACTAGTGAAAATTGTATCCATGGAGTTTATTTTCCTATGGGTAGGCTATTCCATCATTGTGCAGAGCTTAGCACACCATGAATATGCTTTCTCTGAGCTGATTTGCAGTTTTCTCATCAATTTTGTGTTGTTATATCAATTCACGAATGATATTCCACCATTTTGTAGAGCTTAGCACACCACACCATGAATACGCTTTCTCTGAGGTGATTTTCAGTTTTCTCATCAATTTGGTGTATTTACATCAATTCACTTTGTAGTGCCGTGATTTATGTTTTGCAGTGGCCTGTTATCTCGCCGGGAATACTAGGTTCGAGCTCGAGTATCCAGCCTTTGCACAGAGATTCAGGCTGAAGATACCAGCGGCGGGCAGATTAATGTGTAACAGTGTGAAAGCAGCACGGAAATTAGCATTAAATGCATTTAACGTTTAACGGTGGACAAGGGGTGGTTTCGTATAGGCAGTCGACAGACGACGAAAGCCTGAGAAGGACCGTCCCTTTAATAACACCTTTGGTGTAATAAAATATATTTTTCTTTACGATAAAATATACACATTTATTGAGCGGAGTCGATTCCATTTGGTAAACGCCTTACGGCGTAATAAATATATATTTCATATGTTTACCTCTCTAACTAACCTAAATCCTAAAAGTTGAAAATTCCACTTTATTCCCTTGTAATAAAATATTAAAAATAATGAACCCATCTTCACATGGGTATGGGACAAAAGTCTTTAAAATATGCTTTCCAAAGCAAACCCTCAACCCACCCCACGATATCTGAGTCACATGAATGATAAAGCGATGACCCTTAATTACCATATGTTGATCAAGAAATAATCCATAAGTTCCATGAATCATCACCCCCACTAAAACTGGGAATTTAATCCATAAGTTCCATGAAGCAAAAATGAGAATTTACACTATCAATTGTGCTTCACCATCATTCATGAGAGTTGGATTTTGCTTGAATTGTTAAAGTGATTCATTGCTCCTCCACCCATTATTTGGGAAATATTTTTTATGAACTTTAAACACCCACGTGTTCGATATTTCAAATGTGGACATTCTTTATAATCTCAGTTGAGGATACATAAGTGATGGCTAGTATGACCTTTTCCACTCTAGCTAAACATAGAGCTAAAGTTAGTGGAAAATATTTGAGTTAAAAATTATTATCTTACTATAATCGATAATCTTTTTGTTTCCCTTGTTATTTCTGGAATCATCGTCTCAGTTAAATCCAACAGAGAAAGCTTAATTTGTCTATTGCAGATCAATTGATTGTCTTTTAGCAACACCTCAATCATTTTCGTGAACCTAGCACAGAGACACATATACATACATTTATATACATACATGTGTGTACATACACACACACACCTATATCTTAATGGGTTAGCTTAAGTGGTTGATAGATATGAATTGTAAGCAAAACGTATCAAGTTTAAATCACCAGGTGGCTATGCATAAATATATAAGGGCTTCACTTGATATCCCCAGCGGGTTAGGCTCCATAATAGGAGTTAGTGGGGTGTGACCCCTTCGATTGGGCCCCCTACAAATAATTTTCGTGGGCATAGAAACCACTCTTCGAGGTTGTTAACCACATTTAATATGTGTGTGTGGGGGTGGGGGGGGGGGGGGTTTAAGGTTCCATTCAAAGCACACTAGTCGTTAATTTTGGAGAGCCATGCTTCTGAAGATAGTTGGGAAAAGCAACTAACTAACAAACCCTTGATTTAATTTTTATTACCCACCATCGTCGACAATTTGACAAACCCCATGCATGGGCATGCGATCACATTGTTGCAAACATGTGACCTCTGCGTGTTTGCTAGGACCGTCCCCTCAAACCGTGCATGGATTCTTCCGTTCTGTCTCCCTCTACTTGAGGCTAGAGAGGTCTACGGATTCTAGTTATGGCCTAGCCTAAAACCACCCAAAACTTCAATCAAAATTTTTTATTCATCCCTTTTCCTAATGCATTGGGAAAGTCGATAGTACTTGTTGGTGTGTGCCTTACTCATCGACGATGAGACTCAAAGCATGGCTTGGGATATGGTGAATGTGTAGTGCACCATGAATTTCATGTGAGCACATATGTTGGGGATTGATTCTTGATCTTGTGACTGGCATTCTTTCATTTTCCTCTAACCTAGAGTCACACAACAAGGTTAGAGGGAGGGTTAACTCAATGACAGATATTCCCAGGCTCTGGTCCCCATATTCACAAGTCTTTGTCTATGATCGATCTAACTACAAATCCTAACCTTGAATCTAATGTCCATGTATCCTACCATGGAGTTTCTGGAGCATAAAGTGAGCCTGCAACATTGAAATCTTATTCACCTTGCAAGGTTTTTCCTTGCAAGAAGTTTGAAGCGACATCTAAGGCAGTTGAGATGGGCACATAAAGCATTCTAAAGAAGAAGAAGGATTCTATTTTTTTTTTCTACATGAAAATTATTTCAACTTCGCTTCAGTTTTCTACTTACCCTATGATACAACTAATTTAGCATATGACCCATACAGTGTGTCTGTATATTTAGATTTAGGGGTAGGGGTACCCTCCACATCCAGTCTATATGCACCATATCCAAACGGTAATCAAATTGGAAATGGAGAAATTCAAGAAGAGAAACAAGACATGGGTATGAGCAGATGGATTTGTAAGATGTGTATGGTAGAATTCTCCTCCCTATAAGAACATCTCTCTTATTTCATGTTAAAAGTTATTGCGAATATTGATTTTAGAATAAAATTTATTGCTATTGCAAAGGATGAAATACATTATTGAATGATGTGACATTATGTTATGTCATTAACGACAGAGTCGGACTCATCACCATTCACCACATGGTGTGACACGATATATTATGATAAGCAATTTTTCTAAATAAGAAAGGGCATGTAAAGATATTAAAGACAAGGGACAGCTCCTCATAGGCCATTGATAGATGACGAAGCAACTAGAGGAACCACTCCCTTAAATAACTTCTTCAACGTAGTTAAAGTAAAAATAGTAGTTGTTGCAAGCTTATTATAATAACTACTAATCAATATCAATCATTTCTATTTGTATAAATGATTGCATGACTTAGAATCCATGTAAAAATATGTTTGAACACCATTTAATATCTTCAAGTTTACCAATAACAAAATGGTAGCAATAAATCCTATCTATGAGCATTCATATTGAGGTTGGTTTTCCTTCTCAACACTAAGGATACATGAATATTTGTATTCTCATCTGTTGGTTTATTGGTCAATACTGAGAGGTGGGGAGGGGGGGGGGGTGTTAATCAATATTGTAATGTGGAAGCCCAATAGGGTAAACCACAAATACGTCATATTACTGCAAAATTGTTATTTACAAATAATTTTTCCTGCAGCTACAAACAAGGATGGTATTACACCCTATTTACCAGAAACTACTAGAAGGAGGCTATGACCCCCTGGTTTATCAGCTACTACCGAAAGGATTCTATGACACCCTATTTACCAGCTACCACTGGAAGGAGGCTATGACCTGTTAGGATATTTAGACACTTAGGAGTTAGTTAAGATTAACTTGTGTAATATATCCGTTAGGTACTGAGTGTGTTTCTTTAGTATGCATTAGTATGCATTTGTAAATATTCTAATCCAACTGTCATGATATGTTCTAGACATAGAGTGATCCGATGGTTCAACTTCTCTTAGATCATACCTACCATTGATCCGTGGCTTAACATTCGATTGGTCCATGATATCTATTTAAAGAGCATGGAGGGTCCTTGGCTAGTTGATCGATTATGAGAAGCTCATGTAACTTTCTTTCTTTTGCATAATAAATTGCTCCAAGTAGCTATTTGGCTGGGGCCGTGGACTGTTTCCCTTTCGAGGGTTTTAACCACATGACAAACATCGGTGTATTGATCTGTGATCTTTTTGTGTGAAGTGGTTTCTCTAGGTGTTTAGTTTTTTGGGAGTACCCTGTGTACCTGAACATGGTATCTTAGCGTTTATGAAGAGCTGCTTTCAGTTTTGATCAAGATATGGAATCGTTGTTGCCGAAACTTTGAAAGGGTTTCTGGTTCTAGTTTGTCTATGCATTTGTGGCCTATGGGAGCTGTTCCATTGCGTTCGGAGTGCTGTTTCCATTGGGAAATAATTTTCATTTCACCAAAAACCATTTTCATTTGTTCGAGAAACACCCATTTCAACAAATCTCAAGGTATAATGTTACAGTGACGGATTTGTTTAATTTTTTTTTAAATCTATTATATTTTATTAGTTTTACTATTAGATATTTATTGTTTTAGTATCGGACTGTTGCCTTCCCTGGCTGCGTATGCTCTTTCCTGTGCATCTTACGCAATCGCGGTGAATCAAAAATAGTAAGGGAAAGCCTTATTGTCCCAACAGAAAGAAAATTCCAAGCCTCCCAAGAAACAAAATTTTCACAATAATAAGCCAAACAACAAGGGTCCTAAACCTTCTCAGCCAGCTCCTTTAAAAAATGACAAAGGATCCAAGCCAAAAGGAAAAAAGACTGAGCATCATTGCAATTTTTGTGGGAAAGATAATCATGATGAATCTAAGTATTTAAAGAAGATGGTAGCCTTGGAAGCAGCAATGAAGAAGCACCACATCAGCCTAAATTTGTCTTCAGAATCTACCTCTCATGGACATGCACTTTGTGCTTCTGGTTACTCTTATACTGCATCTTCTTCTTCTACTTCAAATGAATGGCTCATTGATTTTGGAGCATCTTATCATATGGCTAAGGATCAAGCCATATTTTCTACTATGCATGAATGTAACAACAAGCAAATATTTGTTGGTGATGATAGATCTCTAAGTGTTGTAGGATATGGAACATTTCCAGTAGAAAATGGTCATTTCAATGATGTACTATGTGTTCCAAATACTTTCTGCAATTTGTTATCAGTCTATCAAATTACTCATTCGGGTGAAGGTAAAACTGTGATGTTTACCCCTCACCAAGTTGTAATCAAGGATTTTAAAAATCCTTAAAATTTCCTTGCTACTGGAACCGTTGATGATATTACCAGGTTGTATAAATTTAACAACTTTGGGTCATCACCTTTTCCTTCAGTTTTTGTTGCTCATAGTGATAACTTGAGAAAACTTTAGCATGAGCGATTTGGTCACTTAAATTATCGCTCATTGCAACAACTATGTAAAGACAATATGGTGACTGGTCTTCCGATGGTATAGTGCAAGGATGATGTTTGTTCTAGTTGTGTACTCGAAAAACATCATCGGGACAATTTTGACAAACGTGCCTCTTGGCACGCCTTGGTTCCCTTGGAGCTTGTGCATAGTGACTTGTGTGGCCCTCTTCCATATGCTTCCTTTTCTGGTTTCAAATATTTCTTAACTTTCATTGATGACTACTCCAAACGCACTTGGGTTTACTTCCTAAAACTTAAGAGCGAAGTATTTAACATGTTCTTGGCCTACAAGGCCCTTGTTGAAAAACAATCTGGTCATCAAATTATTAAGTTAGAATTTGACAATGGAGGAGAATATGTTAACAACAAGTTCACTACTTTCTACACTGAACAAGGAATCCAACAATAGCACATTGTTCCATATACACCACAACAAAATGGTGTAGCTGAACGGAAGAACCGCACTTTAAAAGAAATGGCTAATTGTATGATCCAATCTAAGGGACTAAGTCTTCAATATTGGGCTGAGGCCATAAATTGTGCGAATTACATAATTAATCGCACACCCACTAAAGTTTTACAAGGTATAAGACTGGAAGAAGCATGGAATAAAATTAAACCAGATGTAAGTCACTTTCGTGTGTTTGGTTGTGAAGCATGGGCTCACATTCCGGATGAAAAACGGAAAGCATTGCAGCCTAAAAGTGAAAAGTGCATATTTGTTGGATATTCAGAAGATGTAAAAGGTTATAGACTTCTTCAGCAACATTCTCATGATATAATCATTAGAAGAGATGTTAAATTTGATGAAAATATCTTAGCCTACGAGCCTAACTTGGCGGGTGTGCCATCTTTGTCTTGTGAGCCTGATTCGACGATTGTGCCTTCATCTTCTTATTCCAAATTCCTTGACAGGTTTCCAACTCTAGTTTCTGATGATGACAGTGCGGATGAAAATCCACCTTTGCGTGCTCATGTTCTTCTATTTGCACCAGCACCAATGCTTCCTCGATGGGTCCATTCAACATGTGAAGCAGTCGGTGATCTTGACGGTGATCCTAGAGATCAACATCAAACATGTTCTCAGTTTTAGCCAACCTATTCACTGTTAGAATAATCAACCCATAGTTAATCACCTTAGACATTAATTAATCCATTTTTTGTCTTATTTTCCTAGTTTCCATATTTCACCTTATGCAAGTTTTCCTCCACACATCCAAAGTGGTCAAACTTGCTAAATTTGAGTCATGGAGTGCTTGGGAAACCACTTGGAATCAAATCTGCTTTATTCCTGGCCTTCCCAGCGCATGTCTGCTTTTTCTGAGTTTTAAGGCAATTGGGAAAGTTTGACTAGGTGAAGTTAACTTGTTTTTTGTCCTCATCGTCCTCCACTCTTTTCTCCTAAGAAAAGAATATATGAGTTGTCCTTCCATCATCTATTATCTTTCCTAATTGATTTTTCCAATTCGTGAGCTCCTAGATAGATTTGGAAACTGCTTTACGTACTTATGGGGGATTTTCTTAGATTTAGTAAGCCTGATTTTGACCAAATTCGAATGGCATCCTTATGCATTCGAATCTCTCATGTAATTATTTATTGTGGTAGCTTATGACTTCACAGGGTTGGCTATTGTACAATTATTCAATACAAATTAGTGTTCTGCTCCACATTCAGTCTCCTTTGTGAGTAATTTGCATGTGTAATTGGCAATTTTTGTGAGGGTAATTGTTCTAACACCTGGGTTCAATTTCCACATGGTCTCAGAGACTTTGTAGATCAATTTCTCTCCTTCCAATTTGTTATTGCAGGTTTTACATCATTGACTGGGAGCATTCTGCTGACTGAAGGGACAATTTCTGAGCTATGGATCAATCTCAGAAGATCATCTTGACTCCATTTAACTTCTTTGAATGGAAAGAAGAGATGGAGATACTGTTGAGAATGAAAGGCCTCTACAAAGTGACTATGGCAATAGAAGCAGAGCCCAATGCAGCCGCAGAGAAGATTAAATGGCACAACATGAGGGATGAGGCCTATGGTCTCCTGTGTCTGAGCATATCCAGAGACCTCCTTTTCCATCTTGATGGATTAACATCACCAAATGAAGTATGGGAGAATCTTGTTGAGATTTTTGGTAAGAAAGATGAGATGAGGGGACATCAAATTGAAAATGAATTGATCTCCCTGAGTCCCAATAGCTTTGAATCCCTGTAACTCTATTTTTCCAAGTTCAAAGCCCTTGTTTTGCGGCTAAAACAATGTGGGATCGAAAAGAAGGATGAGCAACTGGTTTTGGCCATACTCTGAAGCTTTTCCCTGACTATTCAGTGTTTGTATCGACCTTCTATGCCACAAATTTGACAGCTCGAGCCTGGAAAATGCCTTGCCTTGCAGATTTCATGGAATCTCTCACACAAGAACAAGATAAATTGGTGATGATGGGCACCATCAAAACTTCCAAAGACCAAGCTCTGGTTGCTGGAGATTCAAGGGTGGATTCAAAATGCAAGAAGAAAGCTAAGAATCCACCTAAGCAAAAGAGAGACAAGAACAAGTCTCCAGAGGAGCCTCAAGGTTCAAAGAAAAACCCCCAGAAGAAGAAGAACAAAGGAGAAATGAGCAAGTGCGCATACTACAGTAAGGGAAATCATTCTGAAAGATCCTGCATGAAGAAGCAAATAGACATGCTGAACCAACTGTTGGAGAAGAATGCCACCTCCCTTCCAGACAGCTCAAAGAAGAGGGAAGGAGGATAAAATTCAGAAGACAAAGAGAGAGTTCATGCATTGGTTGCTGGCACATCAAGCTCACCTAGTTTCATCATTGATTCTGGAGTTTCAAGACATATGGTTTCGACCAAGGAGGCATTCAACTCACTTGACATGTCGAAAGGTCCACCAATTGTACTGGGAGATGACTCTCTCACTGAAAGTTTGGGCAAAGGGAGGATTGATCTTGACCATGGTAAGTTCAGCAATGTATTGTATGTTCCAGGTCTTGCCTCTAACCTCTTATCAGTGTATCAGATGACCCACACAGGGTCTCCAAAGAAGGTCATATTCTCCCCTAATGAAGTTGATATCACAGAGATCTCAAGTGGTAAAGTCATTGTAAAAGGAATTGCAAATCACACATCGAAGGTATACATGTTCTCACAATTCCTACCCTAGTCAAACCCCTCTACTCTTTTGATTCATGCTAATGAGGCAAGCAAGATTTGGCATGAAATATTTGGCCACCTCAATTACAAGTATCTTTCTGATCTTAGTGAAAAAGATATGGTCATAGGGTTACCAAAGATTAAGTTTTCCAAAGGAGTCTGTCAAGGTTGCATCCTAGGAAAACACCCAAAGCATAAATTTGAGAAAGATAGTCATGAGAGAACCTCTGCACCTCTTGAGTTGATCCACAGTGATGTTGCTGGCCCATTTCCTCATATGTCAATGAGTCAGGACAAATACGCATTGAAATTCATAGATGACTTTTCCAGGTATTGCTGGGTTTACTCCCTGAAACACAAGTCTGAAGTTTATGGCCTCTTCAAAGTCTTTAAGGCTTTGGTTGAAAACTAGTCCGGGAAGGAACTCAAGGTCCTCAGATCTGACAATGGTGGTGAGTATGTCAAGTCTGAGTTCATTCAATATTGTGCAGATGCAGCATTCTATCCCTTACACACCACAACAGAATGGTGTTGCTGAGAGGAAGAACAGATCACTAAAAGAGATGGCAACATGCATGATGGAGGCTAAGACTTTGCCACCAAAGTTTTGGGCCAAAGCTATAAACTGTGCAGCCTATATCTAGAATAGGGTGCCTCATAAAAAACTTGATAGTATGACTCCTTTCTAAGCATGGAGTGGGCACAAGTCAGATGTGACCCATTTTAGGATTTTTGGCTCAAGGGCTTGGGCTAGAATTCCAACAGAAAAGAGGAAGGCTTTGCAGCCCCAAAGCCAAGAGTGTCTATTTGTTGGGTACTCTGAAGATTCAAAAGGGTACAAGCTGATAAATTTGAGCACAAACAAATCCTTCATTGAAAGGAGTGTTCAGTTCCAAGAAGAGCCTTTAGCAGTAATGGAAGTTGGAGAATCCTCTTCACAACCAAAACCATTAAATGTAAGTGAAGAGATAGTTGAACTTGCTGATTCTGAAATTTCTGATAATGATGATTTAATTGCAGATCCTAACAGTCCTACAAGACCAAAATGGGCAGAAAAGACCATTCATGCAGCTGGAGAACTAGCTGGAAATCCTAATGATCCTAGGAGGACTAGATCTTAGTTTGAGAGTGCTCTGTGCATGAAAGATCCTATGTTTGTAGAGAAATGCTATCTGATGGTTGAATCAGACCCATAGACATATGAATATGTAGCAAATGATCCAAGATGGCAAACAACCATGAAAGAAGAGTTCAGCTCACTCCAGAAGAACAACACTTGGGAGCTGGTTGATCTTCCCCCAGGGAGGAAGCTAGTTCAGTGTAAGCGGGTTTACAAAACCAAATTTGCTGCTGATGGTTCACCTTTGAAATACAAGCCTAGATTGGTAGATAAGGGCTACTCATAGGTACATGGCATAGACTACAATGAGACCTTTGCACCAATGGCAAAGATGGACTCGATCAGACTAGCCTTAGCCATTGCAGCTTCAAAGCAGTGGGAGGTACATCACATGGATGTGAAGTGTGCTTTCCTTAATGGAGATCTCACTGAAGATATTTACGTGTAGTAGCCTCAAGTATTTTCTACTAATCCATCTCTTGTGTGCAGGATAAAGAAGTCATTGTATGGGCTTAAGCAAGCCCCCAGGGCTTGGTATGCCAAGATTGATAGCTTTCTGCTATCACTGAATTTTGTTCGATGCAAGTCAGATCCAAATGTCTATTTGAAGATGATTCATGGTTCATTAATGATCATTATTTTGTATGTTGATGACCTTCTCATTACAAGAAGCTCAAAGGATGAAATTGCCTCCTTGAAGGATGCAATGAACCATGCCTTCTCAATGACTGATTTGGGCTTATTGAGCCAATTCTTGGGGATCAAGATTGCTCAAACCAAAGATGGAATCAAAGTACATCAGTCCAAGTATGCCTTGGATTTTCTGAACAAATTCAACATGAAGGGTTGCAAGCCAAGCAAGACTCCTTTCCTTTCAGGAGTTAAGCTTGAAGAAGCTGATTCTTCACCTATGGTAAACAATACACTGTATAGGAAATTGATTGGATGTTTGCTGTATCTTACACATAATCGACCTGATATTTCTTATGCAGTAAGTGTGGCTTCAAGATACATGGATCAGCCTCATGAGATCCATTGGAGAGCAGCCAAAAGGATCCTTAACTTTGTTTAGGGAACAAGGACTCATGGGATCTTCTACAAAGCTAAATCTGATCTTGATTTGATTGGGTTTACTGACAGTGATTGGGAAGGTGACAACACAGATCAAAAGTCAACATTAGGATATGTGTTCATGCTTGTTGAAGGGCCAATCAGCTGGTCAATAAAGAAACAGAGTACCATTGCACTCTCATCTATAAAAGCAGAGTACAGAGGAGTTGTAAATGCAGCAACTCAATGTTTATGGTTGCAGGGGTTACTTGGTGAGTGTGGCTTTGAATCAGAATACTCAACTAACATCTATTGTGATAATCAGAGTACCATTCAAATCTACAATGATCCAGTTCAGAAGCAGAGAACCAAACACATTGAGATCCATATGCACTACATCAGACAGCTTGTGCATGATGGCACCATTCACCTACTCTTCTGTTCATCCTCAGCACAAGTAGCAGATATCTTCACCAAAGTGTTTTGTGAGAAGACATTCAGCAATCTCAAATCACTGTTGGGGATTGTTGATCATGCTGTGAAGCATGAGTGATGACAAGATTTTAAAATTTTGTTTTACGGTCCATGTTTAAGGGAGGATTTTTCCCACTGGGTTTTTGCCTCTTTCCTTGGTTAAATGGACATGCAGTATAAAGGGTGACTAATCCTTCTTTCTAGGCCCTATAATTTTCTGATATTTTACTCATAAGTCAGGCTTAAGGGGGGGTGTTAGAATAATCAACCCATAGTTAATCACCTTAGACATTAATTAATCCAATTTTGTCTTATTTGCCTAGTTTCCATATTCCACCTTATGCAAGTTGTCCTCCACACATCCAAAGTGGTCAAACTTGATAAATTTGAGTCATGGAGCACTTGTGAAACCACTTGGAATCAAATCTACTTTATTCCTGGCCTTCCTAGCGCATGTCTTGCTTTTTCTGATTTATTGCCTGCTTTTTCTGAGTTTTAAGGAAACTGGGAAAGTTTGACTAGGTGAAGTTAACTTGTTTTTTGTCCTCATCATCCTCCACTATTTTCTCCTAAGAAAAGCATGTATGAGTTGTCCTTCCATCATTTATTATCTTGCCTAATTGATTTTTCCAATTCGTGAGCTCCTAGACAGATTTGGAAACTGCTTTATGCACCTATGGGGGATTTGCTTAGATTTAGTAAGCCTGCTTTTGACCAAAGTCGAATGGAATCCTTATGCATTCGAATCTCTCATGTAGTTATTTATTGTGGCAGCCTATGACTTCACAGGGTTGGCTATTGTACAGTTATTCAATACAAATTAGTGTTCTGCTCCACATTCAGTCTCCTTTGTGAGTAATTTGCATGTGTAATTGGCAATTTTTGTGAGTGTAATTGTTCTAACACCTGGGTTCAATTTCCACATTCTCTTTTGGCTCAATTTTCTGAGAATCATGATCCATAAACTTTTGTATAAGCTTCAATAAATTTAGATTAGGACGCAGCTATGTATGAAGAATATCGTTCCTTAATGGCGAACGATACTTGGGATCTTGTTCATCTTCCAAAAGGAAGAAAAATTGTCAGATGTAAATGGGTCTACATAACTAAGTATGCATTAGATGGTAGTGTTGAAAGACTTAAGGCAAGGTTAGTTGCCAAAGGTTTTTCCTAATTTGAAGGGATTGACTACATTGAAACCTTTGCTCCTGTCGTAAAAATGAATTCCATCGGACTTGTTCTTTCCCTTGCTGCCTTACATAACTGGGAATTCCATCAAATGGATGTCAAATCTACCTTTTTACATGGTGATTTATAGGAAGAAATTTACATGGAACAACCTCTTGGCTATGTTCAGGATAACTCTAGCCTTGTCTGTCTCCTTAAGAAATCCTTATACGGCCTTAAGCATTCTCCTAGAGCTTGGTATGCCAAAATGGATAGCTTTCTCCTTGACACTGGTTTTTCTAGATGCCATTTTGACCCCAATGTCTTTACCAAGAAAGTAGGAAACCATCTCATCATACTTGTTCTTTAAGTTGATGATCTTATCCTTACTGGTAGTGACCCTAAACTTATAACCCATGTGAAATCTAGTCTTAAGAAATTTTTTGAAATGTCAGACTTAGGACATTTGCATTATTTGCTTGGTCTCCAAGTATTGCAAACCAAAGAAGGAATCTTTCTTTCTCAGTCTAAGTATGCTTGTGACCTTCTTCGTCGCTTCCACATGGAAGATTGTAAACCAACCCCTTCTCCCTTCTAGTTTGGAGTCAAAATTTCTGCCACTTGTACTTCCCCTGAAGTAGATGCCACCTTGTATTGTCAGCTTGTTGGTAGTCTCTTATACTTGATTCATTCCTGTCCTAACCTTTCCTTTGCCATTGGTCGTGTTTCCCGTTATATGAAAACACCTCATGAAAGTCACTGGAAAGCAACAAAAAGAATACTTCAATTTATTTGAGGTACAATTCAGTTTGGGATTCATTACAGTACAGGGGGGGAAACCTTTGTTGCTTGGTTTCATCGATTCAGATTGGGATGGCGATCCTGATGATCGAAAGTCTACAGCAGGTTATGTTTTCAGTCTGGGATATGGACCTGTCACTTGGGCTTGTAAGAAACAACAAGCTCTTCTTCTTTCTTTAGCATAAGCAGAATATCGAGCCATAGTTAATGCTAGTAAGGAAGCTTTATGGCTTTGAGAAATAATTTTAGAGTTTGGATTCGATCAGCAGCAAGCTACTCCACTTTGGTGCGACAATCAAAGTGCCATAAATCTTTCCAAATATCCAGTTCTACATCAGCGCATCAAACACATTGAGCTACACATGCAGTTCATCATAAATCTTGTTGATGATCGTGTTATTGAAGTGCTCTATTTCCCTACAGATGATCAAGTTGCAGACATCTTCACCAAGTCTCTTACAGAAGCGAAGTTTTCTAAACTTCGATCTATGTTAGGAGTTCAGGAATGTGTCCTTAAGGGGGGATAGGCTCTAATTCCTCCTTCATTCTGCTAATTGTGTCTCTTTTGTAAATCCTTCAATCCTATCCCAAGTTGTTCTTAAGGGGGGATGTTAGGATATTTAGACACTTAGGAGTTAGTTAAGATCAACTTGTGTAATATATCCGTTAGGTAAAAGTGTGTTTCTTTAGTATGCATTAGTATGCATTTGTAAATATTCTAATCCGACGGTCACGATATGTTCTAGACATAGAGTGATTCAACGGTTCAACTTCTCTTAGATCATACCTACCATTGATCCATGGCTTAACACCCGATTGGTCCATGATTTCTATTTAAAGAGCATGGAGGGTCCTTGGCTAGTTGATCGATTATGAGAAGCTCATGTAACTTTTTTTCTGTTGCATGATAAATTTCTCCAAGTAGCTATTTGGTTGGGGCCATGGACTGTTTCCCTCTCAAGGGTTTTAACCACGTGATAAACATCGGTGTATTGATCTATGATCTTTTTGTGTGAAGTGGTTTCTCTAGGTGTTCGGTCTTTTGGGAGTACCCTGTGTACCTAAACACGACCCCCTGGTTTATCAGCAACTATTGAAAGGATGCTACAACACCCTATTTAATAGCTACCTCTATAAGGAGGCTGCGAACCCATGGTTTAGCAATTTCTATTGAAAGGATGCTACGACACCCTGTTTTGTTAGCTACGACTGACAGGATGCTCCTAAACCCCATTTACCAGCAACTGTTGGAAGGAGGCAACAACCACCTGCAGGCATGTTGCCTTCCCTAATGCCACCCTGCAACCCTAATATGCTTTTTGTAATATACTAGATTTATTTTCCCTCCATTCTCTGTCACACCCACTGGTCTCTGTTTCTAATTTTCTGATCTAGACACTGAGACCCTTCTCTCACTCATACTTCTACGTATAAGTATCTTCACGTTTCCTTCGGATGTATTGTTCTGGAAACACACCCTTTTGCAAACATGCCCTTTCAGATATGATAATCACACTTATCATAATTCTGTTTATGAACATTTAAAAACTATTAGATACTCTTCTAATAATGGCATATAATCTCTTCATACTTGCGGTCATCACTTGTGAGGATTGCAGGAAATATTTACTACATGTAAATATCGAACCAGAACATTCTTTCACGCCCTTTCATTCAGTCAGCACCTCCGAATTCATTTCCTTAGCTCGGACTAACATTGTCTGGTGCTTCCACAATATTCTTCTCCAGATACAATCCAGACCATTGATCTCATGTTTGAATCTCTTCGGACCGTTGATCTACTCTACAAATTTCCTATTGAAATCGTATGTTTGCACCAGGTTTCTGTTTCAACGATTCCCTACCGTTGATCTCCATTTGGATTCTCCATGAGGGTCGACCACCAGATTGCGAGATACGGGATGTGGAATGCAGAAATGTAACATTTCCTAAAATCATATCTTGACTTTCCACAAGCTCCTTTCTGCAAGATTCTTTCCGCAAGATTCTTTCCACAAACTCCTTTCCGCAAGCTTCTTTCCGAAAGATTCTTTCTGCAAGCTCCTTTCCACAACCTTCTTTCTGCCATTTTTCTCTGCACCGTCGATCTTTTGCGGAGTCTTTCCCAATATTCGATCTTCCTTATTGCAGGTTCATATACTCTTTAAACGTTATTTCTGCAATTCCCTTTCCGCGTTTTCCCTTCCACACCTCTTTTTTTGTGGAACTAATCTTAGCAGTCTGATATTGATCATTTGTGGAACTTTGAATTTTTTGCCTAAATTTCGGAGGCTATGAACCCCTAGTTTAATATTACGACACCCAATTTTGTTAGATACGACTGACAGGATGCTCCTACACCCCATTTACTAGCAACTGCTGGAAGGAGGCAACAACCCCCTGTAGGTATCTTGCCTTCCCTAGCACCACCCTGCCACCCTAATATGTTTTCTGTAATATACTATATTTCTTTTCCCTCCATTCTCTGTCACACCCACTGGTCTTTGTTTCTAATTTTCTGATCTGGACATCGAGACCCTTCTCTCACTCATACTTCTACATATAAGTATCTTCACGTTTCCTCCACACGTATTGTTCTGGAAACACACCCTTTCACAAACATGCCCTTTCAAATACGCTAATCACACTTATTATATTTTAGTTTATGAACATTTAAAAACTATCAGATACTCTTCCAATAATGCCGTATAATCTCTTCATACTTGCGGGCATCACTTGTGAGGATTGCAGGAAATATTTACTACATGTAAATATCGAACTAGAACATTCTTCCACACCCTTTCATTCATTTAGCACCTCAAAATTCATTTTCGCAACACGACTTAACATTTTCTGGTGCTTTTGCAATCTTCTTCTCCAGATACAATCAGGACCATTGATATTATGTTTGAATCTCTCCGGATCGTTGATCTACTCTATAGATTTCCTCTTGAAATCGTATTTCCACACTAGGTTTTTGTTTCAACAATTCCCCACCATTGATCTCCATCGAGCTTCTCCATGAGCGTCGATCTACAGATTGTAGGATGCGGGATGCAAAATGCAGAAATGTAACATTTCCTCAAATCATATCTCAAATTTCTGCAAGCTCCTTTCCATTAGCTCCTTTCCACAATATTCTTTCCACAAGCTCCTTTCTGCAAGCTCCTTTCTGCAAGCTCCTTTCCACAAGCTTCTTTCCGCAATTTTTTTTCCGCACTGTCGATCTTTTGTGGAGTCTTTCCTGACCTTTGATATTCTGTATTGCGGGTTCATAGAATATTTAAACATTATTTCCGCAATTCCCTTTCCACATTTTCCCTTCCGTACCGTCGATCTCTTTTAGCGGAACTAATCTTAGCCGTCTGATTTTGATCCTTTGCAGAACTTTGAATTTTCTGCCTAATTGTAGGAATTAATTCTTAGCCATCGGATCTAGTGTGGGACTAATATAAGCTGTCTGATCTTGATTTTTGTGGAACTGATCCTTAATCGTCGGATCTCATGCAGGATGCTTCCTGACCGCCGATTTTAGATTGAATGCAGATCTCGCCATGGTTTTGCGGATCTGCACGATTTCTTTGCGGAAATCATCCGCAACTGTTTCTAGCAGCTTTGAATATTTATATACATAGAAAATTTCATCATGTTGCTGATTATAAGGAATTTATAAACACTCTCGCAGATATAGTTTCTCTTTTCTTCGATTGTTACATATAATCTATCTCCCGTTCATTTCACTCTTCTGTAGTTCCACTCTTCATTTGTCTAACCAATTTTGTCATTCATACTACATCTCTACTTCCACTTGACCTCTGTTCTTTGTTTCAGTAACCATTGTTTACATCATACTGTCGACATTGACTTGGAAGTATTCAGATCAATCATTCATATTTCCTTATCATCCATGTCCATCTCATCCATTGCATTTGTTATAAATCAAATTTTATGGCATCATCATTAGGATACCATCATATTCCATGTCATCACATGTGTCATACCACATCCTCGACTATGCCATGCCATGTCATCACTATTTTATGACATCATCATTAGGATACCATGATATTCCATGTCATCATATGTGTCATGCCACATCCTCAACTATGCCATGCCATGCCATCACTACCCTAGTCTTTCACTAAGTTTGTCCTGTTATCATATCCACTGGTTATTCCTTTGTCATTCGTGAACACCTTTGACATCAATGACAACTATATACTCAACAATCTCCCCCTTTAGCATTGATGGCAACCTCTAAACATTCTCCCCCTTTGACAACAATGATAAAGGGTAACTTGTTATGCCAATGTTGTACCTTTTTTGATATAGGTTTCCTATCTTTCTACTCTATGAAAACTCCCCCTATCATCATATCTCCCCTTTGTTAACTAAACTGTGTTATTTAATCAATGTCTTATCATTTATCTTAACACTTCCCTTCTTGCAATAGGTTCTTGGGTGATAACTTAAGTAATAGATCCATGGACTCCCCCTGTCACTGTACTTCCTCTCCTTTGTCAACATTTTTGTGACAGAGTTTACCATCAACCATTTTTTCACACTCTTCCATTTTCTGTCTACGATACATGTTTTTTTTTTAAATTTGTTCCTGCTGCCATATATAATGGTCTAGTATTCCTATAAATTAACTGGCTTTCAATTTTACCAGAATTCCTTAATCCTGTACATTTAGATCTTCATATAAAAACCTAGCATATACTGCTGGATTCTTTTGGGTTTTAGATCTATATTATCAACTGTCCAAAGACCCATAACTTCAGATCCTCAACACAGAGGTTACTTGAGTTTATTACATAGTTTCTTCGGTCTCACTATCTCAGACACAAAGACTTGTAACCTCAACCTTTTCCTTTGTCAATGATGAACTCATCTTGTTACTTTATCAATAGAAAATTTTCTTTTAGACTTGAGTTTTCTTCTACACTCAACAATTTTTATGTGTCATGACTTCAAATACTAAGTGAACATAATCATATTTATCTTCTATTTGATTGCATACATCATGGTCTTCATGACTCTCACATTTTGTTGTTCTCACGTTACTTCATACTTTCTCTTGTGTCATCCATACACCAACCTTGATCACCCATCATCTTTAAAAGAAGATATCTTTCAATATACTTCAACATTAGACACCAATTTAGTTTTTTCTTAGATACCAATTGGAATTTTCTGACTTTAACTCCCCCTCAGTATAAGATCCCTTCTAATGTTATTTTCAAGGTTTTCTTAAATCATGAGATATATTTTAGGAAATGATCCCATAGTCATCACTACATCCTTCTTCATCACATTTATTCTTATCGGTGTATCCCTTTACATCTCCATCTTGTTTTTCTTTATAATGGATGCCCTTTTTATTTGTGGCATATTTATGTTCATTGTCATCTTTGGAGATCTCACTGATGTTTGAAATATTTATTTATTCTATATCTTTGGAGTCTTCCTTTCTTCTCCATATTTTTCCAAGAGGTACTCTGCTTATTGTTTTTTTATTTCTTTGTTCCTTGGTTTTCATCTTCCATACCTTTTTCTGAGTTTCCTGGGAATATCTGTATGTACTATTCTTGCAATGTTTTGCAAAGTGTCCAATACTGTGACATATGAAACAAATAAGTCTTTTTCCATTAGATGTTGGTGTCTTATTTCCTTATCATCCCTTCATCTTCTTCTTTGATTCTACAATCATCAACCTTGTGACCAAACTTGTGACAACAATGACAATATCCATAGAATGTAGTTTTGGAGAATCTCTAGTTTTTCTGCTTGTAATGACTCTTTTCTTTTGCATGTCTTCTAAAATTTTTCATCTTGTGAGGATGAGTAGAATTATGATAATTGGACTTCATTTCCTTGTGATTCTTCTGCTACATGGGTGTATCTTTGGAGGCATCATGTTGACATTTAACATTTTCAACATTTTCATGAATGATGGAGCTTGATCCTTTATGATTATATCCAAGACCTGTTTTATCCATGGGGGATCTTTGTAAGCCGAGGACTTTATTAAGAGCTTCAATACTTTCCTTGAAATTTTTAGCCAACACTTATTGTCTTGAATTGCGTAGCTCTTTTTGGAGGGTTTTGACTTCTTCTCTTCTTGATATTTTGAAAATTTTCTTTCAAGACTTGGTTCTTTTTCCTACAATTTTCAATCTCATCTACAAAAACCATGTATTGGGATTCTATGTCCACTTATAATTCCTCATCTGAGTTTGTTTTCCCTATAAATAAATTTTCTTCATTTTCACTTATCTTTTCATCTTCACCAAGATCCTCGAGACTAACAGGTCTTCCTTCTGCTCTTTGCTCAACTAAGTAGAGGTCTTTTATCTTGTCCCAAATTTCCTTTGCAGATTTACATTCACCTATCTTCTCTTTGACATCATCAGGTAATCCATCAAGGATTGAATCCATTACCATTGAGTTACTTTTCTTGGATTTCTTTTGAGCTAGAGTCCTTATCCTCTTTGGTGGGAAGTAATCAGTGATCATTGAATTCTAGACATCATGTCCCAATGCCTTCAGATAAATTTTCATTCTTGTACTCCAAAATATGTATTCCTCTTTTCTAAGTACTGGAGATCCATTTACTATGTAAATATCTTCTTATTGATCCATAGTGGTTTTAATGGGATCTTCCTTCCAATGGTTAAACTATAGTGAAGGAACCCACTTTGATACCAATTGTTGGTTTATTGGTCAATATTGATAGGGGGGGGTGAATCGGTATTGTTATATTTTTACTAATTTAACCACCTTTTAAATCTATCATTAACAACACATAACAACAAGAATGCACATAACACAATGTTAACATGGAAGTCCAATAGGGTAAACCACCAATACGTCCTATTACTGCAAAATTGTTATTTACAAATAATTTTTCCTGCTACTATAGACAAGGATGGTATTACACCCTATTTACCAACAAATATTGGAAGGAGGCTACGACCCCTTGGTTTATCAGCTAACACTGAAAGGATGCTATGGCACCCTATTTACTAGCAACCACTGGAAGGAGGATACAACCCCTTGGTTTATCAACAACTACTGAAAGGATGCTACGACTTCCTATTTACCAGATACCACTGGAAGGAGGCTATGAACCCCTGGTTTAATACTACGACACCCTGTTTTGTCAGCTAAGACTGACAGGATGCTCCTACACCCCATTTACCAGCAACTGCTGGAAGGAGGCAATAACCCCCTGTAGGTCTCTTTCCTTCCCTAGCACCACCCTGCCACCCTAATATGTTTTCTGTAATATACTAGATTTTTTTTCCCTCCATTCTCTATCACACCTACTGGTCTTTGTTTCTAATTTTCTGATCTAGACACTGAGACCCTTCTCTCACTCATACTTCTGCGTATAAGTATCTTCACGTTTCCTCTAGACGTATTGTTCTGGAAACACACCCTTTCAAATATGATAATCACACTTATCATATTTTAGTTTATGAACATTTAAAAACTATCAGATACTCTCCCAATAATGGCGTATAATCTCTTCATACTAGCGGGAATCACTTGTGAGGATTGCAGGAAATATTTACTACATGTAAATATCGAACCAAAACATTCTTCCACACCCTTTCATTCATTTAGCACCTCAAAATTCATTTCCATAGCTCGACTTAACATTTTTTGGTGCTTTTGCAATCTTCTTCTCCAGATACAATTAGGACCGTTGATATTATGTTCGAATCTCTTCGGATCGTTGATCTACTCTATAGATTTCCTCTTGAAATCATATTTCCACACCAGGTTTGTTTTCAACAATTCCCCGCCGTTGATCTCCATCAGGCTTCTCCATGAACGTCGATATCCAGATTGTAGGATGCGGGATGCATAATGCGGAAATGTAACATTTCCTCAAATCATATCTCAAATTTCCGCAAGCTCCTTTCCGCTAGCTCCTTTCCACAAGATTCTTTCCACAAGCTCCTTTCCGCAAGATCCTTTCCGCAAGCTCCTTTCCGCAAGTTTCTTTCCGCAATTTTTCTTCCGCACTGTCGATATTTTGCGGAGTCTTTCCCAACCTTTGATATTGTGTATTGCGGGTTCATAGAATATTTAAACGTTATTTCCACAATTCCCTTTTCGTATATTTCCTTCCGCACCGTCGATCTCTTTTAGTGGAACTAATCTTAGCCGTTTGATTTTGATCTTTTGTAGAACTTTGAATTTTCTTCCTAACTGTAGGAATTAATCCTTAACCATCGGATCTAGTGTGAGACTAATATAAGTCGTCTGATCTTGATTGTTGCGGAACTGTTCCTTAATCATTGGATCTCGTGCGGGGTGCTTCCTCACCGTCGATTTTAGATCAAATACGGATCTCGCCATGATTTTGTGGATCTGCATGATTTCTTTGTGGAAATCCTCTATGACTATTTCTAACAGTTTTGAAGATTTATATACATAGATAATTTCATCATGCTGCCGATTATAAGAAATTTATAAACATTCTTGCAGATATAGTTTCCTTGTTCTTCGATTGTTACATATACTCTATCTCTTGTTCATTCACTCTTCTGCAATTCCACTCTTCATTTGTCTAACCAGCTTTGTCATTCATACTGCATCCCTACTTCCACTCGATCTCTGTTTTTTCTTTCATTAACCATTGTTTACATCATACCGTCGACATTGTCTTGGAAGTCTTCAAATCAGTCATTCATGTTGTCTTATCATCCACGTCCATCTCATCCATTGCATTTTTTATAAATGAACTTTTATGACATCATCATTAGGACACCATCATATTCCATGTCATGATATGTGTCATGCCACATCCTCAACTATGCCATGCCATGCCATCAATACCTTATCCTTTCAGTGAGTTTTTACTGCCATCATATTCACAGGTTATTCCTTTGTCATTCGTGAACACCTTTGTTATCAATGACAACTATATACTCAATATCATTAATGTAGGGTCTAAAGGTGTCATTGATCAATATGACTAGTACTTGATTATTATTCTCTTCATTATACATAAGATCGTCTTCATTTCTAGCACTATCATTATTGTTATGTTATGATCATCAATGGGGGTGTAATGGGGGTTGAAGAGTCCATTAGAGTAATAATAGTGGAGGCCATTCCATGTAAGGTGGGATAGGTCCATTATGTTTATTATTATCGAATAACTAGACCCACTATGGTAGTTATTAGCGAATAAATGCAATGGGGCCTCATTAAAGAAGGTCCACTAGGTAGTTAGGATGTTGTTATGGTTAGAATTCTCTTGTTATCTATATATAAGAATGGATTCCTCCTTATGAATCATGTGTGGATTATAACATATTCTGATAGTAGCTCATATGAGGTTGCCTCCTTGAAGAGGCAATGAATGTGAGTGGATTCCTTTCTCAAAATGATAAATTGTAAGGTGTTTCCCTATCTCAAGGGTTGGATATTAATAAAGTGTGAAGAATTTTTATATTCTTCTTCCCTATATTGTATATCGTAATATTTTTAGATCTAAAGTAAATGAAATTTGGTATCGTAGGAATTTATAGGGAAAAAAATAGATTTTTTTAATATTTTGTAGGATTTCAAAGGAAAAAATATGACTGTAACACTGAGATCAATTTTTGAGTATATTTTATAGAATTTTCAAAACATAATTGTATATCCAAATTTCTATAAAAATACACATGATTTCAAAAAACAATTGTTCAAATCGGAGTCATGATGAAGGAGATATTGTTGTTTGAATTTTTTCTTTTTTAGGGATTCTGGTGAAGGCCATGGGTATTGTAGAGGATATAAATTTTGATAGGTTACTTAGTATGCAACTACATAAATTCCATTCGATATATAATTTCGATGGATTTTCTTTGACATAATATATGAAATATTTCTAACCAATATCCAATATATTATATCCCTTGTAAAATTTATCCCTTAAAAACAAATGAAATTGAAGAATGGAAAAGTCGTGGATCATGTCATGGGAGGAATGCACATGGGTGACACAAATTTTAAAGGATGTGTGCAAGTTTGGAAGCTATAAATTAGTCAAGACATAAATTTGTGGTTAAATATTTTATTGATAACACATATTCGTTCATCATTGAAGAGTACAAGAAACAAAGATCTACAGGGTATAAATTAGAAGATTCTTATGAAGACTAATATATGAACAATTGTAATTTTTGGGAAGATAACAACTTCCATATTATTTTTATTACTCTTCTCCACCATATGAACAAAACCTCGACAAAAAAATACAATAATAGGTGGTACTTGTGAGTTTCGGGCATGCTTCTTCTAGTAGTTGAGTTCCTTTTAGAGTTGTCCTCTTACTGCTACATGGAGAATTGGTCTGCTTTGGATAGTTATACTTCTTTGGGTCCGCATTACCAAGGTGGGCATTTGAAGTATATAAATCAACAATTCATGGATCTTAGGTGTCAATTGTTGGGTGCCATATTGAGCACATAGACATGGGACCCAGGTTCATGGATGAGCCCCTTAGTTCTTGCACATGGGACTTTGGCTACTTCAACATGGAAATCAACACTCATACATGGGAATCGGGCTTAGGGTGGATCTTCTTGGACTACTTTAGCATGGTGTATAACACTTTTACATGGGACCTTGGTTCCATAGCTTACTCCACCATTGTTGTCAATACTCGTCCATGTGACTCTAACTTATGGTTGTACCTCCTCACATCAAGTGTTCAGGGAAACAATTTTATAAGTGAGGTGAAGTGTTATAATCCTCCCTAGGGGTGTAATGTGGGCCCAAAGGGAACAATAGAGTAATAATAATGGATCCCATTCAATTTAGGGTGGAATAAGTCCATATTGTTATTATTGAATAAGGCCCTTTATGTTAGTTATTAGTGAATAAATGTAATGGGACTAAATTAAAGAAGGTCCACTAGGTATTTATGAGGTTTTTATGGTTATATTTGTCTTGTGATCCGTAAATAAGAATGGGGTCCTTCTTATGAATCACATGTGTAGTATATTTTATTTGGATCTTATCTCATAGGAGGTTTCTCCTTTAAGAGGAAAGTGAATATAAGTGGATTTCTTTCATAAAATGATCAAATGTAAGATGTTTCCTTACCTGAAGGGTCAGATTAATAAAGTGTAGAGAATTTATATATTCTTTTTCTATGTCTTGTATTGGGTAATATTTTTATTGAAAAGCTATATAACACATTGATAGGATTCAAAGCCAAGTCGACTCCCTTGGTGTAAGAGTGACGGGCCTTGGATTTGGCATATTGTTATCATCATTTCACCTCATCTATAAACCCTTTTGTTTATCCATATTCATGCACTCATCCCTTCTAATGCTCATATACAGTTTTTTATGCTCAAAATGTTTTTCCATTACATGTCTTAGTATTTCATTTGATTTTTTTCTAACATTAGGGGAATTAGTATACTATGTATTTTCTTTGGATATTGAATCATTTGTTAAGAAGCAACTACAAAATATTTGAGGGAGTTTTGTAATAGCTGCATAAACTTTACATCATCAACATAACCTTTACATCAGTTGCAGAATCTTTACATTAGCAAGAAAACCTTTACATTAGGAGCAGAACCTATGAGATGCAGAAACTTTACAGAAAGCTATAGAACCTTTACATCATCTTCAAAACCTTTACATCAACGGAAAAACATGTGAGCTGTGAAAACTCTACAAAATCTACAGAAGCTTCAAAAAATCAATAATTCAAGTTTAGCTTTAACCACTAACTTTGGAGAAATATATTCATTAGGAGTAATGTATTTTTATAAATCCATTTTTTTTATTGTCTCAAATCATGATGTTAAATTAAAGGTGGCAAATGGAGGGGGATATGAGTGCATATTTGACTTATCCACAAAGATTTGAAGATCTCTATCAAATATATGATGGACCTAAGAAGTCAAAAGTTGTAGGATACATTTGGGATGAGTTTTGTCTTTTATTATAGCCTCTCTCCCTAAATTAAAATTTTACTTCAAAGGTATTCAAAATAGCATGTATTTAACAAAGATCTTGGAACTAGTTTTTGAAATCCAAATTTTTAGAAAATTGTTGAGGATATTTTTGAACCTCATTTATTATTTGTATGGAGAACACATGTATAAATAAGAGCTCCTTCTCCATTATATGGGAGGAATCTTAGAGCATTAGTCCAAATAATGATGGAATAAAGTTATACTTCTTGATTCAATATAGATCTTAGCTTTATAATTTTAGTAATATGATTTTATTTATTTTATGTTGATGTAGTTTTACTTTATTGCTTAGTTTTCATTCTTGTTTTGTGTAAAGTTTATTTTTTAAATTTGATTTTAATCCATAGATTAGTGACTTAAAATTTTATTTTTAAAATCAGTGTGCTTAATGCAATAATCCTATTTACTATCTTGGATCATAAACAGTAACTTGTATTTAGCAAGGATAACTTTTAGATTTTATTTATGTAATTTACCTTTCTGTCAAGTGTGGTGTGAACTTAGATTTACAAATTTAGTTTGCTACATAGTGTGAACGTAGTCTTAGAATTTACTTTTCCCACATAGTCGAGAGACAATTGATTCATACTCCTGATACCTGTAGCCGGTGTGAATTCACTCTCCTTCCATGTGTTTTACTTTCCTTTCAACTTAGTTTCAGTTGTTGTTTAGTTGGCTAGTTCCTTGGAAAGACTATGTAACTGTTCATACCACTATTTTTAAGTAAGGTTATTGAACTACAACTTCAAGTAGATAAACCAATGTAAAAGGAGATTGGAATTTGCACATAGAGTGCACGGTAACTTGCAAGTTCCCAACAAACCCCAGCTTTGTTGTTTGTTTGTTTCATTTATTCCTGCATATGTTTTCGTTTGAAGGAAGAAGGCATAGATATAACTAAGATGCAAATACGAACTCACTATACCATTTCTACAATGTAATAGCCCGTCGCAAGTCTCTACAAATTTAAACCATATCAATAATTTATGCAATAGACATAGATTTGTTTATTCCTTCAATTTTCATGAATACAAATAAATATCCAAGAGGATTATTATGTGGTGCATTAAGAGCCGCCCATATTACTAATTTGTCTTTTGTAGGAAGCTTAGCAATAGGAAGAACAATTAGTGAATGAAGAGTCTATTGAAGGATTCGAGGGGAAGCCATTGAAGAAGGAGTACACAATACTAAATAATTTCAAAAAGTGTATGTATTATGTTATTCGATTCATAAAAATACATCCTGTGGCATTGAAATACATTTTTTTGAAGTTTGCTTATAATCATTTATTCATATCTTACAAACATTTCATTTTTTGGGGATTCGTAGCTTAGCTGTGGATCTTTCAAAAATATATTTGTAGGTAAACTTACGATTTGGATTGTTGATTTTTTTTTGTTATTTGGATTTTTTACATTGAAAGTATACCCCTTAAAACATACACTCTCATCTAAATCATGATTTTTTAAAGAAAATGGATATTGGGACATTTTTTGCATATTGGACTTACTGAAAAACACAGTCGATACAATCATGTTTTGAGAGACCATATGGGAACATTTTTAAAACATGTTTCTATTTAAAGAATCCTTTGAAATCTAATTTCTAATCTAATTTGAATTTTTCAATTTGAGTATCAAATGGAAAATATATTATCATAATACTGACTAAGTGTGGGGTAGGCGACTCAAGAACAGAGTTGGGACAATCACTTTTTGGGTGCCTAAATGTCATGTCCCCTTCCAAATAAGACTAATAGCAAAAAATGCTTCAACAACCTATTAGTTCCCTAGGTTGAAGTGGGGGAAATATACAATTTTGTAATAAGGGATATATGAGACCCAAAAGGATCTTAGTTTACCATATTCACATTAAATTGGGTCACATAAATAATAAATGTTAAGAAAATAAGGTGGCATTGGTTCATGGAAACACTTGGAGGCTCATGGCGTCCTTGGGTAGCTAGATTCCCCCACACACTTGGCATGACCTTCATCCAAATTTGAATCCACGAGGAATGCAACATTCTTGGGGGGGTGATGTGGTGTTAGATAGAATATCATGAGCCAAGGAATTCAAATTAATAAATGGGAGTAACTCCAATGGAAGAGGAAGAGACTAACAAGACAATGTGTGCCACTTGGAAGGAGATTCCATGCATTCTATGAAAACTAATGATAAAATATCCTATGAAAAATATGACAAATTTAGACCTGATTACATACCTATGAGAAATATGACATTACAGGGATAAAAATATCCACCAAGAGGGTTCATTTGGGATTTAGAGGCAGCCATTCGAATTAGGGAAAGAATTGAAGCATGAGGAAGAGGACAAGTGTCACAAAAGTTACTAAACCACTAAGATGAGTTGGAGGAAGCCTATGGAGTGAAATTATACCTTAGGAGGCCTCATGAAGTTAATAAACGGATGACATGAGGAAGGAAATTTTATTTTGATAATTTGTTAATTTTCCTTTGGCATTTTGGAGATCTTTTGCTTGTCCATTGCACGGTGAGTGTTCACTCTCCCTACAGCTTGTGAACCAATCTCGAGGGAGTTGGATTCCTTTCCAAGTTGGTTGATGGAGAACCCATTCAGACCTCTCATTGGATCTGAATGAAGGATTTTTAGTCTTAGGTTGAAGTCCATACATTTCTATATTCCGTCTATCTACCCCTTCTCTCATTCCTACTTCACCATTCCCCGTACTCTCATGTGACGGAGCACTTGTTGGAGCGATACTTACGTTTGGATGCATCTATGTGATGAAAAAGCTTAATTATATGATGTTTGGATCTGTAATATATTTTACATATTCTATTTAAGTCAAAATATTAGAAATTGTATGTGTAAAAAGGCTTGCATTCCCATGCTCTTGAATAACTAGTTTTCATGTATTTGGCTTCCATTTTGAAATAGTTATATATCAGATCTATATTAAGGAATTTATATGATGTTTAATGCTGTTGAGGAAGATATTTTTATTCTTTATATGGTATCCATTTATCATTCCATTATCTTAACTATTCCATGTACTTTTCATGAGTTAAAATCGAGCTAGTAATGGCATTTCCCCTTAAGCAATTTCATTGAAAGTTGTCATATGAATGTTGCACTTTATAACCAGTTTTTAGAGCTAAGAACCATGTGTAATGAAATCCCCTTATTTATAATATTAGTCACCATACTATTTTTCAAAATATTTGGAGAGTCATACTTGAGTTGGGAAGCCAATTTGTCCTACGCCCTAGGGGGAATTTGACCACAATTTCCTAGTATTTTTTCTCTTTCTGTCATCAAGCCCAAACAAAGTTGCAGAAGCTTAATGTCAGATAAAAAATGTTCATAGGTCATATTTGTATGTACTAATATTCAACAAACCATTTCCTTTCATATTTGGGATTATTTGAAGTCAGTTGGAACCCCCATAGTCATGACTAGTTAAGCCTAAATTTGCCCAAATTGCAATCTTTTCCCAAATTTTCCAAGTGGGTTTATCACACTAAATGGATGAATTTTAAATTTTTTTTGTAAGAAATATTATATTATGAAACTATTTTATATCAAAATTTGAATCATTCAATTATGATATCATACACAAAAACTATGCCCAAAATACTAACTGCCTATCATAAATTAGGACTCTTGGAACTTTGTCTTATAGGATGTTCATTGGCATATTTATCCCAAAAATTTATTATAATTAAAACTTGTTTTTATTTTAAGTACATATGGGAATCTACTTTAATCTCCAATTTGAACCTATTCAATCCGTCTCCAAACGAAAATGTTATGCTCAAATTAATGATTGTTGGTATAGGTTGGAAATTGCAAACAACTTTGTCATGCAGGATGTTCTTTAGTAGAATTGGAATACAATATTAATTAATTTTAAATACATATTTATACTCGATGTATCCCTCTAAATACACTTTCATTTGTATTTTAAATCACTCAAATTGGTCATGAAACAAAAAAGTTATTAACAAAATACTATTGGGAAGTCTAGGCTAGTCACTGCTCTCCAACAGGTAAAAAGTGACTTTTGTTTGTTTTATATTAAATTTATTTGTTTTATAATAAATTATTGTATTTATATAACATATGTTTTATATTAAGAGAGCTTTATCACCTCTCTTCTTCCATGAGCTCTTGATTTATTGCAGGTAAGTGTTAGCTGTTTGTAGGTCCTTGGAAGATAAAAGAAGGTTAATCTATGAATGAGTGGTTTGTGAAGAAAAAATTTAATGCCGATGGGAATTACCTACATACATTCAACAATGAGTATTCATTATCATTATATGTGCTACTTTTCAAGCTCAAGTTACTACAATCCTAATCCACCAGTGTCTCACTGGAAGAGAACAACATGAATACTTTTTGCAGATGGATCTAGAATGAGACACATGAAGAATTTATATGAGGAATATGAATTACATTATTCCAGAGGTCGAGTTCCATTTACAAACCCCAATTTCCATGCTCCCCATTTCTACAAAACAATCCTTTCATGATACCTAAGATTCATCATGCTCATTCACTAGTGCCATGGTATGCTTATGTATTTCCTTCTTTCCATTTTGATATGCATGTTTGTTGAAGTTAATAAAGCTTTCATTTCCTTATGTGGTTGATAATTTTTTCTTATGCACATAATTAATGTCACCACTCTCATCAAATTAACTTCATCCTCCTTCATTCCACTACTTCCATGACTTTTTGTTCCATCCCTCCTTAACCCACACAATAAAGTTAGTTTGTCTCACTTACAGTGTCAAGCTCCATCACCTCCCTACCCCCTTTCCAAATAGAATTTGATGGTTAAAACCTGTCTTAGGTGCCATCGTACCTTGGAATGCTTGAAAACCATCTTGTTGGCGGGCATCCCTCAAGAATATTTTTTTTTATTGTGAAAATCCTTTGGGAACAATTATACAGATCTTGTTTGAAAACCAACTTGCCAGTGAACAAGGTTTGCAAACAAGTGAGAGACAAATTATTCCATATTTCTATTTAAATAAAGTTTCCAAGATTTGCTACTACATCAGAAGATCATTTTTCATCTCCATATATAAGTTGCAATTCATCATGCTACAAGCTCCAAATCCCATATTGCTCTTTCTTGTAATTTTTTACATCATTATCGACCATATCAAATCTCGTGATTCTCAATATATTACTACATATTTCACGATATTCGTATGTAGGTACAAGAATGTTTATTTTCCTTATTGTTAGTCAAGTTCATTGAATGATATTAATTTGTATTTGCAAATGCACTTGATCCTTTTTCTATACTTCCTCCTATATTTATAGGAGTAGTAATTTTTTTTTTCCAGTTTGGAGGAAGGAAAACACCATTACCTACCATGACTACCCTACTACCCATCATAATCCTTACATTACTCACCATCATTCTTTCCCATCCCCTACCATCCTTGATCAACCCAAACCTTCATCCTTCCATTTAAACATTACCTTATCTTTACTTCCTTAGTTGATCCCACTCCGACATCTCCTAACACCCAAGCATGAAGAGGATGTTGCTACACATGCCTTGTTTCTGCCACACAAGAAACAACAACAAGGGGAGAAGAAGTCTTACTGTTGTCACATAAGAACCAACTGTAGGAAAAAGGGGAGAATCTCATCTACAAGCCAAGGACACTACAAGAAGAAGGGAATAAACTAGCCACAAGAACCTACAATAGAATAAGTTGTTGTAGAATCCATTCCTACATAAAAATGTGTTGTCATACAAGAGGGTAGAAAATAGAGGTATATGTCCCTTAGTTTGATTTCATAGTTCAGTGGTGCACTTGTTGAGTTACATACTCAAAAGTTGTCGATTGTGATTTACTAAGGCCACATGGATCTTGTTAGGTTGGTAGTCTGTCTCCATTTTTTACAGATATTTCCTCAAATCACAATCAAATTCTACAGCACAGGAGAGTGAAATAAAATAACTTAAGGATTGTTGATGAAACAACCGTTAAGGATCAGATTATGTGAGCATATTTCATAATCAACAATTAAAACAATATTAGGGCATATTCATTGGTAGAAGAACAATGGTATTCCATCATTTCTCTCCATGAATTTTGAATGGGGGAATGTTTCCTTGAATTTCGAGTACAAGATCCCAAAACCGTCTAGCCTCAACATGTGGCAATAGTATTCTATTTTTTTTGTTAACACAAATACCATTACTAGAAGAAAATGCTTGCTACTAGGGGTGACTCCTCAAAACTTACCCACAAATAAGGCACTGAACTGATCAATCCATAAAACTGAATGAACATATCTAATTAATATATCTTTAAATACAAGTGCAACAATTAAAGGATGTTGAGTTTTTTGGAAAGGGTCTGCAGATTTGGTGATTTCCTAATTTAGTTTTTGAATATATTATTATTATTTTTTATCCACATACAAGGAGACAATATGAATGGAACACTGGCATGCCATCTATCATTTCCATCACAACATACGTAGCAACCAATGGATGACTTATCAAGCTTGCTTCATATCTATAACTTGGTCATATCTTGGTAAGCAACAAATCTGAACCATGGTAATGTTCCTTTTAACCTATACTGTCAAGGATTTTGAAGGATTGTAACAATGGTTTCCAATAGAATTAACTTCAAGGAAACCTTCATATCAGTCTTTACAACCATTCACACATTGTGGGGTCCTGTTCATGATCTTTCTAAGGATGTTTTGATAGATATTTTGATTTACGTTTCAGCCCTAAATGTATAGTCATCATGTTCACATCCTTTTCATATGCGACATGTTTTGTCATTGTTGGAATTTTGGTCTTTGGATATATACTCATTGAACTGCTCTTCATATGGATGTATCATTTCCACTATATATTTGGGTCCCTAATCATTTCCTTTATGAAAAAATTGCTTAAAGTTGATTCTCAGTCATTGTAGCACACTGCCATCACCAGTTGTATGAGGAAATCCCAGGAAACAATAAACATATCAAAGTTGACCTATTATAGGAGAAAGTTGCATCAAAATAAAAAGGGTGTGCGCCTCTTGAACTTTATTTTAAATCGACATTCTTGTAGTATAATACATGTATCTGTATGAGGGAAATTATTACCAGCTTGAAGGTATAGCTTGAGATGGTTTTAACCAACATTGCATACAACTAAAGATTAATTATTTTGGGTGTTTTTGACCTCTCATGAATCAACGTAACATGTCATATCTATTCTTTTCCCCACTTCTTCACATTTTTCATTTTTTTTCGAGGACGGAAAAATTCCTCAGTTTAGGGGAGCTAGGGGACATTAGATGATAGAATGATGTCTTGTTGCTATCACACAAGAATCAATGGTGGGGGAATTAAGTAGAACAATGGTAGAAGAGCATTATTTCTATGGAAATTTAAAAGAAAATGAAAAAACATAAAAAATATTTGATGATGTTTTGCTAGAGCGAATTAGTGTTTCTTTGGGCATACTTACCTTGTTATTGCGTGATTTTTTTCATGGATTCAAATCATTAATGGCCGGTTCATTTGATCATAGGTTTTCTCTTGCATAGTTGATATATGAAAAATTAAAACAGATTAGTGGGCACTCAAAGCATCATTTGCAATTAAGCTCATGATTTTTACTCATTCATGTTTTTATGGAAAGTGTAGAAATTAAAGTGATCATATCTCCTAAACAACAGACTGGGTATCCATGAAAATTCGTGATAAGAATTATTATGGTAAGAAGAATAAATCCAACAAGTTTCAACTCAATCCAATGAACGGTTTTCAAGAAATCAAGCATAGTCACCTACATCGATTTTATCATTTTCTTGAAAACCGTGATGTGGGTTTCTATAATTTTTGTTTGGGAGAAGCATAATAACATTTGTAACACCCATGTAAAGTTCGGTTGAAACCCAGTTTGTATTTTTGGATAACTCATATTTTTTTGAAAGTTGTGGATCGCTAGTCCATTGACTGCAAAACCTAGTTTTCTTGCATTTTTCATTGAAAATGTTATTTTTGAAGGTATATTGGCATGGATAATTGTTCAAGATGAGATTTCACACATATTGGTGATCAAATACATTGGTGATGTTTGAGGGATGCATAAAAAGGAACACCATTAAGCTTGGTTGACACCGCGTTGCATGAGGACATGCAACATTTTCATTTTGGGGGAGATGATGAGCCTTGGATTTGAAATCTTTTTATCATCATTTCACCTTATCTATAAACCCTTTTGCGTATCCATATTCATGCACTAATCCCTTCTAATGCTCATATATGGGTTTTTATGCTCAAACTATTTTTCCATTACATGTCTTATTATTTCATTTGATTTTTGACTAACATTAGGGGAATTAGTTTATTATGTATTTTATTTGGATATTAAATCATTTGTTAATAAGCAACTACAAAATATTTGAGGGATTTTTGTAGCAGCTTCAGAAACTTTAAATCATCAGCATAACCTTAACATCAACAACATAACCTATGAGCTGTAGAAACTTTACAGATAGCTGTAAAACCTTCACATCATCAACAAAACCTTTACATCATTGCAGAACATGTAGGCTGTGGAAACTCTACAAAATCCACATAAGCTACAAAAAGTCATTAATTCAAGTTTACCTTCAACCACCAACTTTGGAGAAAGATATTCATTAGGATAAATTGTTTTTTATAAATCCACTATTTTTATTACTTTTATTGTCTGAAATCATGATGTTAAATTAAAGGTGACAAATGGAGGTGGATATGAGTGCATATTTGGTTTATCCACAAAGATTTGATTATCTCTATCAAATATATGATGGAACTAAGAAGTCAAAATTTTTAGGAGACATTTGAGACGAGTTTTTACTATTTTACTATAGCCTCTCTCCCTAAATTCGTATTTGACTTCAAAGGTGTTCTAAATAGCATGTAGTTAACAAAGATCTTGGAACTAGTTTTGAATTAGTTTTTGAAAACCAAATTTTTAGGAAATTGTTGAGGATATTTTTTATCCTCATTTATTATATGGAGAACACATGTATAAATAAGAACTCATTCTCCATTCTATGGGAGGACTCTTAAAGCAATAGTCCAAATAATGATTGAATAAAGTTATACTTTCATCTTGATTCAATATAGATCTTAGGTTTATAATTTTTGTAATATAATTTTATTTATTCTATGTGGATGTAGTTTGTAACACCCCGGTTTTGACCCTGTTTGCATTAAAATGTATATGATGTATATATTGTAATTAATCGCGGTGTGGAGCTAAAGGCAAAATCCCCACCATCGATTTAGCGTTAATGTTTCAGCGATTAAAATCATTGTCGATGGTATATCGTGATATCCGGCACATTATAATTTTGGCATCATGTAAATATGCATTTTAATTAAAAATGAACCCCAACCAGCTACATCAATGCAACCATGATGAAAAGGGCATGGTTTTCCTAAGGATAAGGAGGGGGAATTATTAAACCTTGGGCCAATAGGGAAAATCCAAGTGTCAATTGATGAACCCATTTAGCTGTCACCCACCTTTTTTGTCTTACTCACCTTTCCTTGTCTCATTCAACTACCAAATTAATTCTTTGAAGTTAGTTGGGGGCAGTTATGGCCTGGGAAAATGTTTTGCATGGGCAGTGGTGTGTGGCAGGACTGTCAGTCCTTGCCCACATGCACACTCCACCAGGGATCTGTTCCTCTTCATGTGGGAAGGAAGGGAGAGGAATCCATTATCCATTTTTCTTTAGTTTTGGACTCATGGAGGGAGTGGGGAGAGCGGCTTCACCTTCACGATTTTTCTGTATGAAGTTTTCAATCCCAATTTTGGGCCCTGGACGTTTTTTCCTCATCATCGGAAATCCACGGGGTCTCTCTCTCAAAAGCATGGAAGTTGCTGTGGGTTAATTTCCATTTTTGTGATTTTGCTGTGTATATTTATCTTCATGTTGTGGGTCTGGGCATGCGAATTTCACCTTCATGCAGGTGGCATTTTCCTTCCTCATGCAATTGAGAAATCGTTGTTGTTTTCCCATGAGTGTGGGTTGTTTTTGAGTTGTTTTGGCCACGTTAGGGCCAAGAACAACTTTAAGATCGTCTAGCTCAGTATGACCTGTGTATCACCATTTGGCTACCGTAATGTTTCCCTTTTTTCTTTCACAAAGCTATGAATTGCTTAATTTTGCCGTGTGTATGCAGTGGTTGGTATTTGGACTGTATTGGAGTGGGAATGAAAGCTCGGTATGCTTGATAAACCTGGTGTGTTTGGGAGCCTCATAGACATATCTAGAGGGATGAATTTCTTCTCCACAACCCCTGAATAGCACTGGAAGGGAATTCAGGGCCCGAGGGACTATGTAGCAGAGAAGGGACTGATTCCTTGTGTTGGGTATGTGTGGGTGTCCTAGAAGTCAGGCTAGTTCTGGTGTAGGTGTCCTTAGCTCTTCAGTAAGCCCACCAGCTTAGCAGTCATCTTTTCCCAGCTCCCTGATGGCCTGATAAACCCAACTGTGTTGGCTTGGCTGAGTTGTGTATCTTTGGATATGTGTGATCCTGCTTAGTATCCTTATTCCTTGGGGAATTATGCCCAGCTCGAGAGTGGCAGTGTTGTTGAGAGATTAAGGAGCACACTGGCCTATGGTTGGGTGGAACGTTGCAGCGACATAGCTGGTTACAGGGAGCTTCATTCAAAGATAAGTATTCTTGTCTATTTGATCTCTGCAATTGCATTTACTGTTTAATGAATTACAATGAACATGCCGAATGCTTGAATGTATGTTTTTGCTTCCACTGTATGTTGAATAATTATGCATCTTTGCATGTTTTACTTCAAAGCATTTCGGTTTTTATATATGTACATCTTCATGGGGCTAGTTGCTCGGATAGTTAATGGTATGGTAGCATCCTCTTCGTCGGTCAGAGGGTCGAGGACGTTACATAGTTTTACTTCATTGCTTAGTTTTCATTCTTATTTTGTGTGAAGTTTATTTTTGCAATTTGATTTTAATCCATAGATTAGTGATTTAAAAATTTATTTTTAAATGAATGTGCTCAATGCAATAATCTTATTTACTACCTTGGATCATAAACATTAACTTGTATTTAACAAGGATAACTTTTAGATTTTATTTCTGCAATTTACCTTTCTGTCAAGTATGGTGTGAACAAAGATTTAGAATTTACTTTCTTGCATAGTGTGAACATAGTCTTACAATTTACTTTTTCTCGCACAATGTGACTTACTTTTAGAATTTAGTTTTCCCATAAAGTGTGAATTAGTTTTAGCATTTACATTCTAGCATGGTGTGAAAGTCAATTTCTACAAGAGTGATTTAAGATTTCAATTCTACAATTAGTCCTATAGCACATCAATGGGGTTGCTTTGAGAGACAATTGATTCATACTGTTGATACCTGCAGCTGGTGTGAATTTACTTTCTTTTTATATGTTTTACTTTGACGCTGTGTTATTTACTTTATTTGCAACTTAGTTTCAGTAGTTGTTTAGTTGGCTAGTTCCTTGCCAAGACTATGCAACTGTTCATACCACTGTTTGTAAGTAAGGTTATTGAACTACAACTTCAAGTAGATAAACCAATGTAAAAGGAGATTGTGGTTTTAACATACAGTGCACGGTAACTCGCAAGTTACCAACAAACCTCAGGTTGACAATTAATGTACAACTTTTTAGTTGTTTTCTAAGTAATTAGAAGGAAAATAAAAACTTCGTCAATGAGACCCCCTTGTTTGTGGGACATGGGACCCCCTCTGCGAAATGATGTAACTGGTAAAGTCTACAGAGGTGTAAATACCCTACTTGGATTTGAACCTATGACCTCCTAGGAGGAAACTCAAGTTCTTAACCATTAGGCCCACTAAAGTTGTACATAATTAGCATATGTAAATTCAAAAAAGTTTAATTAAAAAACTAATAGGTAGCATATATTTAGAAACAAATGAAAATAATTGCAACCTTTTATGTTCCCATATTTTAGTAAATGGGATTTACAATTTAGTATCACAAGTTTTTTGTCTCTTCAATCCCTTGCAATTTGTGCATGGACAATGAGATTTCTTTTCATATATATTGGGTGGGCCAATTTTGGAAATAGAGTTTTGATGGCCAATTGACATCGGTATGTGTGAACCATCACAACCCGCACAAATTGACATTGTTGTCTTTCTGAAAACGGTGGTCACAACCCTCACAAATTGACATTGTTGTGTTTTTGAAATAGGTGGTCACAATCCCCACAAATTGACATTGTTGGCTTTTTGAAAAGGGTGGTTCACCATTTGTTAGAGGGATACTCCACCAGTGTATATGCTAACACCTATTGATCTAACATGAGAATCAAGTTATGGCCATATTACATAATCAACTCATTTGTTACAAAGAGGCTCAGCAAAATCTACACGCCACTTACAAGAATTGAACCTAGATAGAAAAAGTAACAATCAGTACGCCCAACCACTCAAGCTATATCCAATAGACAAATTAATATTACCACACAATCCATTAATTTATGCAAATATATAAACAAAATATAACCAAAAAACATACATTTTTTTACTAAGTTTAAAAATGCATAAGAATTATATTTCTTTTAATTATACCTTTCAAAATAATTTAATGTAATATGTAATGTTTTTATTTTTCTTCAATGAATTTTGTTTTCAAGAACAATTTCAATGTTTTTTTTGAAAATGATAAAAGTAGGATTTTAAAAAAATTATCTCAATTTGTTTTTAATAAATATTGAAATTGATAAAACAAGTTTTTAAAAAATTATCAATGATATAATTGATAAGATATCAACTTTACTTTAAATATTTGCGTTATTGAAAATAAAAATTATAAAAATTATAAAAATAAATGGATATAAAACATAATATAAAATCATATGCCACTGGATAAAGGTTTTAATAATGAATCTATTAAAGAGATGAAAATGTTTTGACTGCCTAAAATTCGTGACTCCCTAGAAACCTAGTTGACTTTTAAACCTCAATTAAAGATTTATAATATCTCAAAAATGGGAAATTGGGAAATTGTTTTCTGCAAAATATACATTTGTTGGAGGGCCATATCTTTATGTTATACTCCTCGATTTCTCCCCATAATTGGTAGAATAGTTTTTTCTTTATTATTTCTTGCATAAAAGCAATTATAATGGACATGGGAAACATTGATTTTTATTTATATTAAAAAATTGAATTTGCAATTATCTTGTTACCTATTCGGTGGACATCGGAAACATTGATTTTTATTATAATATATTAAAATTTTGAATTTGAGATTATATATATATAAATAAAGGAAAAAATAGTATTTTTGTTATTCATCCGAATAACAAATTATAGAAGTCTAGATCATAGTCATGTCAAAAGGATTAACAACTGAACCAAATACTAAAGAACTTGTATCACCTTCTACCAAAACTAGCATTAGAACAAGAGTGACCGACCATAACAACATCCAAACCAACTATCACATCAAACCACTAAAAGTCAAATAGATAACCAAAGACAAAAAATTGAACATGACCAACCAACAATAACGAAGAAGAAAGGCTACAATCAGGCAACACTTAACTCCATATATTCAAAGTCCAAGGAAAATATTTTGTGTTAACAAGAAATTCCTCCACATAAATAAGGCCTTCCTCACCTTACAAAACTTCTTTAGATAATATATCTGCATCAATATTTTGCTCCTTGTAATTATGATCAAAGGAAAACTCATTGAATAAGCCAAAAATATCCTTAGTGCACTTACTGCAATGCAAAGATTCCTAGCCCAATTGATAATCATCATAAAGTCACCAAAAATTTTCATAGAATCAATGTCCATCATCTTTGCAACCAAAAAAAGGCACCAAAGAGCTAACAACTCATCCTTAGTATTTGTACCTCTGCCAAAACACAAATTGAGTTTAAAGAAGTGATCTTCATTGATTTTAATCAAACAACCTACAACAACAAGCCCCCCTTGAGCAACACTATCGAAATATCTCAAAGTTGTAGAAGCCATAGGAAAGTTCCTAATATGTTTGTATTTCCTATTCTTTATAGGAACAATTCCATAATCCTTATACACACTAAGCACTTTAATAACATTGACAAACAAGTTTTGTGCCCTACTTTCAATGATAACAACATTTCTACACTCCCAAATTTCCCAACAAATGAAAACTAGAAGCAACATGTGATCACTATATCTTGTACTCCAATGATAAAAAATGATTTAAATTGAATCCATGCCCCAACCCTGATGTATGTTTAGAGAATCACAAACCTTATCCCATAAAACTCTAGCAAAATAACAAGCGTTAAATAAATGAGAAATTGACTTGCTTGAAGTTCTACATAGAGGAGGAATGCCAACGCCAAACCAAACTATGCAAAGTACATTATCCCGGGTAAGAAGACAGTTTCCAAATTCTAACCACATAAAGCATTTTAGCTTCATCAGAATATTCCATTTCCACAATTTTCCAAACCACCATTTCGACACATCAAAGGAGCTATTTAAGATGAGAGCTCAATACGTTGAATTAGCAATGACTTGTCTAGACACTTGGTTGTAGGACCATATCAATTCATCCTCCACATTTGTCAGTCTAATACCAGCATTATGAAGATGAGCAACATAATCAAACCATTCTTCATCCCATAAGCTAACTAGACCTAAGTCATTTGTATTCAACTCGTAATGCTTTTGTGGATAAAGAAACTGAGGTCTCTTAATCTATGCCAAGGTAATGAAGCCTTATTCAACCAAATAGTCTTGCAAGAATGGGCAAAGAATATAATTTTCATCATTACTTATCAATGGATCTATACCAACTAATTTTTTTTGTCCATTTCCTACTTTTCAGCTCAAACCTTTGTTAATCCAAGGAAACACCTTAACAAAACCTCTCTAGAAATTGGATACATTTTTTGTACATTTGAGAGGATTTTTGATCCATCCAAGAGTAGAGTCCTTAATATATTTCCCATGCAACACCTCACTCTATAAATTGTTTCCAAACAATCCCCACCACATGCTTTTCATGCTCAAAGTCGTACTAAATGAGTGAAGATTTTTAATACTCCAGGCCCACACATAAAGAAGCTTTGACAACCTATCCCAACTAGCAAGATGATATTTACCACCTTCAACACATCCAAACCATAGAAATTTGAAAATCAATTTTCAAATGAATTTGTTTACACAACTTTTTCAAAAATAAAATCGAGAGAGCAACTAATTTATCTCACAATTTGTTTTCATGTTTACTTAAATTGATAAAATAGAAATTATAAAGCTAAACAGTAATGGATATCCATTTTTCTTTAATAAACCGACAAAGATCCATCTTAAACTCGAATCTACCAAGCACTGAGAGAGATCTAATTTCTTAAGGTGCATTTTTTTTATATTACACCTCAAGAATTTTGATCCCTTTGGTGCTTGGTAAATCCGAGTTCAACATGGATTTTTAATTATTTATTTGGTTTTAATTTTTGATTTTATGAATGGACATTAATTTTTTTAATTAGTTTTTATTTTTATAATTTTACATAACTTTATGTGACAACATCTCCCCTCCACTTAGCTGTAAAGTATCCTGCTACTCTCTATACATTAATATTTCATTTTTAAAAGATCAACTTTTAGAAAAAAGAAAAAAATATCTATATAAATTTAAAAATAAATAAATATACAAATTATATCCTTTTCTATAAAAATATTTAATAATGAATCCATTCTCATGAAATTCGGGAATGGAAATACTTCACCCCTAATATTTGTACCTAGGTTACCTATGAAAATGAAAAATTAGATGACTTTTAGAGAAAGTACATGATTTTTGAGAACACCTTTAAAATATACTATCAAATGCAAAATATGACACCGCCACTATGATCTTCTTGAAATATTGAGAAAAACAAGTATAAACTTGCCTATGTTCCCATCAAGTGCAAAGGGACTCCCCCTAGCATGAAAAACAAGACAATATCCCTACAAAATAGTTTGTACAGTCTCCATGGGAAACATGTTGTTCAAAGGTCGAACTCCAAAAATCCGAATTGCAAAACTGTGTCCTCCCGTGTATAAAAATCATAGTTTAAATAAGCAATAAACCACGTGGAAACATCCTGTGGGTGGGGTTCCCATTTGGAGATTCAAATCCCAAGAAAATTTAAAAATGATCATTGAGGATAAGCCCCCAAACAAAGGGCATTGTCACATTGGTGGTATGTGGTATTGTGGCACAGGAGACTCGGGGTTAATCGCACAGGATCCATGTTTTGGTAGCCCCCCCCCCCCCCCCACACACACACATTACATTCCATTTTTTTCACAAGAAAAATAGTCGTTCATTGTTATTCATTGAGAATCAAAGGTAACTGATACAAAGCAGTGATAACAAAATATCACATCAACACTGATCAAAATACAAAGAGGGCGCTAAGGGAAGAATCCATAACCAAACATCGGAAATATCCCCATATTTTCTTCAGGAAGACCAAACAAGCATGTCCAGAGGGAAGACAAAAAGAACCCAGCTTGCTTATCCAAGGAGGCACTCGAAGTAACATCATAAAATATGTTACGCCTCTGAGGTGATCAGAAAGTCGACCTCATTCATCCATGAAACATAAAGAGGATAAGAATGCCCGTACTCAAGAAAAGCACAAAACCATAAGGTTTATGAGTATGCTACTCAAAGACTAAAGCTCTAAAAGAGTTGTAACTTACCTCCCCCAATAATACCTTCTTCAAAATACTCTATGAAGGATAGAGGCCCAAAGCCATGGGGAGTGCCTCCTTGGATAAACAATATTCCTTCTTATTGTGTTTCATGTAGACATGATGGAAGTCAAGGGAAATAAAGGAGGCTTTCAATTCCGAAATATTGTCGCACCAATAATACCGATCCAGAGTTGAAAGAGTTTCCTTATCATTATCCCAGTTTATGATCACTGAAGATTCACCGCAGACGTGGAGAGTGGGAAGGCCATTGGTAGTTGCAAAATACAATAATTCCCAAAGCACAAGCAGTTCCGCTCTAGTGTTGGTGCTTTTCCCACATCCCATTGTGATATTGAAAGTATGGGAATGATTAATCGCAAGTGTAATACCTGCTCCTCCAATCTTCATTGCTGCAACCCCATCAAAGAAACCATAAGGGTACCTTATATCTGGAGCTGGACCAACAAATCTAGTTTTTATTTTTTGACAAGCCACATGAAATGATAAAACCTGATACAATATCCTGTTGCAGAGAGGAAAAACATCTAATTGTCTGTCTTCAAATATACATTTGTTGTGAGATATCCAGATATTCCACATAAAAAACAAGGGAGAATGGAGGCAAACCCGATCCTGCTGAAACCAACTCTTTAAATTTTCCAGGAGAGATGAGTTTTTCCAATGAAGAAACAGTTTATAGTTCATGCACAACAAATCAATAATAGCTCGAGCAAAAGGACACCAAACAAAAATATGATTCACAAATTCCTCATTTTCCTTGCATAAGTTGCACCTGTTAGGATCCGACCAGCCTTTCTTATTCAAATCATCCCATGTATTTATACGGTTCACCATGCAAAGCCAGATAAAGCACTTAATTTTTATTGGAATATCATAGGTTCAAATTAGAGAATGAGTTCTAATAGGAGATAATGGAAGGTTTGAAGACACAATGAGATCGTATGCCAATATGGAAGTGACCTCACCATTAACCTTATTGTGCATCCAAAGAAAGGACTCTGGATCCTCACTTAGTCTGATACCCCCATGAGTCAAGCCATTGATATAACAGGTCCATTCATCCTTCCATATCCCGTCCAAGTCCAGATCCTCTGTAGTTAGCCAGTAGGACTATACAGTTGTGTTGCAGCTGCAACAAATTCCCAAAATTCCAAAAAAATTTAGGACCCTCCTTTGCTTGGATTAGTTCTTTGTCCTTGAGTTAATTCTAAATGCTTGGATTGAGAAACCAATTGTTTTTGATTCCTCCTCGGATGCTTGAAGTAATCCGCTGTTTGATCAAGCTTTGTCGCTGCCTTTGAATGCATTTGAAGCACGCCTAAACTGGAAGTTATTTTGGTTAGTGCCCCGCCGTTGCGGGTGGATCTTTGTTTTGGTCTTCCGCCGTTGCGGAAAGAAATACACTTTCGTGTTCCGATCCGTTGGTTTTCACATCGGCTGATCTTTTGGTTTATGTCGGAAGGATTTGTCATTTCTTTCTCCACCGTTGCGGATGGAAAATCACTTCCTCTCCCGATCATTGCTTCAATATTTCGTTTCCCGCCGTTGCGGATGGACGTTCGGTTTTGACTTCAACTTTTTCTCCCGATTCGATCGGTTTTAATCGGCTGCTTTTTTATTTTGCACTGGAACTGTTATGACTTCTTCTTCTGCCGTTGCGGATGGCAAACTGCTTTCTCTCCCGATTATGGCTGGTTGTTTTCGTCGAGCCCGTAAATCTTGGGCTGCCGCCGTTGCGGCTACAGGAAGTTTTCTCCTTTCGGCCGTTTGAGTCATTTTACCTTCGACATTGCGGAGGGTTGCGCCTTTGTAGCTCCACCGTTGCGGCTGCCGAATGCTTTTCCTTGTCGATGTCTTAGTCGTTCCGCTTCTAACACCGACCCCATGTTGCGGAATGGTTTATCATTTGTACCCCCGACGTTGCGGATGAAAGAAGCGCTAGCCCTTCCGATGTGTATTTGTTTTGCTTCCGATTCAGACTTTACCCATTGCGGATGGCTTAATGATTTGGCCGTCTGCCGTTGCGGAAGGAAGTTTCCTTTCAGCTTTCGATCCAAAAGTGGTCCGCCATCCGATATGCCGCGAGTGTTGACCTTATATATACGGGGTCGAGGGGTTTATTATTCTATTGTTATTTTTAACTGCCGTGCTCTGTCGCTATCGTGCTGTCGATCACTCGAGTTTGTTCGGACCCCATTGCCGGTACCCGCATCCAAGTGGCAACTGTAGAAGCCTGACTGTCTTCGTCCCGCCATACACGCCGGTTACACATCAGTGCCAGGTAGGCTTCGTTTTCCTTTCCTCTTTCCGTTTGAATGTTTGGTGATTTTATTTTCTATGGTGGTTTGTTTCCCCAGCCGTTTTCCTCGTCCCGTTAAATTATATGCCTATATAGGTGGAGATTTTTATCTTAGCTGTCCGTGGGAGGGCGGTTTGGCCCTTAGAGTAGTTTTTCCATATCGCCGTTGCTATATCACCCTGCGCATAGAGAATTAGGGGGTTTGGTGTAGACGGTAGTTACGCTGTCTGCACCAAACCACCCTGTATGATGATGTATGGTGGAGATAGGTCTGCCATGGCCCTTCCCTTGTGGATTTGGGATTGTTTGTTCCGTTTTTTGGGATTCCTGCATCTTTTAAACCCCAATCATTTTCATCATGTTGTTCCGCGCGACCCTATTCGAGCTCAGTGGTCGAGCCCCTAGCTGGTTGAAAGGGATATATCACTACTTCTAGTCTGTTGGCCATAAGCTGCGTGGGCGCGGTTTTGTTAAAGCACTGTTAAAGTCTCGTATATCTTTCCCCTGTTTGCCCCGCGCAGCGAAACGATAATGTCACCTACAGAGAGCAGAGGTTTTCTTCGCGTTAATGTAGATGTTCTTTTCACCCGATTATATTGTTAGAATTGTTGGTATTGAAAAGCAGTGGTAGCTTGTATATTTTAATGCATATAACTATTTTTCATCATGCTGGACATAGACAAAGTCACTGAACACTGCACATTGGGTTTAATAGTTCTATTAGTTAGGCCATTTCAGTCTATACATGCATATACTTGCTTCATTGACTGATTGCTATCATGTTAAACATAGAAGAAATGGCACACTGCACATTGATGTATACCAGTTTGTCACTAAGCCAAAAGGGCTTAATGTTACAATTTTATGGTAGGAAGAGCTAGCAATGTCAAAGAGACAAAAGAATAAGACCCCTGTGGTCGAAGAAGAGCCAGAAGTAGAAGTTGTCACCAAGACATAATATATATATGAGGACACTAAGTGTATTTCTGGTATTGAACCTGAATACCAGTGGGGGGAAGTATATAGACTGATCACACGCAGAGAGGTCCCTGACATGGGCTTAGAAGAAGAATCCATATATGCCAACATAGAAATATCTTCACTAATGAAGATCGCCACCAGACCGAAGTTGTTCCCGTGCTCTGAAGTAATCGGTTGGATTCTGCCCCAGGCAAATGTCACAACAATGATTCTGGAAAATGTTGAAAGACAGGGCTATGCTGCATATAGCCCTGGATATGTAGCGTTGGATTACCACCTGCCAGAAGCCCAAGTATTTTATCTGATGACTAGTTGAACAACATTAGGATGGACCTGGTAGAGACTCTTAAAAAAATGCTGTTGCAGGGAAAGCATTACAGACACAGACCGATGGGTGATTACGATATAGCAAGCTTAAGGGCCCCCTATAGGTTCATAGCTTTAATGCTGAACAAGATTTTTGGAAGAGCACATGGTAGGTTCTTTAAGTTAGAGTGGATTCCCATCATTTTTCATGTTGCAACCTAGGGGACAATTTTCAACTGGGCTAGCCTTGTATCAAATAGTCTTTCAGCTTGCTTGGCCTCAGCTTTGGGAGGAGTGGCCCAAAAGAGGTCTGAATTCTATATGAGTTCCATACTCATCGATTGCATATTGTGTAATCAGCCTTTCCCCGGACTCAGGTGCATCTGGGATAGGGAAAGAATGCATGTCTATGCTGCCTATAAACCGCTGTGGGCACACAAATATCACAGCCATTATCGAGAAGTATGTGAACACTTTATCATGCCCTTGTACACACTCATTTTCTTGAAGGAGTGTGATTGTATGTCAGAGGAGGCACCGCAAATAATAGAGGAGTATGTAGACTACTATTTGACTGAAAATGGCCTGTACTTCAGGATGTTTGGAGGTTCGAGAGCACCTTCCCTGCTGCCCAAATACGCAACTGATTACATTATTCACAAGGAGGCAGTGAGACAAGTGTTCATGGATGGAATATGCAGCTTTCTGTTTGAGCACAAGAAGACCGCCTATCCTCCTTTGCCCTTCAGGTTAGGAAGCTACAAGTTCACCGGAGTGAAAAAAGCTGATGAATTTGTAGAAGAGTTGGAACAGTTCCATTTTGGAGAGATGCCCTTTCGTAGAAATGATACTCACAGTAAAGTAGCTGAACATTGCAAAACAAACAATGTGCATTTTGAGTATGCCCACCATTGGGATCGGGAAGAATCCATCTTCTGAAATGCAGTAAACATGACAGCCTTGAGAAGAAGGTTTAAGAAGAAAATCACCACCAAAGGTGGGAAGGGAGATGAACAAGCCAATGCAGAAGAAGATGCAAAGAAAGAAGAAGAAGAAAAGAAAAAGAAGCTGGATGAGGAGCTCCAAAAGCAAGAAGATGAAAGGCTAAAGCTGACACAAAAAGAGCAGTCAGCTTCTGAAACAACTGCAAGGAAGACCCAGGAAGCTGACACAAGTACTTGCTGCCAGCACACCCATGGTCCCCACTCTCAAGCTAGTCCCTTTTGTACAGAAAAAGGGTGAAGAAATCCCTGATTTCAACATTGTTTATTATGATAGGGCAACAAAGAGAATAATGAAGAGAACAGAAAGGAAAGTTGAAACAGAAGGTCTGCCTGGTAAAATGATAACAGATACACCTGTTATGTTGGGAACAGACCAAGATCCGAGATTCACCATCAGATCCGGAGCAGCACTGATTCAAGCTTCAGAGGATAATGTGGGCAGGATTATAACAGACTTAAAGCAATCTAAGAAATCCACTGCTCAATTGAAAGACACCTTGAGAAGAGAAAGAGAGGAAGGAAATAGGCTAAAGCAGAAGTATGAAGACATGCAGAGGGAGATAAAGGCTTCTAAGGCTGAATTGCAGGCCCTCCAAGTAGAAAGATAGGTCAGAGAAACAACACAAGAATCCTTGGAAAAAATATAGAAAGAATATCAAGAGCTGAAGATAGAAAAGGAACGGCTGGAGGAGAAGGTAGAAGAGCTAGAAGAGCAGCAAAAGATTATCTTGCAGGCCAGTGAGATGCACTCCCAAGAACAGAGAGAGAAAAATCAAGAGCGGATTTCTTCTCTGACAAATTCTCTGGAGGAAGCAAGGGAGCAGCAGGTTAACCTCCAACCGTTCAAAGAGCACATCTTGACCCAGAAGACGAAGATGCTGCAGCTACAGACTGCTATAGAAGGAGAAAGGTGCAAGGTGCTGCAGGTAGATAGAAGATTGGAGGAAATCCTGGAGACCTCCTCTTAATTTGTATATCGATCTCAGGACGTCCTTGAAGTTTTAATTGCAAGAATGGCAAGGCTAGAAAACAAGGAAGAAACTCCAGCAGAACTGCCATTGAAGGATACACAGGCCCTCAAGCAGGATTATGATTTGCTGGAGTTTGCCATAAATACCGTGGAGGATTTCAAAAAATTAGTTAAGAAGACGAAAGTAGCATGCATCGAGTTTTTCAGAAGGCTTCTCATTACCTACAACCGGTTCCAGATAGAGGCCGAGCAGAGGCTTGAAGCTTTCCTAGATCACAACGCTTTTGTGGAGCTGCTGTAGAAGAGATACCAGGAAGAGGAAGCTAAAGTACAGCAGATTAAATCCCTGAATGATCAGATCTTGAGGAGCGAAGTAGATCATTCAGCTATCAGCGTGCAGCTTCTGGAGGACCAGCTTCGATTGAGTGCAGCCAGGATTGAGGTTATAAAGAACCAGGCTGCTAAGTTTGAGATTAATATTCAGTTTTTGGAGCCTTGTGCGTTTGAGGGAATTTCCTCCGAAGCTTCGGCATGGAAGAAATTTCTAGATGCCCAAGTGGGACCCTCCTCGTAAAGGATTGGTCACTTTTTGTAATATGTAACATTTTGTAAAAGAAAAAACATTTGGGAAAAGTCAAGCGTTGGGAAACGAAGAGTTGGGAAGCCCAAAGGTTACTTTGGGCAGCCCAACCATCTCACCCTTTTTGGTATTAATGTAGAAATTTTAGAAGGGGGAAAGGGGCTTTTTCCCAATGAGACATGGAAACAATATTGTAAGAAGAACTATTCCTCTTTGCAATAAAGAAGCATTGTTTGCCTGTTGGAGAAAGATTGGTGGCACTTTCAAATGTTATGCTGTGGATGGCTGAAAGATGAACTATTTTGTTTTTCCAGCTTTTTGTCCATTAACCGTGAGATCGTTCTAACTCCCAGAACCTATGTTCTTGTCTAAATGATTTCTGGTTTATTTTTGTGGAATTACCACCATGAGTAATGTATGCTGTTCATAAAACAATTGGTTATCTGGTTGTTGAAATATCTTTAATCGTTCATGTGTTGTAGAAAGAAACATCAGCTACCTGTAACTTCTCTTTATGATGCATGCACAATACACATTACTCATAATTAAATTACAGTTTTCTCCCCGGGGGATAGATAGATAGATAGATAGATAGATAGTTAGTTTATTTCACTGTTGCACATATGATTTAGATGCTTGTGATCCTAAGACGAGAGGTAAGAACCTGCGCATCACATTGTGAATACTCCTTGCATCCTTATCACCCTGCATGGTTAAGTAAGCATATGCATCTCATACTTAAGTAAAAAAATACAAAAAATATACACGGTGGATCGGGCCGCAACCGGTAAAACCTTTGTTTTTGTTACTTTGACCTACGGTAGCCGAACCGCAAACCGGACAGATTCCCCATACCAAACAGTCACGGGCTAGTTGGGAACGTTGACTGGGGAGAATCCCTTTCTATTGTTGCCTGCGAATTTCCAGGCCTCAACAAGTTGGTCCTTCTCCAGAGTTTCAAGCATGGTTGAGAGTGAAAATGCCATAATCGGTTAAAAATTCCCGCAGTTCTTCCGAGAGAACTTGGTGTAGAGGGGGACGAACCTCTTAAATGTCATCATAATTGTATAATTACATAGATACTAACAAATGAGTAGTTGGAGCAGGTACAATCACTCCAACCTTTATCATAATGTATAAATAAGCATCAAAGATGAATACAAAGGTGGATTGGACATCCCTTCCCAATGCTTGTCTTGGATGGCTATGTATGAGCTTAATGTATGCTTGAGTGATGTGAAAGCCTAGCTTTCAACATTTGGCACCATTGCTGTCCTATTTTGGCTGGGTGATAGTAGCATTAAAAGAGGAGTGGCTCGAACCGAGTGGCTCGAACCTGAAGGAGATCTTGAGGACATGAAGGAAACCTGCAAAGAAAATATTTAAAGATGCATACTCAAATCTCTTTGAATTTTGTATTCAACCAATGCAATACTGGCATCAACCATAGTCATGGATGGAGGCGACCTGAGTGACATCAATAGTGGATGGAGGCAGTCTAGACCGGAAAGAGAAGTAGAGTTGGAAGAATGCAAGCTGCAAGAAAGATCAAAGAAGTTAATCCTCATTTGATGTGCTATCGAAGATTGGTTACAATTAATATGCTTGTGAAATCCTCAGATGGTCTCTTGACGAATGAAGGATATGCCCTGCAAATAAAATGGTTAGACATGCATAATTCACAAGCAAATGGTGGTCAGTTTGTTCGTTGAATTTCATATATTTTGTTTCTTATATGTTCCCGCTATTTGCTAACGTGTTCTGCTACTACATCGAACAATTGACAGTCCATACGTTGGTTGATGTGGTTGCAAAAATTACAATGGATTGTTTTGGTAGTCGACTAGTGAAACAAAGAAGCTCTATGTCGCCAATTAAATTACCATCTACCGCCAATTAAAGACGTCATCTGAGCCAGGTTGATCACTCAAAGTGAAGCAAGTGTGTTCGCTGCCCATGGGAAAAGAAAAACCAGCGTTAGATTACCACAGCTGACCAGAAGATGTACTAAGACATTAATTGTTGATAGCTTGTCGATGCTAGGAACAGTCTTTGGCCCGTCGACTGTCCAATTGCTTTCAAATTTGTTGACTCGTCGAGGTTCCAACCAGTTGACCATTCACTCAAATGACCATCGAGTTGAAGTGACCATATATATATTGGCGTACAATCCTTCAGAATACCCAATCCATCCCGTCGACTGATTTCTTAAGTTGATCCGCAAATGGCTCTATGAACCTTCATTCTGCAACAAATACTTCTTTCGAAACTTGTGCTAAGGCTAGTGCTGACGTTGCTTATGCTTCTTCTTCTACACTGTTTTGGATACATTGATATTTTGATCTTCTTCTGCGGTTGACATTGTATAAATACCACCGTAGAGAACTACACACGACGGCTAGGAGCTTGCCTATGAACAGTACTAAGCATGCCATAGTTATAATCAAAAACGATTTATTGCCATATGATATCCTTCAGCTTCACATATTGCATCCCCTGTAATGGTTCCCTTTCTTTTAGCAGATGTATTAATTTTCTAAAGATGGGAATTAGGTATAGTTCCGGATTCATAGTTTCCAGGACCCTTTTGTGGATTCTGATTATGATGGACACCGTTGATTATTTTTGACTTCAAAGAAGGAAAAGGAATTACATCTGAAGAGTATGTATCGACCAATCAACTGATGAAGAACAATGGGATTTTGAAGAATTCAATACTTTGGTCGATGATCACCAACTAATGGGGGTAATCGAAGATCGCCAACTATACTTGACCTATCATGTCACTTGTACAACTCATCAATTGATGTCAGGAACTGCCCATTTTCTCTTGTCGTTCCAAAGATTGTTGACTAAAAAATACACATCTAAGTCACCTGTCAGCTATTTTATATTATCATGCACTTTTTGTATGCCAAATGGAGGTGTGGCGATGCTCATTTACGCCAGGTCCATGAATGTGCGAATCCACGACCATCATTCTCTGTTGCATTAAAATCTGTGGATGAAAGGAGGCCTATCAAACTTCGACTAAGTGTGTGTGCTTAATGAGCCCTACCTGTCATATAATAAATGCATGTAGATTGATCAATGGGGAATTCACCAGTAATTGGTAAAGTTTATTGAGGTGACTGCTATTACAATCCATAAAATGTGTTATATAAATGTTAGGACCCAAGTCGATTTCTAAGAGTCGACTTCTAGTCGATGCCTAAGTTGGCCGATGTAGCTGACTTCTTAATACTTGTCGGTTGAGTAACATGTCGGTTGGGTAACATGGAAAGCATGTTGGGTCGGTCGTGTCTTTAGTTGGGTGGGTTGTGTCTTCAGTTTGGTCGATAATGTTATTTGGTCAATGTGATCATTGATTTTTCATGTTTGGTCGATATTCATGTTTGCAAAGTAAAAGCATATATTATTTGAAAAAGTGGTTGAGTTTAGTTCGTAATCAAATGTAGACAAGTCATCATATTATGGTCGTATTGTGGTCGAGGCTGTTAAAATTTATTTTGTAAATTATTGTGTTAGAGGGGGTTAAATGTGAGTCTCAATAGAGGCAGGAAATCCCCTCCACTTTATATAAAGTTGGTCTCTTGCAAACCACTATGAGTTGAGTTTAATGTTCGTTCAGTAAATATTTTCTGTTGATCGAGTCGAGGAGGTTAAACGTGGGTCTTTCTTAAAGGCAGGCGATCTCCTCACTTAGGTAATGAAGTCGGTATCTAGTCGACTATTGTAAGATAAGTCTGAGTTAGTCCAAAGTAGTTGATCATCATGCACATGAGCATGCATCACACAATATTGCAGGTATTTCAAAAGATGACAATCACATTCAAGCATATATCATTCACCTACACAGCAAAGTGCTCCGACGAGACATGATGACAATGTACCCCTCATTATCAAAATGATGAAACTGTTCCTGGGTTGTGACCTTGGAAATCCAGAAGATAGAGAAATGACATATAAAGTCAAAGAGCCAAAAGGCCCCGCATGCCTAAACTGATGGAGATGCCGGTCAGATGAGCCAGGGTGAGGCTTTAAACCAAAAGACCTCGTTGCGGAAGAAGATGGTTGCCCGCCGTTATAAGAGGATGAGACTTCGATGGACTATTGCCAAATTGAAGATGGAGACTGAAGAGTAACTAGTCACAGTAGAGCCTTGTACACGTGCGTTTTCCTATCAAGCTGGCAGCTGTTACGGCTGAGTTACTGATGAAGACCAATATGCATGTTTGATGCACAGTGAGGACTACTTCAGCAGTAGCAGAGACCCAGGATGTTGATGCATATTTCTTTGTTCTCTTCGGGAAGAAGAAACGTTTTGTTTATGGGGGAGATTTAGAGGGGGACGGACCTCTTAAATGTCATATTAATTGTATAATTACATAGATACTAACAAATGAGTAGTTGGAGCAGGTATAACCGCTCCAACCTCTAACATAATGTATAAATAAACATCAAAGATGAATACAAAGGTGGATTGGATGTCCCTTCCCAATGCTTGTCTTGGATGGCTGTGTATGAGCTTAATGTATGCTTGAGTGATGCGAAAGCCTGGCTGTCAACACATAGGATGAGTTCAGTCTAGAGATCAGGTCTATACCCAATCTAATCCTTTTTCTATTTCCATATTTCCAACCCATATTTATGTTAATCCAAGAGAGAGCTCTGACGAATCCATTCCAAAATTAAAGAGGCTCCCTGAACAGTAAACTGCTGGTTACACATCCATTCATCAATCGACTGGTTTTTAAGGTATTTTATATGAATAATTTGATTCCATATTCCTGAACCTTTTAAAACTAGCCATAGACTTCTTAGTCCGATAAATGTGCAGAACTAATCTAGATTTTTTATGTTCCATCCCCCATAGTCATGGGGTCTAGATATAGTGAGCCAGACAACAAGGTGCATCTTTCGCTTGCGGCCCGTGCTTCCCCAGAGAAACACAAACATAAATTAAAGAATACGGTTCAAGATAGACTTGGGTATTCTATCCAAGGAAAACTAGTAAATTGGTATACTCAACAATACAGAACGAATAAGAATTAATCTGCCACCTAATGTAAGAAATGTGTAAGACCAAACGCTGATTCTTTTCTCAAAACTTTTAAGGGTCTATCTTCAGTCATTAATTCCATAACCCATAGGCTTAAGTCGATACCCTAGATACTTGAAGCCTTCGTCAATAAGTTCCATTTTGTAGGGTAGAACAGACGAAATGATGTCCCTTATCCCCTTATCTACTTCATTGTACATAAAAGTGATTTCCTCACTAATACTCATTCTAGAGCCTGAGCAGAAGAGGTCTAGAGTTTCTTTATAGCCTTGCCATTCTTCCACCATCCCCAAACTGAACAGTACCACGTCATCCACAAAGAGCGAATGAGTTAAAGCTAGTGAAGAAACTTTAATCCCTTTAATCCTTCCTTTCTTCTGCGCATCATTAATAAGGATACCGAGTCCTTCTATAACCAGGAGAAAGAGGAGGGGGGATAAGGGGAAGCCCTAACGGATGCCACAAGAAGCAGTAAAGAAATTAGACGGGGTGCCTTTTACCAATACTGAAAAATTTGAGGATATGACACAGCCCATGATCCAGTTCACCCCGTCCAAAGAATGCCAATTTGCAAGAACTATTCCATTTATAACAAATAATGTTTATCATATGTTTCAAACCCCCATCATAAATTTGGGTTATGGGTTTTATGTGGCATATAATACATGGATCATAGGGCCAGGGGCTTATCCCTCAATCCCCCTTTTTTTCCGCTAACAAAATATTTTCAACTTTAAATAGTAGTTTGCTACATAACTCAATAAACAACAAATGACGGCCTAGTGTTAAGACATTGCATGTAATATGGGAGGTCTAGGGTTTGATCCATAGGACTCACCAAGTTTTTGGTAAATGAAACTATAACGGGGCCAACCGAACTGCCATGTGGCATCCTCCAGTTGGTCCACCTATCCTCCAATCGTACTATCAAGTGCCATGTGTCAAGGTTCGATTCAACTGCATATCTTCCAGCTCATTGATGCCACCTGCCAAGTCATCACACATCCTATCTCGTGGAATCCTGGTAGGATTTCCACATCAAGGAATACATGCCATGTGTCACCCTTCCAATGGTGCCATGTGGCACCCTTTTTGTCCCCTTTTTACATATTTGTGCCAAATTTCAAAATGTGATATGTTGGGCATATGGTGTCTGTTTCGGATCAATCAAGCGTTGCTGAAAATCTCTCAATGATCTCTACGTGATGGCGTGTTTTTGTTTAACATTTGAATACTTAATTATGGATTGATTAAAAATATACTCCTGGATCAAGCAAGTTAAAGAGGGATTTGGGATATGAAAACATTATTTCAATAGCCCTCACTTTCAACATAATTGATTGACAAATTGAATTACACACGGCGTAGGATAATCATTGACTAAATCACAATGTTTAAATATTTTTCAGGCATAATTTTGGCCCATATCTTGTAGTTGAAATGGCGATAATAGAAAAATTGCAATTTTATCCACTCAAAAATGTGATCTAAGTATTATTGCATTTTTTTTCATGGTCTGTCCATTGAATTAGATTATCAAATTCAAGGATTATTGTTTTCCGTATTCTTAACAAGGTAGTCGAAAAACGGGTGATTTTCTTCATCGATTGACAGCTTCCATTATGGGGCAAAGAGAAAAGAAGAGAACATTTGTGAAATGAAATCTTTAGCAAGATAGATACACTTTCTACTGTTTTCTTAGCCATCCTCCTTTATAAAGAACTCCGTGGCTCTGGTAGATTGGGTTAAAAACCTTAATATGAGGAATAAAGACATTCTGGTCAGCTTTGACATCGTCTTTTTATACACTAAGATCCCTGTGGATGATTCCATTGAAGTTATTAAAAACATAACAGATTGTGAGACTGCAAACCTAGTAAAGATTTGTCTGAAATCCACATACTTCTCTTTCAATGGAATAATATATGAACAGATTCATGGCGTTTCCATGGTATCTCCACTATCACCAGTCATGGAAAACATTTATATGGAGCACTTTGAAACAATGGCCCTAAATTCTTTCCCCCCACACCCCGGATGTATGGAAAAGATACGTGGATGACATTCTAGCCAAATGGAGTCATGGAAAGGACAAACTTAATGACTTTCTCACACATTTAAATAGCCTATCACAACACATAAAATTCACCATCGAGGTTGAGAAGGATGAGAAGCTTCCCTTCTTAGATGTACTTCTCACCAAAAAAGAGAATGGTAGGATTGGGCATCAAGTGTATAGAAAGGAAACACACACTGATAGATATTTGCACGCTGAATCACACCACCACCATACCCAGAAGGCTGGTGTCATCCAAACTCTCGCAACTAGGGCAATAAGAATCTCAGACATGGATCACCTTGAGCATGAATTGGATCACCTGAATAAAGTCTTTAAGAGGAATGGATACCATAAGGAGCTAGTAAAAAAGGCTATCTAGAAAGCAAAAACAATCCATCCTAAAAAAGATGTGCCAATTCCAAAAGTAACTCTCCCCTACATCGAAGGAACAATAGATAAAAACGTTAAAATCCTTAAAAGAAGAAGCATATATGTTGCCTTTGCTCCCCCCAACACTATTAGAGGCTTTGTTGATTCTGCCAAAGACCCTCTAGACCCCGGACAACAAAAAGGTGTTTACTCAATCCCTTGCTCCTGTAGGATGAACTATATAGGGGAAACAGGTCGCTCTATGCAAGTTCGTATCAAAGAACATGTCGCCGACATAGCTCATAATAGGGTAATCAAGTTTGCTCTAGCAGAACACTCTCACAATACCACTCATCTCACTTGTATGGAGGAGGCTAAACTAATATTAAAAGAGGAACACTACATTAAACGAAAAGTAAGAGAAGCCATAGAGATTGGTAAAAATAGCCACAAACTAAATAGAGATGATGGTTGGAAGCTGAGTAACTCGTGGATGCCCATCCTATGCCTGATAAAACACAAAGATACTACAAGTTAATTCCAGTGGGAGACAAAAATAAATGTGCTTCATCAAGTGAGCCGACCTCATCTCTATCTTTTGTTTTTGTCTACCAAGTTTCGTATTTAATATATGGCATAGTTACCTTGCATTCTCATCCCAATCATAAGCATTGGGATCACGTGCCCTGAGGATGGACTCACTTTCATGCAGTCCGAAACGACGATTTTCATAAACTTCACACAGGTTTCCAGCTCTATACATTTTGAGAATTAGTCAATTGAATATTTTTATGCTAATCTTTATAATAAAGAGTTAAGTTGGTAATTTACCGATATGGATAGGATGGCATGGAGAGTACAATAAATCCTTTCTTATTTGGAGTTGATATCTTAGTCAAAATTTTCCTTTGCATCTTTTAAAAAAAATTGCTAATTTAAAAGATATTATATAATAATTTTTGAAATTGCTAATTTACAAGATATTATATACATAAAAAAAATATTGTAAAATTATTATTATTATACCCATTGAGTTTGACAGCCATCAAAAGAATTCATTTAATGGGGTCATTATACATGACGACTATGGATAGAATTCAATGCTCTATGTTCTAACCAATTTTTTTAATATTATCCAATTCTTTGAAAGTTAATAGTAAACTTTCAATAATAATCCCATTACTATTACTGTTATATATATATGAATATCTTCGATAAGAATTTATATATATAAGTGAATATCTTCGATGAAAATTTTCCAACATAATCTTCATCCTTCTATTCACCATGTGTGCACAACTTTGGATGTCTCAAAAATAAATATAAAATATTATTCATGTTATGACTTTAAACAATACCATGCGTGCACAACTTTAGATGTCTTTAAAGTACATATAAAATATTATTCACGTTATGACTTTAAACAATAGCGGTAAAGTCACTAGTTTTATTTTAACATTATGTTATGTTTTGTCCTTCATAAAATAAAATAAAAATATTAATTATTTGATCGACTCTCCATAAACTTACACAACTTTAGATGTCTTTAAAATAAATATAAGAGATTATTCATGTTATGATTTTAAATAAATAATACAAATAATTGTGGTAAAGTAACTAGTTTTTTTTTTTTAAATTATGTTATGTTTTATTTATGGTTTGATAGAATAGTTTTGATTTAATAATTAATCATTTTTTAATTATGTAATAAATACAATTTTGATTTATCAATTAGTAAAATAAGAAAAAAATATTATTGGTTAAAATAATCTTGATTTATTATATTGTTGTTTTTCATATGACTTCAAAGAACTCAAACTCGTGGCCTTTTCGTTTCTAAAAAAGTGTACACATGTCTTATTAATTGAGCTATCCTTTGGAATGGACGGCTTCTACGACTAGGGTTTTGAGAGTTCTCCAGACCTTTCGCTTCCGCGGCTAGGGTTTCAACCCTAGCCCCACCCTTTTTTATTGTGGGAGTTCGTGCTTGTGATTGTTTGAGAGTATGAACACCAGGCTCTTCTGTTTATAGTGGCGGCAGTAGCAACTTTTCCAGGGTTTCGAGGAACCATTGTTGAGTGGTGGAGGAACTGTATCCACAGTGCGCACATCTCTTTGGTGGAGTGGTGGCTATTTTGTGGTGGTTCCCTCTCTCTTTCGACGATTGGTTTTTTGTGGGAATGAGGTGTAGTTTCCTACTTGGGAATTCCTTTTTGCTGGAGATGCGGGCTTTCCCACAGTGCCAGCGGCGGACGACACAGCCTGTTGTTGTCCCTTTGCTAGTGGCAGCTATCCCTTCTTTTTGTCGGCGGTCCTACACATGCTGTTGAGCATGGCTATGGAGGTGGCTGGTTGTCCATTTCTGCAGCGTCTGTCCTAGGGCGCGAGCATTTCTTGGTCTCAGCTCGATGGTTGAGGCGATATCCCTGTATCAAACTGCTAGGGTTCCAACCCTAGCCGCTATGATTGTGTTTTTTTTTGTTTCTCTTTTGGAGCAGTTTGTACATGCCCCAACGCTTATTTTGGCTGGGAGCTTGTGTTTTGGTTGCTCAGGGTGTTGAGCATTAATTGTGGTATTTTTTCTTTGGCTGGGAGACTAGTTGCTCAGGTTACTAAGCTCTGTTTGTGAGTATTGTGCTCCATTTGTGGGTTTTGAGCACTATTTGTGGGTTTTGATTGGATATGATACTTAGTATCATGGATGTCTATCTTGTTACCTTTGATTCTAATGAATATCAAGGAACTGTTATTTTTCTTTTGGAAAAAATTGAACTATCCTTTGGAATTATGAAAACTATATTGTTACTCACTTAGTAGACATTAAAGACAATATTTGTTATTATCATATATTAAAAGTTTGAAAATTTATAGTTAAATTATTCATTAATAATATTTTGTTTTTTATATAAAAAAAATATTAATTTATTTATAAAAAGAGTAATACAAATTAATACTCACATTTAATAATATTTATGCTCTTTCTTTGAAACTTATATATATATGAGTGTTAAATTATCATCAACTTTCATTTGGATCTCTCGCGAGGGCAAACTGATTCTCATCAATTCCATCATAGAAGTTATCCTCGTGTTTTGGTTTACGTTGTCTTTAGTTCCTACTAGCATTTTCCGGAGGCTCGGGACTATCTGTAAATTTTTTTATGGGGTGGCAAGGACAAGGTCTAGGTTTTTTCCTGGGTAGCATGGAAGCATATTTCCTGCCCAAAAGTGTTGGGTGGTTGGGGTATAAAGGACCTCCCATGCTTTTCCAAAGCACTTGTTGCAAAGAGTGTCTGGAATCTGATCAGTGGGACATGTATTTGGAATCACATCATCCAATACAAATAGATTGCGCCTCTCTCCATAATAGAATGGATTCATGTCACTGACAAGTATTCTCTGTTGTCCTCTATTTTCTGGAAGGTGATCATCAAATCCTTTGACCTCATCGGTGGTTGGTTGGCCTGGAAGACCGACAATGATAGATCAGTGAGAATTGGGAAAGACCCTTGGGTGGGGGGTAATGAGTTCATTTGTTTCCTTGTTGATATGATTCATAACTTGTCTGAACAAGGTTTCACTCATTTACATCAGATGCATATTTTGAATGCTCCACATTTATCTTATAAGACCTGGTTATCGGCAACCGACCTTGATCTTTCGATTGGCGAGTCTCTCATTTGGGAGCAGTACATCCAACTCTTGCAAACTTGTTTGGTTTGTTTGACTAACAAGCCAGATACACTACTTTGGACTAGGAATGCTAAGGGTGGATCTTACAAGCCTAATTTGGGTTACTTGGTTCTAAGAGAAATGAAGGACCATCCCTTGCCGATCTGGTGGAGCCATAGATTCTGGAAGTTATCTTTCCCTCTTAAACTCAAACTTTTTTTCAGGTTTTTTTTGGAAGGTAAAATCCTGTTCTGGGAAACTTAGGTTCACAGATATTTATCTGGGCCCAGTAGATGCACTTTATGCAAACTTGAGGCTGAATCTATCGGAACATCTATTTTTATTCTGTTCATATGCACAAGAAGTATGGTGTCACCTCTCACACTTGTAAGGTATTTCTCACTTCTGGAATTTGCCAGATGTTTCTTTGTCTTGGAAGGCCTGGACTCATAGCCCTTCATATTCTTCATATGCTTCTGTTCAAGTATTTGCAGTATGGGGTATTTGGCTAGCACAGAATAATAAACTTTTTCTGGCACAAGTGTTTGCAGGCCACAGTTTTGGCATCTTTAAAGTTTTTCTGCAGCCGGCGGTTCATTTATATGTCTGCGTTTTTGCAATGCCCAATGTAGATGTTTCCTTCCCGTGTGCCTTCGTTGACGGTGCTTCCCAAGGCATCCCACGAACTGGAGGTGCTGGGGGGATTATTCATCTATCCTCCTCCATATATTTACATTTTGCAGCTGGTTTGGGGGACGTCACAAACAACCAGGTTGGATTTGTTGCCTTCGAAATCCTATTGAGGGCCTCCCTTGCCCATGGCATGGACAGACTTCAGGTTTTTGGAGACTCTAAGCTGGTTGTGGACTGTCTCAAAGATTTTAAGCCTCCTTTGGATATTTTTCTCCTTCCTCTTTTTCAAGACACCGACAGAGTTAGAATTCTCTATCAAAGGCTCATTTTCCAACATGTTTACAGACAATCCAATGTAGAGGCTGACTTACTCTCCAAGAAAGGCCTCCACCTAGCTAATGGCAATTTAGACTTATGGGAGATGACTGATGGAAACATGGCCTCTTTGGGCCATAATCGCTTCTAGTTCTTCTTAAAGCCCATGACATGTTTGTAATTTTGATTGACAGTCTTATATAGATAGTATAACATCGTTTTTATTTCTTTGGCAGATGCCATATACAATTTTGTTGAATATGTCCTTGTTTTTAGAAATGTATGACCCAATAATAAATTTAACAATGTGGTTTTATTTATATAAAGCTGTAATATTTCCAAAAAAAAAATCATCAACTTTCATTCATATTATATTCATCGAAAAATAAAATAATTTTAGCATACTAAATATGTGAACCATTGATATCCTTTAATCTAAGGAAATCCATATTAAATGCTTTAACTCTAGAACTTATATTTTTTAGACTCTTTACAAATTATATCGGTAATATAATGTTATCATGACTTTTACCTCGCCTATGATAGTCCATAAACTCTGCCTAGTTCTTGCACCCAAAATAATAGTTGTAAATGTGGAATGACCGGATATGATGGAGAAAATTACAAAGCACATTTTGCTTTTATCTGAAGTGGTTATTCCAATCTTTACGTATATCTCATATAAAGGAAACTTTGCAATCATGTTTTTGCTTATAAAACGTATTTTACAACGTAATAAAGGATGTGTAAGTTTTTCTGTGTTTATTCTAAACATGGCACATGTTCTTTATAAAACATAATAAAATGTTATAAAAAATAACATGTTGGCTCAATTTAGATTTAAAATATTTTTTAGAACCACATATCTAAGATTACAAATTAAAACCATAAACATTCCGTTCACATTTCCTCAACAATTCTACTTTAAATAAGAGGTTTGTAGTTAGAGAGATTTGATCCCTTTCGATGCTTGGTAGATCCTTTTTAAGATGGATTTATCTTGGTATATGATACAATCCTTGAGACATCATCAATTGTTTGATAGTATAAAGTTTGATAATCCATTCCTAGCTCTTTCATAAGGATATGCATTTTTTTTATAGATGAACGGTTAGCAATTGATTTCTACAAGGAAAAGTCTAGGAAAAAAAAATTAATATATCTAAAAAAAACTTCTATAGTTAAAAAAGAAAAAGAAAAAATAATGTATATAAATAATATAAATTTATGTGTTGAAAAAAACTCTTAACTAAATACAATTAAAAAATAATAATCAAAACCACTTGAAATACTAATTTTTTTTTCTCACACTAATTATATATTTCATATGTTTACCTCTTTAACTAACCTAAAACCTAAAAGTTGAAAAGTCCACTTTATTCCCTTGTAATAAAATATTAAAAATAGTGAACCCATGGGACAAAAGTCTTTAAAATATGCTTTCCAAAGCAAACCCTCAACCCACCCCACGATATCTGAGTCGCATGAATGATAAAGCGATGACCCTTAATTACCATATCTTGATAAGCAATAATCCATAAGTTCCATGACTTGATCAAGCAATAATCCATGAGTTCCATGAATCATCACCCCCACTAAAACTGGGAATTTAATCCATAAGTTCCATGGAGCAAAAATGAGAATTTACACCATCAATTGTGCTTCACCACCATTCATGAAAGTTGGATTTTGCTTGAATTGTTAAAGTGATTCATTGCTCCTCCACCCATTATTTGGGAAATATTTTTTATGAACTTTAAACACCCACGTGTTCGATATTTCAAATGTGGACATTCTTTATAATCACAGTTGAGGATTTTTTTCAGAGGAAAAAATGCCATCCTTTGATATTCATTATGAATAAAAAAGACAAATTATACAACAACCAACAACATGACAGGTGTATAAATAACATCCAGTGCCACCCAATCAACCAATAGATAGGAGTGGACTGCAGTACTGCCAACACATATGAGATAAAAAACAAAGTCTGATTTATGCAGACTTTTTTCATCATCCCTGAGTAATCAGGTCAGCAATTACCGGAAAAATCAAAATGTGACCAGTAAACATACATTCCAAAACATTTCCAGCTAGCTGAGAATCTCCCAAAATAGACAAAGAGAAAGAAGAAAAAAGACATGTCTAACCAATGCTGTATAATAGAAAGATATCAGCCATCAGAAAAGAAGAAATTGGCCATCTTCAATGACCTTTCCATCCAAAGTTTCAGTGAAAAGTCCAAAACCCACCTCCAATTTCAGAGCCTTTTTTGATAGATCATCAACTAACATATTATGCTCCCGAAATATATGTTTAATGGTCACAGGTGGGACAATTTGCAGCATGGATAATATATCATCACACCAATGTTTCAACGCGGGTATTTCAAGGGCAGATAGTTTGTTTTCCCATGAAATAATCACCATTGAATCACCATAAATCAAATGTATGGGCAGACCCATCAATATGCTAACTCTAAGGACAGACCATAGGGCCAAAAGTTCTGTTCTGGTATTAGTGTTCGGTCCACAGCCCACCGCAAAACTGAAATAATGGGTTTCACTAATATAGATCACAAACCTGCTCCCCCCACCTTTAATTGGGTTGCACCATCAAAATATGCAACCGGAAAAGTATGCTTCGGTACAGGACCAATCAGCGTGCTTTTTTTAGTAGGTTTTGGCACAGGGTAGAGAGCGAGGAAATAGTCAATCCTGGAGATAAGCAGGGAAGCAGATGCTTTGCCATCTTCAAACAGACACTTGTTCTGAAGGATCCACACAAGACAAAAGACGAAGAAAGGGGTGTATCTATAAGTCGCAGAAGATGCAGTGCTGTCAAACCAGTGGGCTAGAAAAGTTTGGACAGAGCTGTGAAGAGACAAAGGAAAACCCAGCCGATTCGAAAAGTGTGTGAAGATAGATGTAGTAAATGGACACAAAATGAAAAGATGGAGACAGTCTTCTAAAGCACTTTCACATAAAACGCATCTACTCGTTCCCTTAAAACCACGAGACTGAAGATGATCCCAAGTTAGGATTTTATCATTAGCCAGCAACCAGCTAAAACAGATAATCTTCAACGGGATTTTCAAAGACCACAGAGAGGATAAAACCTAGTTTTGCTCGATAGAATCGGTGAAATGAAAGAGACTGTCATATCCTGTAGCCGCGCTAATAGTGCCCACATACTGACAAAAAGACCAAAGGAGCGAGTCAGTTTCCTCTGTTAAACAAATTCTATTAGATGTCAAACCTCTGATATATGTCGTCCAATGGAGACTCCATTCTTCACAAAGATCAAGGTCCTCAGCAGAAAACCATAAACCTGTAGAGTGATTTCTAGCCTGGTCCAGAGTGCAAATCCCATAGTCTTCCAGGTAAAGTCTAAGATCATCAGGTAAAATATAGGAGCAGCCCAGTCCAACTATAGGATCCGCACCAACACATACTTCAGCACCATTTCCCACTTGCCAGATAAGACCTTTCCCAATCCAAGGCAGAGTATTTAAGAAGCCTATCCAAATAATAGAAGCATTCCAATATCTGAAATTTTTATTCTTGAACCAAGTATGTAATGGCAAATTTTTCATATATTTGGCTTTTATGAGATGATTCCAGATTCCAGGATTGTTCAAAGCATACCAAAAATTCTTCATTCTCAACGATATACTGAAGCTTGGGAGGTGCTTAATTCCCCAGCCCCCCTGAGATATGGGGCGCGCCAACATGTGCCAATCTGCCTGATGGTATTTCTTGTGCTTGGCCGAAGACCCCCAGAGGAAAGAAAAGATAATAAAACAGAGCTTATCCAGTATGGAAGAGGGGATCGGGTAAAGTGCAAACCAAAAGACAGGCAGGCTAGTAAGTACAGAACGGACCAATACCAGACGTCCCCCCAAAGACAAGAGACGGTTTGTCCAATGGTTTATACGCTTCTCAAATCTAGATAATAGCCAGAGCCAATCTTTTACAAGATATCCCGAAGGCTTCAATTTAAAACCAAGATAGGTAAAGCCAAGATCGAGGTGAGCAAAACTGTAGGGCATGATGCCAGAAATTCTGCCCAAGATAGCAGGATCCAAATCATAATGAAGGAAACTAGACTTTTCCATGTTTATCATCATGCCCGAGGCCTCATAGAAAGTGTCCAGTAAAACTTTGAAAGCAATCCAGTCCTCAAAAGTGCCCATTCCGAATAATATCACATCATCAACGAAAAGCAAGTGGGTGATATATAGATTAGCCGATATCTTGATACCTTTGATATACCCATTTCTCTAGGCATCTTGAATGAGAAGGCTAAGTCCTTCAATAACCAAAATGAAGAGTAACGGGGATAAAGGGAAGCCCTGTCTAATGCCATGTGAAGCAGGGAAGAAAGGGGAAGGAGTAACATTGACGAGGACAGCAAAATTTGTCGAAGAGATACACCCCATAATCCAGTTCACCCCCACAAGGGGAACCCCAATTTGAATGAGAATAAACCTGATGTATGTCCAGTTAACCCTGTCAAAGGCCTTTGTCAAGTCCAACTTAAGAATGAGTGCCGATTTCTTCTTAAGTTTAACAGAATGGAGTACCTCCTGAGTAATGGCAACCGGCTCATGAATCTGGCGGTTCTTAAGGAATCCAAATTGCTGGGGAGAGATAGATGAATCAAGAAAGGGATTGATTCGTAATGCTGCAACTTTCGAGATCAATTTATAGCATATATTGCATAAATAAATAGGCCTAAAATCCCCAAAATTAATAGGGTGTTCAACTTTAGGAATGAGAGCAACAAAAGTGGAGTTGATGGCCGGGGCCACCTTGCCCAGGAGTCTAGAGGACTCCACCAAATGCAACAGCGAAGGACCCAAAAGATCAAAAAAGTATAAATAAAACTCCACCGTTGAGGATACATAAGTGATGGCTGGTATGACCTTTTCCATTCCAACTAAACATAGAGCTAAAGTTAGTGGCAAATATTTGAGTTAAGAATTATTATCTTACTATAATCGATAATCTTTTTGTTTACCTTGTTATTTTTGGAATCATCATCTCAGTTAAATCCAACAGAGAAAGTTTAATTTGTCTATTGTAGATCAATTGATTGTCTTTTAGCAACACCTCAATCATCTCCATGAACCTAGCACACACACGTATATACATACATTTATATACATACATGTATGTACACACACACACACCTATATCTCAATGGGTTAGCTCAAGTGGTTGAGAGATATGAATTGTAAGCAAAAAGTATCAAGTTTAAATCACCATGTGGCTATGCATAGATATATAAGGGCCTCATTTGATATCCCCATCAGGTTAGGCTCCATAATAGGAGTTAGTGGGGTGCGACCCCTTCGGGTGCCCCCCCTATGAATAATTTTCATGGGCATAGAAACCACTCTTCGAGGTTGTGAACTACATTTAATATGTGTGTGTGTGTGGGCGGGGAGCGAGGGGTTAAGGTTCCATTCAAAGCACACTAGCTGTCAATTTTGGAGAGCCATGCTTCTGAAGATAGTTGGGAAAATCAACTAACAAACCCTTGATTTAATTTTTATTACCCACCATCGTGGACAATCAGACAAACCCCATGCATGGGCATGTGACCACATTGTTGTAGACGTGCGAGCTCTGCGTGGTTGCTAGAACTGTCCCCTCAAGCCATGCATGGATTCTTCCCTTCTGTCTCCCTCCGCTTGAGGCTAGAGCGGTCTACGGATTCTAGCTATGGCCTAGCCTAAAACCACCCAAAACTTCAATCAATTTTTTTTTTATTCATCCCTTTTCCTAGAGCATTGGGAAAATTGATAGTACTTTCTGGTGTGTGACTTACTCATCGACGATGAGACTCGAAGCTTGGCTTGGGATATGGTGAATGTGTAGTGCACCATGAATTTCATGTGGGCACATATGTTGGGGCTTGATTCCTGATCTTGTGCCTAGCATTCTTTCATTTTCCTCTAACCTAGAGTCACACAACAAGGTTAGAGGGAGGGTTAACTCAATGATAGATATTCCCAAGCTCTAGTCCCCATATTCACAAGTCTTTGTCTGTGATCGATCTAACTACAAATCCTAACCTTGAATCTAATGTCCATGTATCCTACCAGGGAGTTTCTGGAGCATAAAGTGAGGCTGCAACATTGAAATCTTATTCACATTGCAAGGTTGTTCCTTGCAAGGAGTTTGAAGTGACATCTAAGGCAATTGAGATGGGCATAGAAATCATTCTAAAAAAGAAGAAGGATTCTATTTTTTTTCTACATGAAAATTATTTCAACTTCGCTTCAGTTCTCTACTTACCCTGTGATATGGCTAATTTAGCATATGACCCGTACAGTGTGTCCCTATATTTATATTTAGGGGTAGGGGTACCCTCCACATCTAGTCTATATGCACCATATCCAAATGGTAATCAAATTGGAAATGGAGAAAATGTAGAAGAGAAACAAGGCATGGGCATAAGTAGATGGATTTGTAAGATGTGTATAGTAGAATTCTCCTCCCTATAAGAACATCGCTCTCATTTCAAGTTAAAAGTTACTGCGAATATTTATTTTAGAATAAAATTTACTGGTATTGCAAAGGATGAAATACATTATTGAATGATGTGACATTATGTAATTTCATTAACGACAGAGTCTGACTCATCACAATTCACCACGTGGTGTGACCCGATATATTATGATAAGCAATTTTTCTAAATAAGAAAGGGCATGTAAAGATATTAAAGACAAGGTATGGTTCCTCATAGGCCATTGACAGATGACGAAGCGACTAGAGGAACCACTCCCTTAAATAATGCCTTCGACGTAGTTAAAGTAAAATAATAGTTGTTGCAAGCTTATTATAATAACTACTAATCAATATCAATCACTTCTATTTGTATAAATGATTGCATGACTTAGAATCTATGTAAAAATAGGTTTAATCACCATATAATATCTTCAAGTTTACGAATAACAAAATGGTAGCAATAAATCCTATCTATGAGCATTCATATCGAGGTTGGTTTTCCTTCTCAACAATAAGGATACATGAATATTTGTATTCTCATATGTTGGTTTATTGGTTAATACTAAGAGTGGGGGGGGTTAATTAGTATTTTTTATCTTTTTAATAATTTAACCATTTTTAAAATCTATCATTAACAACACAACACAATTTTAACGTGGAATCCCAATAGGGTAAACCACCAATACGTCCTATTACTGCAAAATTGTTATTTACAAATATTTTTGCCTACTACTACAGACAAGGATGGTATTACACCCTATTTACCTGCAAATACTAGAAGGAGGCTACGACCCCCTGGTTTATCAGCTACTATTGAAAGGATTCTACGGCACCCTATTTACCAGCTACCATTGGAAGGAGGTTGCAACCCCTTGGTTTATCAGCAACTATTGAAAGGATGCTACGACACCCTATTTAAAAGCTACCACTAGAAGGAGGCTACGACCCCCTAGTTTATCAGCTACTACTGAAAGGATGTTACAACACCTTATTTTGTCAGCTACGACTGACAGGATGCTCCTAAACCCCATTTACTAGCAACTGCTGGAAGGAGGAAACAACCCCTTGCAGGCCTGTTGCCCGCCCTAACGCCACCCTGCCACCCTAATATGTTTTTTGTAATACACTAGATTTATTTTCCCTCCATTCTCTGTCACACCCACTGGTCTTTGTTTCTAATTTTCTGATCTGGACACCGAGACCCTTCTCTCACTCATACTTCTGCATATAAGTATCTTCATGTTTCCTTTGGACGTATTGTTCTGGAAACACACCCTTTCACAAACATGCCCTTTCAAATCTGATAATCACACTTATCATAATTATGTTTATGAACATTTAAAAACTATCAGATACTCTTCCAATAATGGTGTATAATCTCTTCATACTTGCGGGAATCACTTGTGAGGATTGCAGGAAATATTTACTACATGTAAATATTGAACCAGAACATTCTTCTGCACCCTTTCGTTCATTCAGCACCTCATAATTCATTTCCATAGCTTGACTTAATGTTTTCTGGTGCTTCCATAATCTTCTTCTCCAGATACAATCTGGAATGTTGATATTATGTTTGAATCTCTCTGGATCGTTGATCTACTCTACAGATTTCCTTTTGAAATCATATTTTTGCACCAGGTTTCTGTTTCAACGATTCCCCATTATTGATCTCCATCGGGCTTCTCCAGGAGTGTCGATCTCCAAATTGCGAGAATGTGGAAATGTAACATTTCCTCAAATTGTATCTCGACTTTTTGTATGCTCCATTCCACAAGATTCTTTCCACAAGATCCTTTCCACAAGCTTCTTTCCGCAGGCTCCTTTCTGCAAGCTCCTTTCCGCGAGCTTCTTTTCGCATTTTTTCTTCCGCACCGTCGATCTTTTGTGGAGTCTTTCGTGACCTTCAATCTTCCGTATTGTAAGTTGTGGATTGTGGGTTCACAGAATCTTTAAATGTCATTTCTGCAATTCCCTTTCCGCATTTTTCCTTCTGCACCGTCGATCTCTTTTAGCGGAACTAATCTTAGCTGTCTGATCTTGATCTTTTGCGGAACTTTGGATTTTCTGCCTAACTGTCAGAATTAATCCTTAAACGTCAGATGTAGTGTGGCACTAATATAAGATGTCTGATATTGATTGTTGCGGAACTGATCCTTAATCGTCGGATCTCGTGTGGGATGCTTCCTGGCCTTTGATTTTAGATCAAATGCGAATCTCGTCATGATTTTGCGGATATGTACGATTTCTTTGCGGAAATCCTCTGTGACTGTTTCTAACAATTTTGAAGATTTATATACACAGATAATTTCATAATGTTGCTGATTATAAGGAATTTATAAACACTCTTGTAGATATAGTTTCTATGTTCTTCGATTGTTACATATACTCTATCTCCCTTTCATTTCACTCTTTTGCAGTTCCACTCTTCATTTGTCTAACTAGCTTTGTCATTCATACTGCATCTCTACTTCCACTCGACCTCCGTTCTTTGTTTCATTAACCATTTTTTACATCATACTGTCGACACTATCTTGGAAATCTTCATATTAGTCATTCATGCTGTCTTATCATCCATGTCCATCTCATCCATTGCATTTGTTATAAATGATATTTTATCNATGTGTCATGCCACATCCTCAACTATGCCATGCCATGCCATCACTATTTTATGACATCATCATTAGGACACCATCATATTCCATGTCATCATATGTGTCGTGCCACATCCTCAACTATGCCATGCCATGACATGCCGTCAATACCTTAGTCTTTCACTGAGTTTGTCCTGTCATCATATCCACTGGTTATTCCTTTATCATTCATGAACACCTTTGACATCAATGGCAACTATATAATCAACAATCTCCCCCTTCGTCATTGATGACAACCTCTAAAAATTCTCCCCCTTTGACAACAATGACAAAGGATAACCTATTATGCCAATGGTTGTACCTATTTTAATATAGGATTTCCTATCTTTCTACTTTTTAACAACTCCTCCTATCATCATATCTCCCCTTTTTTAACTAAACTGTGTTATTTAATCAATGTATTATCATTGATCTTAACACTTCCGTTCTTGCAACAGGTTCTTGGTTGATAGCTTAACTGATAGATCCATGGACTCCCCCTGTCACTGTACTTCCTCTCCTTTGTCAACATTTTTGTGACAGAGTTTACCATCAACATTTTTTTTCACACTCTTCCATTTTCTGTCTAGGATACATGTTTTTTTTAAAACTTTGTTCCTGCTTCCATATCTAATGGTCTTTTCTGCCTGTAAGTTAACTAGCTTCCGCTTTTACCAGAATTTCTTAAGCCCGTGCATTTTGATCTTCATATAAAAACATAGCATATACTGCTGGATTCTTTTGGCTTTTAGATCTATATTATCAACTGTCCAGAGACCCATAACTTTGGATCCTCAACACAGAGATTACTTCAGTTTATTACATAGTTTCTTTGGTCTCACTATCTCAGACACAAATACTCGTAACCTCAACCTTTTCCTTTGTCAATGCTGAACTCATCCCGCTACCTTATTAATAGATTGAATTTTTATTTTTTAGACTTGAGTTTTCTTCTACTGTCAACACTTTTAATGTGTCATGACTTCAAATACTAAGTGCACATAATCATCTTTATCTTCTATTTGATTGTAGACATCATGGTCTTCATGACTCTCACATTTTGTTGTTCTCACGTTTCTTCATACTTTCTCTTATGTCATCCATACACCAACCTTGATCATCCATCATCTTTGAAGAATATATCTTTCAATATACTTCAACATTAGACACCAATTGAGTTTTTTATTAGATACCAATTGGAATTTTTTGACTTTAACTCCCCCTGAGTATAATATCCCTTCTAATTTTATTTTCAGGGTTTTCTTAAATCATGAGATATCTTTTAGGAGAGGATCCCATAGTGATCACTACATCCTTCTTCATCACCTTTATTTTTATCGATGCATCCTTTTACGTCTCCATCTCGTTTTTTCTTATAATGGATGCCCTTTTTAGCTGTGGCATAATTATGTTCACCATCATCTTTGGAGACCTCACTGATGTTTGAAATATTTATTTCTTCTATATCTTTGGAGTCTTCCTTTCTTCTCCATATTTTTCCAAGAGGTACTTTTCTTACTGGTTTTTTATTTCTTTGTTCATTGGTTTTCATCTTCCATACCTTTTTTCTGAGTTTCCTAGGAAGATTTGCATGTACTATACTTGCAATGTTTTGCAAAGTGTCCAATACTGTGACATATGAAACAAATAAGTCTTTTCCATTAGAGACGTTCGTGTCTTCTTTCCTTAGCAGCCCTTCATCTTCTTCTTTGATTCTACAATCATAATCCTTGTGACCAAACTTGTGACAAAAATGACAATATCCATAGAATGTATGTTTGGAGAATCTCTAGTTTTTCTGGTTGTAATGACTCTTTTCTTTTGCATGTAATCTGAAATTTTTCATCTTGGGAGGATGAGCAGAATTATGATAACTGTACTTCATTTCCTTGTGATTCTTCTGCTGCATGGGTGTATCTTTGGAGGCATCATGTTTATATTTACTATTTCAACATTTTCATGAATGATGGAGCTTGATCCTTTATGATTATATCCAAGACCTATTTTATCCATGGGGGATCTTTGTAAGCTGAGAACTTTATTAACAACTTCAGTAATTTCCTTGAACTTCTCACTAATAGTCAGCTGATCTTTTAGCTTCTTTACTTCTTATTTGAATTCAAAAACTTCTTGTTTTAAGCTCTTGAACTCTTCTATACTAGCCAACACGTGTTGTCTTGAATTGCGTAGCTCTTCTTGGAGGATTTTTACTTCTTCTCTTCTTGATATTTTGACAATTTTTCTTTGGAGACTTTGCTCTTTTTCCTACATTTTTTAATTTCATCTACATCAACCATGTATTGGGATTCTATGTCCACTTCTGATTCCTCATCTGAGTTTGTCGATTCACCAACATCCTCGAGAATAACAAGTCTTCCTTCTGCTCTTTGCTCAACTGAGTAGAGGTATTTTATCTTTTCCCAAAGTTCCTTTGTAGAGTTACATTCACCTATATTCTCTTTGAAATCATCAGGTAATCCATCAAGGATTGAAGTCATTTCCATTGAGTTACTTTTCTTGGATTTCTTTTGAGTTGGAGTCATTATCCTCTTTGGTGGGAAGTAATCAATGATCACTGAATTCCATACATCATGTCCCAATGCCTTCAGATAAATTTTCATTCTTGTACTCCAAAATATGTATTCTTCTTTTCTAAGTATTGGAGATCCATTTACTGTGTAAATATCTTCTTGTTGATCCATAGTGGTTTTAATGGGATCTTCCTTCCAGTGGTTAAACTGTAGTGAAGGAACCCGCTCTGATACCAATTGTTGGCTTATTGGTCAATACTGAGAGGGGGGGTGAATCGGTATTGTTATATTTTTACTAATTTAACCACTTTTTAAATCTATCATTAACAACACATAACAACAAGAATACACATAACACAATATTAACGTGGAAGCCCAATAGGGTAAACCACTAATATGCCCTATTACTGCAAAATTGTTATTTACAAATTGTTTTGTCTGCTACTATAGACAAGGATGGTATTACACCCTATTTAATAGAAACTACTTGAAGGAGGATATGACCCCCTGTTTTATCAGCTACATATGAAAGGATGTTACGATGCCCTATTTACCAGCTACCACTGGAAGGAGGCTACGACCTTCTGGTTTATCAGTAACTACTGAAAGGATGCTACGACACCCTATTTACTAGCTACCACTGGAAGGAGGATACAACCCACTTGTTTATAAGGTGATAATGAATCGATGCTATGACACCATGATTTGTCAGCTACGACTGACAAGATGCTCCTACACCCCATTTACCAGCAATTGCTGGAAGGAGGAAAAAACCCCATGCAGGCCTATTTCTTGCCCTAGCGCCACCCTGCCACCCTAATACGTTTTATGTAATATACTATATTTATTTTCCCTCCATTCTCTATCACACCCACTGGTCTCTGTTTCTAATTTTATGATCTGGACTCCAAGACCCTTCTCTACTCATACTTCTGCGTATAAGTATCTTCACATTTCCTGCGGATGTATTGTTCTCAAAACACACCCTTTCACAAACATGCCATTTCAAATATGATAACCACAGTTATCATAATTCAGTTTATGAACATTTAAAAACTATCAGATACTCTTCCAATAATGACATATAATCTCTTCATACTTGCGGGCATCACTTGTGAGGATTGCAGAAAATCTTTACTACATCTAAATATCGAACCAGAACATTCTTTCGCACCCTTTCATTCATTCAGCACCTTATAATTCATTTCAACATCTTGACTTAACTTTTTCTGGTGCTTCCACAATCTTCTTCTCCATATGCAATCCAGGCCATTGATCTTATGTTCGAATCTCTCTGGACCATTGATATACTCTATAGATTTCCTCTTGAAATCGTATTTCCGTACCAGGTTTTTGTTTGAACAATTCACCACTGTTGATCTCCATTGGGATTCTCCACGAGCATCGATCTCCATATTGCGGGATGTGGGATGCAGGATGCAAAATGAGAAAATGTAACATTTCCTCAAAACATATCTCAACTTTCCGCAAGATCTTTTTCACAAGCTCCTTTCCACAAGCTTCTTTCCGCAATTTTTCTTCCGCACCGTCGATATTTTGCAGAGTATTTCCTGACCTTCGATCTTTCATATTGCGGGTTGCGGATTGAGGGTTCATATAATCTTTAAATGTAATTTCCGCAATTCCCTTTCCATATTTTTCCTTCCGCATCGTTGATCTCTTTTAGTGGAACTAATCTTAGCAGTCCAATCTTGATATTTTGCCGAACTTTGGATTTTCTGCCTAACTGTCGAAATTAATCCTTAACTGTCGGATCTAGTTCGGGACTAATATAAGTCATCTGATATTAATTGTTGCAGAACTGATCCTTAATCGTCGGGTATCATGCGGGATGCATCTTGACCGTCGATTTTAGATCGAATGCGGATCTCGCCATGATTTTGTGGATCTGCACAATTTCTTTGCAGAAATCCTATGCGACTATTTCTAATAGTTTTGAAGATTTATATACACAGAGAATTTCATCATGCTGCTAATTATAAGGAATTTATAAACACTCTCGCAGATATAGTTTCTTTGTTCTTCGATTGTTGCATATACTCTATCTCCGGTTCATTTCACTCTTCTGCAGTTCCACTCTTCATTTGTCTAACTAGCTTTGTCATTCATAATGCATCTCTACTTCCACTTGACCTTTGGTCTATGTTTCATTAACCATTGTTTACATCATACTGTTGACACTGTCTGGGAAGTCTTCATATCAGTTATTCATGTTGTCTTATCATCCTTGTCCATCTCATCCATTGCATTTGTTATAAATGAACTTTTATGACATCATTATTAGGACACCATCATATTCCATGTCATCATATGTGTCATGTCACATCCTCAACTATGCCATGCCATGTCATCAATATTTTATGACATCATCATTAGGACCATATTCCATGTCATCATATGTGTCATGCCACACCGTCAACTATGCCATGCCATGCCATCACTACCTTAGTATTTCACTGAGTTTGTACTGTCATCATATCCACTGGTTATTCCTTTGTCATTCGTGAACACCTTTGACATCAATGGAAACTATATACTCAAAAATCTCCCCCTTTAGCATTGATGGCAACCTCTAAACATTCTCCCCCTTTGACAACAATGACAGAGGATAACCTGTTATGCCAATGCTGTAATTATTTTGATATAGGACTTCTCGTCTTTCTACTTTCTGACAACTCCCCCTATCATCATATCTCCCCTTTGTTAATTGAACTATGTTATTTAATCAATGTATTATCATTTATCTTAACACTTCCTTTCTTGCAACAGGTTCTTGGATGATATCTTAACTGATAGATACATGGACTCCCCCTTGTCACTATACTTCCTCTCCTTTGTCAACATTTTTGTGACAGAGTTTACCATCAGCCTTTTTTTTCACGCTCTTCCATTTTCTATCTAGGATACATGTTTTTTTTTTAAGTTTGTTCTTGCTGCCATATCTAATGGTCTATTCTTCCTGTAAGTTATCTGGCTTCCGCTTTTACCATAATTCTTTAAGGCTGTGCATTTATATCTTCATATAAAAACCTAGCATATACTGTTGGATTCTTTTGTATTTTAGATCTATATTATCAATTGTCCAGAGACCCATAACTTCAGATCCTCAACACAGAGATTACTTTAGTTTATTACATAGTTTCTCTGGTCTCACTATCTCTAGTTTCTATGGTCTCACTATCTCAGACACAAAGACTCATAACCTCAACCTTTTCCTTTGTCAATGTTGAACTCATCCTGCTACCTTACCAATAGACTGAATATTTATTTTTTAGACCTGAGTTTTTTGCTACTGTCAACAATTTTTATGTATCATGACATCAAATACTAAGTGAACATAATCATATTTATCTTCTATTTGATTGCAGACATAATCGTCTTCATGACTCTCACATTTTGTTGTTCTCACGTTACTTCATACTTTCTCTTATGTCATCCATACACCAACCTTGATCACCCATCATCTTTGAAGAAGGTATCTTTCAATATACTTCAACATTAGACACCAAATGAATTTTTTCTTAGATACCAATTGGAATTTTCTAACTTTAACTCCCCCTGAGTATAAGATCCCTTCTAATGTTATCTTTCAGGGTTTTCTTAAATCATGAGATATATTTTAGGAAAGGATCACACAGTAATCACTACATCCTTCTTCATCACCTTTATTTTTATCGGTGTATCCTTTTACATCTCCATCTTGTTTTTCCTTATAATGGATACCCTTTTTATCTATCGCATATTTATGTTCATTGTCATCTTTGGAGACCTCACTGATGTTTGAAATATTTATTTCTTCTATATCTTTGGAGTCTTCCTTCAATTCTCCATATTTTTCCAAGAGGTACTCTGCTTACTGGTTTTTTATTTCTTTGTTCCTTGGTTTTCATCTTCCATACCTTTTTCTGAGTTTCTTGGGAAGATCTGCATGTACTATTCTTGCAATGTTTTTCAAAGTGTCCAATACCGTGACATATGAAACAAATAAGTCTTTTTCCATTAGATATGTTGGTGTCTTCTTTCCTTATCAACCCTTCATCTTCTTATTTGATTCTACAATCATCACCCTTGTGACCAAACTTGTGATATAAATGACAATATCCATATAATGTATGTTTGGAGAATCTCTGGTTTTTCTGCTTGTAATGACTCTTTTCTTTTGCGTGTCTTCTAAAATTTTTCATTTTGGGAGGATGAGCAGAATTATGATAACTTGACTTCATTTCCTTGTGATTCTTCTACTGCATGGGTGTATCTTTGGAGGAATCATGTTGACATTTAACATTTTCATGAATAATGGTTTAACACCCCAGTTTTGACCCTGTTGCATTAATGTATGTGATGTAAATATTATATTGAATCATGACAAGGAGCTCAATGCCAAGGCCTTGTCATTGATTGATGTTTGGTGTATAGGCGATCATGGTTGATGCCTATGGTTTCTGTGCTAAGTCAAGTGCGCTTGTAAAAATCATGTAAATATGCAATATAATGAAAACCCATAGTCAGCTATGTCAATACAACGAATAATGAGATGGGGGCATGATTTTCCTAAGGATAAGGGGGTGGGAATGTTAACCTTGAACCTGTTTGGCGAAAAGCCATGTGTCATGGGAAGAACCCATCAGAACTGTCAACTACCCTCTTTCTTGTCTTTTCTTGCTAACCATTGATTTTGACAGAAAGTAGTTGAGGTAGTTATTGCTTGGAAGGGGAAGAGTATGGGAAATTTTGAATGGGGCAGAGCACCCAGTTCTGGAGTGTCGCGTTTTGTTTGCAGGGACAAGAAAACACTAGAACCGTATGTTAGTTGACCCATGCGTTCACGCCTAGTTTTCCTACTCTCACGTTTTGGGAGCTACAGGGGGGGATATTCATTCATTCGATCATGGATTCATCACCTACACTCCTCGGTCGTCATGTAGAAGTAGCAGAACAATAGAGCTTTCCTTCTGTGTATGTATCATTCGCGTTCTGTGAGTATGTTTTTCCTGTACATTATGGTATTTTTTGTGTTACAACGTTAACCTAAACTACAGAGAGTGTATGAGACCCTGTTACTCGTGTTCAGAGTAAGCATGTGATGTAGAGTCTCCCTATGGTTTTTGTGTTGTGAAACCTGGTTCAGGTGTGACTGTGTGCGAGACCTAGGAATGGGAGAGACATAGAATGCGCTTGATAAAACTGGTGTGGAACCTCATAGTAAAATAAAAGTGGCTGGTGAACCTGCCATGCACATCCTGAAGAGCACTCGAAGGGAAGGTGTAGCTTGAGGGACTATGGAGCAGAGAAGGGGACACTTACTTGTGTTGGGTGTGTAGGCAGAGGGGGATCCAGGCTAGATAGATCTTGTGAAGGTGTCCTTAGCTCTGTCGATGAGCTCACTAGCTTAGCAAGTCTTCCTGCCCATTTCCTTAGAAGCTTGATAAACCCAACTGGAAAGATGGCTTGGCTGGTAGCCTGTTAAACCCATCTGTTGGATTGGTTGTGTCTATTTCACTTGAACTGGTAAGTAACCTTTGGCTGGACAGTATGATAAACCCAAATGCTAATGATGGCTTAGCTAGGTAGCCTGATAAACCTAGCAGTGAGATGGCTTGACTGTGAACAGTCTGATAAACCCATATGTTGGCTTGACTGGTCCTTAAAGGTGAATGTTGGCTTGATTGTGAACAGTCTGTGAAACCCAACTGTGAGATGGCTTGGATGAGTGGCCTGTGAAACCCATATGAGCTATGTTTTTCCCTTGCAGCCTGTGAAACCCAACTGTGTTGGCTTGGCTGAGTTTGATTACATCCTTGGCTATGTGTGAATCTGCTAGTGTTCCGTTATTCCTTGAGGAAATCATGCCCAGCTCGGGGGTGACAATGTTGCTGAGAGACTAAGGAGCACACTGACCTGTGGTTGGGAGGAACATTGCAGCAACATAGCTGGTTGCGGGGCAAGTTCTGTTCAAAGATAAGTGCTCTTTCCTATGTTATTATGTTGTTCTCTGCAATTATAATTCTTGCATTGTATTTGCTTGATGGAATGTGATGAACATGTTGCTATGTTGAGTTATGCATTGTTCCCTGAATAACTTCAATTAAAGGAATCAATGTATGTTTTTGCTTCAATGCATTTTACTAAGTTGTAGGGTAGATTGGCCAGTTTGGTAATGGCCTGGATGATCATATCGATCCAAGAATTTAGCTGAAAAGTTGAGTTTTTTTCTAGAAACCCTCATTTGCACAGTTTGCAGGATTAAGGATTTTGCAGGATGCGGGATGTGGAACGTCGTTTCGCAGATTTTGGTTTCCGCATATTTTCCTTCCGCAACTTGTAGGATGCGGGATGCGGAATGTCGTTTGGCAGATTTTGGGTTCCGCAGATTTTCTTTCCGCAACTTGCGGGATGCAGGATCGCGGTGTCACGATTTCCATATTTCCAATTCCGCAAGTTAAGTTTTCGTGTTGTCTATCTTCGTGGGATGATTCTCCGTCGTTGATCTATTTTCGATGTGGGATGCGGGCTGTTGGAAGTGAGATCGATATTTTGTGTAACTTTCGACCCCACATCTCAGGATTTTCGCACCGTTGATTTTTGCGGGTGAATTCTGAATCGTTGAATTAGATCTGGTTTGCGAGGTCATTTACGATCATTGATTTCGTCACATTTTCTCTCTGCCGTTCGTTCTCCTCTGAGATATTTCCTTGCAGATTATTGAATTGGTCGATGGAAGATGGGAGGCAGCGTGACAGTGTTGGAATTATTGAGTTGTGGTTCACGACCATGCCCTGTGTTTCGATGAACAGTGAAGGTTCTCGATGAAGATTTTAATTTCACATAATTATGGGGTATGGGTACATGACAACGTGGTATCAAAGCTACGGGTTGCAGCATTGGGCCTGGATGGGTCGAAGAGTAGTCAAGAGTACCCTACAGTGTGGTATCTAGGATGTTGGTTACAACATTGGGCCTGGATGGGCCATGTGACAGTAAGTAAAAGGTTTTTATTTTGAATTATTGTGTATCTAACAAATGGTGTTGGTAACAAATTTTGCAGAGCCATAATACATTTGGAAAAAGTAAGTGGTGGTTTAACCATGAGAACCCATGATGGATATGATGCTCGAGAATCCTACGAGTGTGTATGAGATACCATGGGGGGAAATGTCCGAATTGGGAATGATGACATAGAGTCTAATGGAAGGAGATTCCAAGAGACACCGCCAGATATTGCAACCACCATGAGGAGCTTGATTAAATCCCAGGAAGAGCAGCATCAATTGAATGATGCTATGTTGCAGAGTTTGACAGAATTGCAAAGAAAGATAGACTCTGGGTAGGGTAGTGAAACCTGAAGGCAGTAAGAGTAGTACCAAAAGAAGAAGAACGACTTCTAGTAAGTCATCTGACTCAGAATAATCAAGCGGGGATTCAAGCTCTTCTTCTCGTAAGGGAAAAAGGAAGAGGCCCCATAGAGATCGCTCTTGGGATGAATTTAAGAAGGCTAAACCTCCTACGTTTGATGGCGAGGTGAAGACTGGACAAGAGGCTGAAGCTTGGCTTCTTGGGATAAATAAGTACTTCCAAGTTTGGGATTATTCGGGGAACATGAAGGAAAGGGTTGCCATATTTAGTTTGAATGGAAGGGCATCCATTTGGTGGGAGCACTTCAAGTAAGTTAGGAAGATCAGTGAAAGGAAACTTAAATGGAAACGATTCCAGAAGTATTTCAAGCAGAAAAATATCTCTCTAACAGGTACTATGATGATAAGATCAAGGAATTCCATGAGCTGATATTAGGACAACAAACCATGGAAGAATATACGAACAGGTTCCTAGAATTGTTGAGATATGTCAGGTACATCAAGGGTGAAAAAGTGAAAATTCAACATTTCTTGAGTGGATTGCCTCAGTCTTACAAAGACAGAATTGAGTTTTATGAACCTAGAACTCTTGAAGAAGAAATAATGAAGGATAAGTATTGCTATGAGAAAAGAAAAGGGAAACCTGATTACCATAAGACATGGAAGGACAAGAAGAATGAGAAGTTTGACCAAAGGAAGAAACGGTTCAAACCTTCTAGCTTCAGGAATCAGCAAAAGCAGCCATCACAAGTTGAGAAGCAGCCGGCTAGAGTGATGGGAGCGAAACCAAGAGATCCATATCATAATAAATAACCTTTCCAATGTTGGATATGTGGAGGACCCCACATGCGCAGGAATTGCCCACTCCAGAATGAGAGTGCAAGGCCAGCTTACGATATGTAAGAAGCAGAAATAGTGGGTCAAGTAGCAAGGGTCGTCCCTAGGATTTATGCAGCACTGGAGGACCGCCAGGTAGATCACCAGTCCACAGTTGTTGAAGTTGCAGGTAAGATTGCTGAGCAATCTGTTTCTATTTTGATTGACCCTGGTTCTACTCACAGCTACATTACTCCTAGAGTAGTGGAGATTTGTGCCTTTGAGAAAGTAAAGCATAACAAATCTTGGTTAGTTCATTTAGCCACTGGAACTAAGAGAAAGGTTAGTGAAGTGATAGAGAAATATCCATTGAATATGAATGGATTGGTCACTTGTGTAGATCTGAATGTTCTACCACTTGGTTCCTATGATGTTCTCATTGGAATGAATTGGTTAGAAGCTCACAGAGTAAAGCTTGATTGTTATAATAAGGATTTTGAGTGCCTGGATGGAGAAGGAAACTCAAGGATTGTGAGAGGCATTCCAAAGGTGATTTCTGTGAGGCGGGTTTCAGCAATGCAGTTGAAGAAGTTATGTAGGAAAGGTTTCTAGTTGTATGCAACTCATATTTTGGAAGCAGTAGAGAGTGAAACTCCTAGGTTGGAGGAATTCAGGGATGTGTTTCATGATGAGATTCTAGGTCTTCCTCCAAAGAGGGACATTGATTTCACAATTGAACTTGTGCCAGGAGAAAGACCAGTGTCCAAGACACCCTACAGAATGAGCACGCTAGAAATTTTAGAGCTGAAGATGTAGATGCAAGAATTGTTGGAGAAGAAGTATATTAGACCCAGTGTATCTCTGTGGGGAGCACCAGTTCTGTTTGTAAAGAAGAAAGATGGTACACTTAGGTTGTGTATTGATTACAGACAGTTGAACAAAGTCACAGTGAAGAATGAATACCCTTTTCCTAGGATTGATGACCTCTTTGATCAAATGAGAGGAGCAAAGGTATTTTCCAAGATTGACTTGAGGTCTGGTTACCATCAGGTAAGAATCAAGGATGAAGACATTCATAAGACAGCCTTCAGAACAAGGTATGGACATTATGAGTTTCTAGTGGTACCATTTGGTCTCACAAATGCAACAGTTGCATTTATGTGCCTTATGAATAGTGTCTTCAGCAGGTATTTGGACAAGTTTGTTCTTGTTTTCCCTGATAACATTCTTGTTTATTCTAAGAATGAGGAAGAACATGAAGAGAATTTGAGATTGATATTACAATTGCTCCGGGAACATCAGCTGTATGCAAAGCTCAGCAAGTGTGATTTCTATAGAGATAGAATTCAGTACTTGGGTCACATTATATCAGAAGAAGGTATATCAGTGGATCCTGAAAAGGTGGAAGCCATTATGAATTGGCCTACTCCAAGAAGTGTGACAGATGTGAGATCTTTTATGGGACTTGCAGGATATTACAGGAGATTCATTGAGGGATTCTCCAAGGTTGCACATGCAATCACTTCTTTGCAAAAGAAGGGGATAAAGTTTGAATGGACCTCGAGGTGTGAAGAAATCTTCTGGCAGTTGAAGAATCTTCTCACCAGTGCACCAGTATTGAAGGTTGCATACCCAGAGAAATATTTTGTGGTGAGTATCGATGCATGCAGACAAGGGCTTAGAGGAGTCCTTATGAAATACAACCATGTTGTATGTTATGAGTCAAGAAAGTTAAAGGAACATGAGAAGAACTATGCTACTCATGATCTAGAACTTGTATCCATAGTACATGCTCTCAAGATGTGGAGGCATTACTTGATGGGTAGAAGATTCGAGCTGAGGACAGACCATTGTGGTCTGAAGTATTTGTTTGATCAGCCTACTCTGAATGCTAGGAAAGCTAGATGGCTGGAGTTTTATGTGAGTTTTATTTTGAAATCAAGAACATAAATGGGAAACAGAATAAGGTAGTTGATGCACTCAGCAGGAAGGTACAGGAAATGCATGTGGCATCTCTTAGTATTTGCCAATCGGAGTTGAGGCAACAGATTGCCAATCATATTGCTAGAGATGAAATGTATGCACAGATTAAGGACAAACTGTAGCAACAAAGTCTTCAAAAGAGGTATGAGGAATATAAGTTGGAAGGAGATGGACTCCTTACTTATAAGAATAGAGTCTACATTCCAAATATAGCAGATCTGAGGAGAGTTGTTATGGATGAGATTCATCAAGCTCCATATTCTGGTCACCTGGGATATCAGAAGACAATTGCTACAACCAGAAAGCAGTACTTTTGGCCAGGGATGAAAAAGGACATGGATGAATACATTTCTAGGTGCTTGAAATGTCAGCAGGTAAAGGTTGAGCATCAACACCTTGTAGGTTTGTTGCAGCCTTTGCCGGTTCCAGAGTGGAAATGGGAAGTTATTTCCATGGATTTTATTACAGGACTGCCAATGAATTGGAGACAACATGATTCCATCATGGTTGTGGTGGAAAAGTTGATGAAGGCAACACATTTTATACAGGTTAAGTCTATGCATAAGACTGATGACATTGCAAATATCTTCATGAAGGAGATTTTCAAATTGCATGGATTTCCTAAGGCAATAGTCTTTGACAGAGATGTCAACTTCACTTCCAATTTTTGGAAGGGGTTGTTTGCGGATTTGGGTACAAAGCTGAAATTCAGCACTGATTACCATCCTTAAACTGATGGTCAGACATAGAGAGTTAACCAAGTGCTTGAAGACATGCTTCGCATGTATGTGATGGACAAACCAACCAAGTGGGAAGATTATTTACACTTGGTAGAGTTTGCCTATAATAATGGACAACAAGCATCCTTGGGGATGAGTCCATATGAAGCTTTGTATGGAAGGAGGTGTAGGAAACTGGTGACTTGGGATAATCCAGTGAACAGGGTTGTGCTTGGTCCATAATTGCTCAAGGAGATGGATCAAGAGGTTGTAAAGATCAGGCAGAATCTAAAAGCATCCCAGGATAGGCAGAAAATCTATGCTGATAAGCATAGGGTGAACCGAGAGTTCAATGTTGGGGATCATGTTTAGCTTAGAGTGAGGCAAAAGAAGAGTTCCTTGAGGCTAGGTACTTGTGCCAAGTTGTCCCCTAGATATTGTGAGCCATTTGAAGTGCTTGAAAGAATAGGGCCAGTTGCATATAGACTTGCATTTCCTGCTAGCACTAGGTCTCATAATTTTTTTCATGTTTCTTTACTTAAGAAATATATACATGACCCTAACCACGTGATAAATTGGGATGTGATTCAGGTGGAACTTGAGGGAGAGTTCCGAATCGAGCCAATGCGCATCCTCGACAGGAAGGTCACCATGCTCCAGAATCGAGGCATAGGATAGGTAAAGGTGCAATGGGAGCACTACGGTCCTGAAGAGGCTACATGGGAGCTGGAGGACGCCATGCGATTGGCACATCCATTTTTGTTCAAGCCTGCGGAACACTGAGGCGATTCTAGTGTAGAATTTTGTTCAAATTTTGTAATCACTGAGGACAGTGCTATTGAAGGGGGAGAGGAATGTAACACCCCGATTTTTACCCCGTTGCATTAATGTATGTGATGTAAATATTATATCGAGTCCCGACAAGGAGCTCAAGGCCCAGGTCCTATCATTGATTGATGTTTGGTGTATAGGCGATCATGGTTGATGCCTATGGTTTCAGTGCTAAGTCAAGCACGCTTGTAAACATCATGTAAATATGCAATATAATGAAAACCCACATCTAGCTATGTCAATGAAATGAATAATGAGATGGGGGAATGATTTTCCTAAGGATAAGGGGTTGGGAATGTTAACCTTGAACCTGTTTGTAGAAAATCCATGTGTCATGGGGAGAACCCATCATAACTGTCAACTACCCTCTTTCTTGTGTTTTCTTCCTAACCATTGATTCTGCCAAAAAGTGGTTAAAGTAGTTATTGCTTCGAAGGAGAAGAGTATGGGAAATTTCGAATGGGGCAGAGCACCCAGTTCTGGAGTGTCATGATTTTCTTGCAGGGACAAGAAAACACCAGAACTGTATGTCAGTTGACCCATGCGTTCGCGCCTGGTTTTCCTACTCTCACATTTTGGGAGCTGCGGGGGGGGGATATTCATTCATTCAATCATGGATTCATCACCTACACTCCCTGGTCATCGTGTAGAAGCAGCAGAACAATATAGCTTTCCTTCTGTGTATGTATCCTTGGCGTTCTGCAAGTATGTTTTTCCTGGACATTGTGGTATTTGTTGTGTTGCAGCGTTAACCTAAACTATAGAATGCGTATGAGACCTTGTTACTCATGTTTAGAGTAATCCTGTGATGTAGAGTCTCCATGTGTTCGTTGTGTTGTGAAACCTGGTTCAGGTCTAACTGTGTGCGAGACTTAGGAATGGGAGAGACGTAGAATGCGCTTGATAAACCTAGTGTGGAACCTCACAGTAAGATAAGAGTGGTTGGTGAACCTACCATGCACATCCTGAAGAGCACTAGAAGGGAAGGTGTAGCTTGAGGGACTGTGGAGTAGAGAAGGGGACACTTCCTTGTGTTGGGTGTGTAGGTAGAGGGGGATCCAGGCCAGATAGATCTTGTGAAGGTGTCCTTAGTTCTGTCGATGAGCTCACTAGCTTAGCAGTTCTTCCTGCCCATTTCCTTAGAAGCCTGATAAACCCAACTAGAAAGATGGCTTGGCTGGTATCCTATTAAACCCATTTGTTGGATTGGTTGTGTTTGTTGCCCCTGACCTGGTAAGTAACCTTTGGCTGGATAGTTTGATAAACCCAACTGCTAATGCTGGCTTGGCTAGGCAGCCTGATAAACCAAGCAGTGAGATGGCTTGACTGTGAACAGTATGATAAACCCATATGTTGGCTTGAATGTTCCTTAAAGGTGAATGTTGGCTTGACTGTGAATAGTCTGTGAAACCCAAATGTGAGATGGCTTGGCTGAGTAGCCTATGAAACCCATATGAGGGATGTTTTTCCCTTGCAGCCTCTGAAACCCAACTGTGTTGCACGGGGTCTTCACTTAGTGAAACCATGCCATAGCACGTTCATTCGTGGCATATGAAACAATACCCCTATTTTCAAAAAATATTGGAAAATACCTCCCAAAATCATTTTTTTAACCCCCTCCCAATATGCCTTGCCGATTTTAAAAAACCCCTATTTTCCCTATATATTGCATGTATCCATTTTTCCATTTACATTTTTTATACCCCTTTATATTTCTACCTAAGGAAAAAAAAAACTAAACACAAGAAAGGGTGACACTTGATAGGCGCCCTTAGGCAAATCACTTCATTAGGAATTAAAATGTATCACATGATGTCAAAACAAATAAGAGAGGGTTTATTTGTACCAATCTCAAACAATAGTGTGTTTTCCCCAAGAAGGGTTCAAAAATGAAACTTACACCATTTATAACTGCTTCTTTCCATCACAAACTTTTTATCCAAGCACCATTTTGGTATCTAGGAGATTGTACAACTTTAGAAACAAAATTGATTTGGAATCTTCAATGCATACTGTTAATCTTTTTAGATTAAAAACAATATGAATTTAACAAGAGGAATGGATGAGTCGAGTTGGCATCCATTTATCCAATGAACTCGTGAGCATTTAAAGCATAAATTCATGATGTCAAAATAGGCCACCTTTCAGTTGAAGATTGTATTTCCAGTTCAGATGTCTACCTCGTCACCAAGTTCCTAGCTAAGTTTTACTCAAACAAATTATTTATCGTCTACGGGGAAAAGAAAAAAAATCGAGGGTTGTGACAAACAAGCAAGTTGGTCAGAAGACATAAACAAAAATATGGAGAAGCAAAGTCAACTAAAAAATATGAGCCAAATAACTGAACACCAGTAACATTATGAGCAATTTCAAATTTAGTCTTCAAACTGACAAATTTTCTTCAACATAGATTCAAGGCAAATTCTGGAGGTGTGACTCTAACAAAGCAACCAACCAAACTACATAAAAATATCTCCAACAACATATTTTCAAAAGCACTATGATACATAACCCAATATAGTGTACAAAAATTATCTTGTAGACTTGGCATTAAAACTTTTGTGGTTGGATTAGAGTCATAATCGTCTTCACCAGCTTCATTTTCAGTTTGTAAATGAACCTGACAACCAATATGGTTTGACCATATGGAAAGGGTTCACCTTGTGAAGCCCAATGGGTTATCTCAATCAGTTCAAATAGGTTGTTTCAAGGTGGAGTTCACTGTAAGGTCTCCAGTTCTAGTCTGGTTGAGGTTCAAGTCCTGTTGAGTCTGACTGGGTTACCAACCACCATTGCAGCTAGTTGTTGAGCTTCCCTCCATCAGGATATTCCAGGGAAGAGGGGGAGAATCCTGTGAGGATTTTCTTGGAAATAAAAGGAGTTTATCTTGTGATATGGTTGATCGTATCCAAAACCAAAGTTTTATTAAGCTCAATGTGTATGAGTGGATCAAACAAAATTAAATCTTACAACCTTGTTTCATTCATGACAGTCGGGTGGATCTAAATACCCAAGACAATGCTAAGTTTTATCTTTTCTACACCAATAGCATTAATAATTGAAAAGGAAACCCAAACCCATGAATGTACATAAGTTTTCAAGTGTATCAAGTTCAGTGAAAAAAGTTTTTTGCATCAAATAAATTGATTTTCTATTCAAGAGTTAGGATTGCTGAATAAACAAGCAACGAACATTGTTTCTAAACTAAAAGATTCATGGCAAAAAGGGAAAATGGCTTGAAATAGGCTATAATTATATTAGAATGTAGATGTTTGCAGGTGTACATATTGCTTATGTGATTATTGGATTTTACTGCATAAGAGATTTTAAACCCAATTTTTCAGATGAACTCTTCACTCATAATCAGGGAAACCAATTAGTTGGAAAGCAATGCTGCAAATGAGGAGAACACCTATTTATTAATATAAGGTAGGAGGGAAAGTCATATTCTATGTGTAAGGTAGGACAGAAAGTCACGGGCTATATAATATATATAAGGTAGAAGGGAAAGGAGAGGAGGACAATATCCTCCTCTCCTTTCCCTTCTACCTTGTATATAGCATGACTTTCCCTCCTACCTTATACAAGCCAACTCAACACTGCTTTCTATCTTACAGTTGGTTTCCCTGATGATGGGTGAAGAGTTCACATAAAATGTAGGGCTTAAAATATTTTATGCAGTAAAATCCAAAACACACAAACAAGATGTGTAATTAAGCAAAATATGACAATATAAACAACAGATCATAGACGTAGAGAAGATCAATGAAATACATGATTTACATTTTCTAGAGTGCTTGCTTTCATTAGGCATTTAATCCTATTCCCTTGAATGTTTGTTTACAACCTGTCCAGAAGCTCATTGCATTTTTGACAATATACAAAGCATTGTATGCATGCTAGAAAATAACATAGATTGATAAGAGTCGTATTAAGATACATCTTTCAGGTTATACAAATTCTTCCAACAATTATAGCTATAGCAATCTTTGAACAACTCATGCTAATTGGAAAAGGTAACTCATCAATGATCTATACCTAGGGCTTGCCTCCTGGAGCAGCCAGTGGACCAGCCTTGCCATATTTCATTCTTGCAGCATTTGATTGAGCAAGCATCTCATCATAGCTCTACAAGTCATTAAACATAATGAAAAGATTTATGAATGTAGAATCAAAGAAAATAACATAATGAGAAGGAAGTGTAGAATATGTTCAGCAACAATCCTACAAACCTAGGTTAAATGTTAAGGCAAGACATTTAGTATAAATGAATTAAAAATGGTTAATGCTTACCCTATTCTCCATGACCAAACCCTGTTTTGGGAGGATCTTATCAACAATACCATAATCAATTGCTTCCTTTGGGAAAAAGTATCTTGATATTTGAATATCCTTTGCAATCTCTTCTTTTGTTTTGCCAATTCCTTTTGCCAGTAATTCAATGTAATACTGTGTATTTACTTCCAACTCTTTTGCCTGAAGAAGACATAATTTCATCAGCTGGCCTATAATAAGTATTAAGCACTCCTTTAAAAGGAGCTAAGTGAGCATTTACCTGTTACTTAAGAACGACTTTCGAGATTTCTTAAGTAACATCTTAAAAAAAGGGAAAAGTATTACCTTGATATACATATCGATGGAAGAACCACTGGATTTATTCACTACTGGCAGGTGCAGTTTTGCTATGATAGAAAAAAGACAGATCATCAGCATATTTTTTAACAAAGAATGACTAGATATATGAACATACTAAGATTGCATAAATTAGCAGAAAAAAAACACAAATCCTATTAATTCACAAATTCAGAACTAGATTTGGGAATTTTGGAATCAGGATCTCAGGAATTCAAAGAGTTGCACTGACTTGGGAGTTAGGGAATTAGAGGTGTTCAGAAGGGAAAAAATTATACAGCGAGGGGAAAAAATTTCAAAAGGGGCAAGACAACTTTGGACAGTGGTTAGATTCTAGTTCTAGAGGTTACTCCAAACCAGCATTTGAGTGGCCAGAAGGGGTATCATGCTGTAAATGCACTTTTAAGGACCTGTTTCAAACTCCTTGAGCAGTCATCAAGAAAGATGTATGAGGGTTGTCTTCTCAGTGTAATTTTTCTGGGAGGTTTTCACTAGTAACTTAAATTCTGGAGAAGTTGAGGCAATCTCATTCATTTGATTTTGATAGACTTCTAGCATGATACTATTGGAAGTCAAGGGAGTAGTAAACAACCTATTTTATTGTAGCAGCTAACTCTGAGTAGCCTGTGCATATTCTTAAAACAGCAGTAAACCCAATTCTGGGATTATATGTGCATTAAGGCAACACTAAAACAACAATAGAGTGAAATTTAGGTATGTTTTGAAGCAAATAGTAGATCCCCGATCTGGGGAATTTTCTGAGCACTGAAACACTAGTAAAAGGGCAGAACTGTGATGTCTTTTCCACCTTACTTTCACCCAGAAATTAGCTAACCAAACAACTAGCTAACCTATATAAACCCATATTCATAGCTATTGCTTGTGCAAGTGATAGCTTAACCTAGAACAAGTATTGGGACCTCCCCTTAACTTCATAGTATATGGATTTCCCAAATTATTTCTTTCCTGGGTTGAAGGATCAGACCATTGATCAAGTCCACAAGATCCATACCTACCAACACATCCAACTTCTTGGCATTTCAATGTCATCACCTCCCTTAATGGGAATGTGCCATGAACCTCTCTCAGACTCCTGCATTACAATTTATAATGGAATATTTGGATCATCTTTGCAGCTAACATAAATTAATTTTTTTACAGTAAAGATGGGAATTAATTGCAGAATTGGTGTTACACCCTTTTGAAGTGCAAATATCAGGACAAGATTATACACTTGAATAACAATCGAATATGGAGGTGGCATGTGAAGCTGTGGACCAAATTTATTGAAAGTAAAGTGGACCTACCACTCAAAACAATGCATAAACACCAATATGGAAATGCAGATTCATCATCCTGTTTAATACTTGGAGGTTCACCGATATGTTTTAAAACTCTAATCAGCCAAGTTTCAACTCGTACTTACACTCAGACTCAGCTCTGACTCGGACCTGTTTGAAGTTTATGATTGGTTTTACTGAAAAATACATAAAATATAAAAAAATATATATTAAAGATTCCAAAACATTAGAGACAAAATATGCAAAATATTCTCAGATGATCCTTCTGTGCAGATCAGGCAAGGAGAAATCCATGGGTGACTGACATAAAAGATGCTCCTCAATCACACAGCTCCATCGTCAAGGTCTTCTGGTTGTAAAGATGATCATGTGAGGTTTTTTGTACCCTCTCCATTCAATACTTAAAAGGGGTTTTAACTTATGAAAAAATCAATTTTATGTCACAACAACTTCACCAATGCGATGAATTCCTTATAGTTGAAAAATAGTAACAAAAGAACATTTGAAAAAGGGAGCTTACCCATGGTAAGTAGGGTGCAGTAAATGTGAAAAAGGCCAAGGAAACTCATATGGAAAAAAGGATTGTGTTTTCTCCACACATAAACCTGCAATTCAAAATAAAGTTCTGTAACATGCTTGAACTACATACAATAGAAAGACAAATCCATTGCAGACAATTGAATTAAAGGGGAAGAAAAAAAATTGTCAGCTATGGCTTGATATGTTAAAATAAGCAAGGCCATATAGAAATTCCATGTTTACTCACCAAACTTCATCTGCATTCATGTACATGATGACTAAATACTACTAGTCCCATCCTCCATCCTCCATCCTCCATCCTCCATCCTAAAGGAACTGGTCCTTTGGCGATTATTTCAAACGTGAAGCCATTGGGTGGGCCTAGGAATTACTGACAGAGGTTTACAGGTTGCCCATAGACCGCTTATATGCAACTTATTTTGGTGGTGATGAAAAGTCGAGACTTCCTGCTGATATTGAAGCTAGAGATACTTGGCTCAATTACCTACCTCAATTGCCATTTGGATCCAAGGATAACTTTTGGGAAATGGGTGATATTGGACCTTGTGGCCCATGTTCTGAAATTCACTTTGTTAGACTTGGAAACCATGATGCAGCTTCTTTAGTCAGTAATGATTATCCTACTTGCATTGAAATCTGGAGCATCGTCTTTATTCAGTTCAATAGGGAAAGTGACGGCCCTCTGAAGAATTTACCAGCAAAGCATGTTGATATAGGAATGGAATTTGAATGGCTGACCTCAATTCTCCAAAATAAGATGGGCAGTTATGACATAGATATTTTCATGCCCCAGGAAACAGGAGCCCAACCTTACTATGGTAAAGTTGGGGTAGATGATGGAGATAAAGTTGATATGGCTTATAGGGTAGTGGAAGACCATATAAGAACATTATCATTTGCTATTGCAGATGGTTCTCACCCAGGCAATGAGGGCCATGAATATGCACATCGTCGCATTCTGTGTTGAGCAGTTCGGTATGGACAGGAAGTTCTAAAATCTCAAGAAGGTTTCTTCAGTGGGTTGGTGAGCACCATTGTTGAAGTTATGGGGAATACTTTTCTAGAAATGAAGAAACATGAAGAGAATATCAAGGAAATTATTGTAGAAGAGGAATTGAGCTTTGGCAGAACTTTAATCAAGGGCTCAAAAAAATTCAAGAAGGCTGCTCAAGATGTCAAGGATAGTAAGCTCAGTGGTCAGGATGCTTTCATTTTGTGGGACATATATAGGTTTCTGATTGATCTTACTCATATTATGGCAGAAGTAAGAGGTCTAGAGGTAGGCATAGATGGGTTCAATAGTGCCATGGAGAAAGTGATGCAAAAAGAAAGAAATGCCAGGGAACTGGAACTTTGGCATTTTTATCTCTGTAAATAATCCTCCATCCTCAAGGAACAATGTCCATATTGACAATTTTATCTCTGTAGAAACATATTGCAGACAGGATTTTAAAATTGATTGATCATGACTGATGGGACCTCCCAAGTTACTTATCATAGATGAGGAAAAGGAGCCAACCTCAATTTGAAGTTGTCAGCACATCAAAAATATTGCAAGCAGTGATTATGTCTGCAATACTTAGAATTGCAGCAGCTAATCATGCAAAATACTCTGGCCCAATGGAGTCAACCATATTCAATACAAATTCTTACGATAGAAGCGGTTCCCAGATAATTTATTCATGTCAAGCATGGTCTTGGAACTTGTCATTTCAGGATGTTTAAAATGACCATGCGATACTTGCCTCCAAAATTAGTGCTCTCTCTATAATTTGGAATCTGGATAACTTCAAGGATATTAAAGTTGCCCCAGCTCTAAAAAGTCTAGAGTCTTCAAACTCCACTCACACATAGAATTGATTGTAGTCATTTCCACGTTTCTATTATGTTTTAACCCATATATTACTTGACTTGGCTGTGAACTATTTCTCTGTTTCAAAATTGGAATGCACTTCCTGAGCTTGTATGGCATGATCTATAGCCTACTCACATAAGATCGATCTTTCTGTGTTGGCCAGTTACATGGATTACAGTCATTTACGAGATCTTATATTCTTTTGAATAAATGGATTTGATGGTAGTCACCTGAAATTCATGTTATTCCAGATTATTTTTTTCCATGGGAATCTTTTGGGCACTTTCCCCCATTACGAGGATGGTAGCTAGTGTAAAGCATGCATCATAGATTTAGTGCACCTAACCCTTTGGGACGGGAACTTGCACATCATGCCAGATAACCAGCAACATGCTAGCAACAGTGGCAGCAACCATTTGAGCTTAGCAACAGTGGCACCAACCATTTGAGCTAACTCTCAGTGCTAGAGTGTTACTACAAATATTACTTAAACTGGCTGAAATTATTTCTCTGTTGATAATTAGGATACTCCTCCTGAGCATGTCTAGCATGATTTATAGCCTGCAGACATCTGGATCAATTTTTAGTGGCATTGATCAGTAATGTTCACTACAGTAATTCACGAGTTCTTGTTCTGTAAGATATATATTACACCTGAGTTGAATGTTGAATGCTTCTAAGTCAACATTTTTGATTCAAAATGTTTTTTATGATGTAGAAGTTCTTTACAATATAGTTGCCAGCATCCCTTAAAGAAGTGTAATGTAGGATTACTAATAGATAACACACCTCATTCACTCACTCATTTCAAGGTCTTAATAAACCACTAAGCACAGATAGTTGGGGAATGTAGAGTAGCTACATAGAATATCTGATTGGCAAATTACAATTCTAATTTCATGATGCATATATATTTCGTCAGTTTAAGATTTGAGGTAACAAATACATGAAGGAGATGTGAATTTGAAGCAACTCCAGGAATGGTCTTGCTTACCTGTACCACAGTAAACATAATGAATAGCCTCCAGGCCTCTCAAGGCACTGCTTTGACAATGTTTGGTTCCATATCTTACAATACAAGTATGAATTTGACCAAAATGCAGTAGATTTGAAAAAATTCAAGAATCAACAGTAGTAGAAACCAATATAATACCATAATAATTTCAAATTCATATATGAGATACTCTGTAGCTGTTCAAATGAAAGAAAGTAATAGATGGTAAGTAATTTCAATTGGGTAGATTCCTCAATAAGCCAGATTTGACCACTCTAAAAAATGTAATGGTAGACACTATGAACAAAAGTACATCTTCTTGTCTATCAATTGGGTCTAGCTCAAGTGGTTGTGAGATGGAGTGTTATCCTCCCCAACTAGGATCTATTCCCATAAGTGACATGACAAGCTCATAAATTGTAAATTGTTGTATTGGCTTCGAGTCCTATCATTGACTTGGCCTTGTGCAGTGAAGAATCTAGAGTTTTCCCTAGGTACAATCCTGGAACAGAGAGGAAGTGCCAGCATATTTGCCCCTTGAAATTTACCTGGTAAGAATTTTTTTTAAAGTACATCTCATTGTGGGCAGGGAGGAATAACTGATGTCTTGTACAACTCCTGATCCAATACACTCGATAACCAAGCTTCAATGAAATGAAACTTACAAGTAATACAAGCTTCTATAGCCATCCATCTGCTCAGATAATGATTTCCACATGCCATATAACATTTAAAATGAAAAAAGTTATAACTTATTCACAAACACCTAACTTAAGGCAATGATAGCAAAGCAATGACAATGTTTATCCAGACCCGCATGAGCAGGAAACACATAACATTGTTTATCTAAACATATTATACTATCAAGGCAGCATAAGCATGCAATGATGCAGTGCTTCAAAGGCAAAAGCAACTGCAGTTCAACAATTAAATTCAATAGCCATTATTTTACTGTCTTACCAGATCTTCATCTGTTTCAGCCTTCGAGTCCAGTTCATCTACAGGTCCTTGAATTTTGAACTTTCCCTCCAGTATTGGTGTTACCTGCATGAAAACAAATCATGTATATAAGTATGTATGCAACCCACGAGAATTATACACACAAAAGGACAGTCAACACATAACATTGTTTATCTAAACAGATTATACTAGCAAGGTAGCATAAGCATGCAGTGATGCAGTGCTTCAAAGGCAAAAGCAATCGCAGTTCAACAATTAAATTCAATAGCCATTATTTTACTGTCTTACCAGATCTTCATCTGTTTCAGCCTTCGAGTCCAGTTCATCTACAGGTCCTTGCATTTTGAACTTTCCCTCCAGTATTGGTGTTACCTGCATGAAAACAAATCATGTATATAAGTATGTATGCAACCCACAAGAATTATACACACAAAAGGACAGTCAACAAAAAATTCTTCCTATGTCAGATAAAAATGAAAATAGTAGAGTAAGACAATTAAGTTAACCAAATGATTAAATCTGGACTTCGATGATGATTATACATTCTTATTCCATGAAATGCAGGAAAACCTTCTTCCTATGATCTTGATTAAAATGCATACACGTGAAAAGATTATTAACCCAATGCATTGGCACTTTCTTTAAGATGAACTACCAACTGCTTCCTCAAAATATGATCCATGTTTCTTTCAACAAGGAATTTCTGGCTAATTTCTGGTTTTTAGTATGGTGAGGAACTCCAGTCAAGGTTTACTAACTGTAAAGGATGCATGATGTGATAAATTGTTTTCTCCCTTTCTTGAAGCTGTTTATAAAAATGAAATAGTTGCAAAATTCAAATGAATGATCAAATTCATTCTTCAAGGTGTGGTTTAATAACACCGGTGCCTATTTAGAGTCAACTTCTATTCCTAAAGCATGAAGAATCCTAGACTCTTTAGAGAATAATCTTGCTACATAATCCTCAAAAAAATGAGCTTGTTATTGAGTTCTAGTAGGATGTCAATGCTTTTTATTAATCACGGCTTAAATCTTACGCCCCACATTTTTCAAGGCCTGGCCCAATGACCAGGGTACCAGCCTCTCACGCTATGAGTTTCTTTTGTTGGGTATAGACTAGCAATTTATGTAATGACTATGGGACCTCTTTAAGCATAATAAATTCAAAGAAAATTTAATACTTTTCATAAGGCATGTCCTGATTCTGAGAGTGCCTAGTACTTCAAAGGAAGAGTTTCTAGGAAGAGTAGCATGCCATCCTCTTCGGACATCATTGCATGCACATCATAATCTGCCCCATCCTTTTCTTGAGGCAGTGTGTTTAAACGAAAGGATCGCCACATCATTCTAACCAGTTTTCAACTTGTGTTCGTGAGGCATGGCACACAGACAACAGCACTTCCTCTATAAGAAATATGATCTTTCGGTAATTCCAATGAAACCTTAGCTTCGTTTCTCAAGGTGTGACCCAATATGATCTTTTGCTCCCTACAAACATTAACTTGTTACATCACTCTCTTTGATTTGCATTTCTTCATGATCTAATCCTGACAGTGCCTCAAACACACAATACTCCAGCCAAGGTATACGACTTCCAAGGTAAAGGACAAATGTTTGCGGTAAAACCAGACCTGGTACTAAAAAAATTCACAACGCAAACACCCCCCATTGCTAACCAATCTCAAACCAATGAAACACAACAATAGAATATCATCCTTCCATTTCCAGTGCTAAAAAACAATTCCAGGTCTATATAACAGGTTGCAAGAGCAACTCAACACATATACAAACAACATGGGCATACACCATTAACAGTTGATGCAAGAGGCCATACTTGGATCTCTAATATTTAAAAAAATAGAAAGAAAATACACACAAAAGAATCAACCATAGATGCACAAAACCCTCTTCAAGTTTGAAAGTCTTACCAAGGAAACTTCTGAGAGCCTATGTTCTAGAATATTACGCTCTGAAGAGGCAGAAGAAAGTTTTCAAAAGCTATCCTTGGGCCGCCGCTACCATCCATATAGAAAAACCAGTTGATTGATCCCTCCCTGTGATTCGATGTTGCTCTGTTCCTGCTTTGGCATCCGAAAACTTCTTCCATTCGAAATGATATGAAAACCACCAAAACGATCAACTGCGCCCTCCCTTTGATTCGATGTTGCTCTGTTCCTGGTTTGGCATTCGGAAAATTCTTCCATTCGAAACAATATGAAAACCACCAAAACACTGTGCATGCCCCTCCCTCCGTGAAAATGGAAAGGATTTGCAATAAAAAAGCCCCAAAACGCTCAACTGAGCCCTCCCTGTGATTCGATGCTCCTCTATGCCTGGTTTGGCATCCAGAAAATGCTTCCATTCGAAACGATATGAAAACCACCAAAATGCAGTGCGTGCCCCTCCTTCCACGAAAATGGAAAGGATTTGCAATAAAAAAGACCCAAACGATTTGACAATGTTTCCAATAGTGGATCTCCAAAACTGCTATGCACCAGAGAAACCCTATGCACCAGAGAAACTCAGCAGCATACGCAGGGTGCACACAGGCTTATGGTGGAACACTGGTGGTGAAGGGTGTGGGCAGAAATTTGGGATAAAATAACCCCAAACATATTGGATATTTATATAGTTTAAAAAAAACCCTTATTACCCTTAATATACCACCAATATATTGACTTTTTTATTTTTTTATTTTTAACCACCCCAATATGAACGGACGTGATATCATATTGGTCCCTAAGTGATGGCCCTGTGCTGTGTTGGCTTGGCTGAGTTTGATTGCATCCTTGGCTATGTGTGAGTCTACTAGTGTTCCCTTATACCTTGAGGAAATCATGCCCAGCTCGTGGGTGGCAGTGTTGCTAAGAGACTAAGGAGCACACTGGCCTATGGTTGGGAGGAACGTTGCAACGACATAGCTGGTTGCGGGGCAAGTTCTATTCAAATATAAGTGCTCTTGCCTATGTTATTATGTTGTTCTCTGTAATTATAATTCTTGCATTGTATTTGCTTGATGGAATGTGATGAACATGTTGCTATGTTGAGTTATGCATTGTTCCCTAAATAATTGCAATTATAAGAATCTATGTATGTTTTTCCTTCAATGCATTTTACTAAGTTGTAGGGTAGATTGGCCAGTTTGGTAATGGTCTGGATGATCTGATCGACCCAAGAATTCAGCTTAAAAGTTGTGTTTTCTGCTAGAAACCCTCATTTGCGCAGTTTGCGGGATTAAGGATTTTGTAGGATGCAGGATGTGGAACGTCGTTTCGTAGCTTTTGGTTTCCACATATTTTCCTTCCGCAACTTGAGGGATGCGGGATGCGGAATGTCATTTGGAAGATTTTGGGTTCCGCAGATTTTCTTTCTACAACTTGATGGATGCGGGATGCGGGATTGCGGTGTCGCGATTTCAATATTTCCAATTATGCAAGTTAAGTTTCCACGTCGTCGATCTTCACGGGATGATTCTCCGTCGTTGATCTGTTTCCGATGCGGGATGCGGGCTGTGGGAAGTGAGATCGATATTTTGTGTAACTTTCGACCCTGCATCTTGGGCTTTTCACACCGTTGATTTTTGCGAGCGAATTCTGAACCGTTGATTTAGATCTGGTCTACAGGGTCATTTACTATCGTTGATTTAGTCACGTTTTCTCTTTGTTGTTTGATCTCCTCTGAGATATTTCCTTGCATATTGTTGAACTAGTCTATGGAGGATGGGAGGGAGCATCACAGTGCTGGAATTGTCGAGTTGTGGTTCACGACCATGCCCTGTGTTTCGATGAACAGTGAAGGTTCTCGATAAAAATTTTAATTCCGCATAATGATGAGGTATGGGTATGTGACAGATGGAGCTTGATCCTTTATGATTATATCCAAGACCTTCTTTATCCCTGGGGGATATTTGTAAGCTAAGGACTTTATTAAGAGCTTCAATACTTTCCTTGAACTTCTCACTAACATTCAGCTGAAATTTTAGCTTCTTTACTTCTTCTTTGAATTCAACAACTTCTTGTTTTAAGCTCTTTACCTCTTCCATACTAGCCAACACTTGTTGTCTTGAATTGCGTAGCTCTTCTTGGAGGGTTTTGACTTCTTCTCTTCTTGATATTTTGACAATTTTTCTTTCAAGAATTTGTTCGTTTTCCTACATTTTTCAATTTCATATACAACAACCATGTATTGGGATTCTATGTCCACTTCTGATTCCTCATCTGACTTTGTTGTACCTATAAATAAATTTTATTCATCTTCACCAACATCCTCGCGAATAGCAAGTCTTCCTTCTGCTCTTTGTTCAACTAAGTAGAGGTATTTTATCTTGTCCCAAAGTTCCTTTGTAGAATTACATTCCCCTATCTTATCTTTGACATCATCAGGTAATCCATCAAGGATTGAAACCATTTCCATTGTCTTACTTTTCTTGGATTTCTTTTGAGCTGGAGTCCTTATCCTCTTTGGTGGGAAGTAATCAGTGATCAATGAATTCCATACATCATGTCCCAATGCCTTCAGATAGATTTTCATTCTTGTACTCCAAAATACATTTTCTTCTTTTCTTAGTATTGGAGATCCATTTACTATATAAATCTCTTCTTGTTGATCCATAGTGGTTTTAATGGGATCTTCCTTCCAGTGGTTAAACTGTAGTGAAGGAACTCTGTCACATGCCTCAATTTTGTAAAATAATGTTATCTTATTTTGATATTATTCCCAAACATTATGTTAAATTTAATGCTAAGTGGAAACTGATGACTCAACAGAGTCAAGGATGTGAAATGTAATTCTGAATATTTAATTTTTAATAAATAAAAGTGGAGACAACAGCCTGGGAGAGCTGTTAAAAAGAGTGTTACTGGTCAAGTGGTGGAAGGAACTAGGTGGAGAGCAAAAAGACAAGTGGCAACATCGTCAAACACTTCCTATGTTGCAAGTGGAAACTTCCCTACATTTGGGGTCATGATCCCCCAAGAAAGTGGGATCAGAGCAGGTGGCTCAATTAATGACAACTAACCCAAAAAGACCTAGGCAATATTATTAGAAGTGCCCAATGTAGAGAGCTAAGGCTGCTCATTCTAGGAGAAGAATCATTTAGGTGAATGCACTTCAAGGAATTTATTGGGAAAGGGAAATTGAAGGAAGGTGTTTGAGGGGTAAACTGCAAGAAGTTGATCTAGTACAACTTTGCAGCTGAAAGATCTTACTGCAGTATGCAGAGTTGGTATTGAGTCTCAGGACTAGTACTTTGTTGATTGCTCCACCTAGTTCCAGCTAAGCAAACCAGAACAGGCTCGAGGGTCCTAAGAAGTCGCTGTTTGAGTGCTCTCCAGGAGTTGGTAGGGAGGAACGGCCTCCCATTGCTGTTGTTGTCTAGCTTTAAAGACAGGTTTCATTGTCTTTTAATTCATGTGTTATAGTTTATCTCTATATATGATCAGTAAATGAATGATGTCATGATATGCTGTGTTAAAACCTCTTAGTTATTCTAAGATTAAATCTATACTGTGATGAAAGATAAATCCTACCTGTGTTTTTCCCCATCTGGAGTAATCCAGATCGTACTATAGCATAGGTATTTTGTTTAAGTAAATGAAGTATGATAGGATTATAAATGAAATGAATATTTATGTTTTCAGAGTAGTGAAATGTTACTTTTTAATAGATATATGCTTTCTAGAAAGATTATTAAATTGTTAGCAGACATGTTATCAGAAATAGACTGTGCAAATAGCATGTTATTACAGAATATTACTCATAGTACTATTTGACATTAGTAGGTAAATTTTATCAATTGTTTTCTACACAGTATTTATTTACATAGACTGTACTTTACTTGAAAATAAAAGAATTAGTCTTATCAACTGGAAGTTAATAGTTTATGATAGATATAAATATAGTACTGATAGTTTTTCCCTTTAGTAACAATTAATCTTCTTGTATTTATTTGAACTAAAGTCAAATAATATGATAAAGATTACAATAGTCTTTACTGAGCTTTAATTAGCTAAAAGACATCAGTAACTTAAGGTCTTAGGTTAATACTATAAACTATATTATATTTTGTAGAACCGTGTAAATATAAAGAGTACTGATAAGTATGGAGGTTCTTTAAATTTGTATTCTAAATAATCCACATATACAAATTAAATTAAACTAACGCAATTATTACAGACTGCTTTTAGTCATAACCACTATATAAACAAGATTTAACATAAAATTAAGAATGTATGTTCTACTTTAATAATAGTACTATAAATGTAAATAATATTATTATTATTCTTAAACAGAGACAACTGTAGGTTAATAATTTATAAATACAAATTTAAGAAAAACTGTATACAGTAATAAAAATTACAAGGTAATAACATAGGAAACATTATCCTATTTAAAATAAAAGGGAGTAAAACCCTAGCTCATGAATTGAGCATAAATGATAAATATTGAAATATAAATTATAAATAATTCTAAGTACTGTAGTAACCTAGGTCATACTTAGGTTAATTTCTTTTCAAATTATGGTCTAACAGGTGCATTTTCCTTTATAAAAGAACAGAGTCTATTAATAACAACATATATCTAATTATTGGGATTCAAACCCTTAAAACTAATACATTACCATTACCGACATAATAATCTTTTCTTGTGTAAACTTTGTAATCATCGTAGACAATTAAATAATCCATTCTCAGTCCTTTAAGGACAAATAGACTAAATAGAGAAACAACATAATAATGAACTTAAGAGTAAAATAAACCAAACAAGGGTTTTACAGGTTAAACCCTAACCTGCGACTTTCATCAAATACTCAAGATTTATATCACGGCTGTGAGTAAAGCTTTCAAAATTTAACATATAAAAACCTGATAAATACTCAAACAGAGTTTAACTTCACTAACTTTCAAAAAGAGTATAAACCCTAAATTTTACAGATACAACTCAACAGCTAGCAATCAAAAACAAGTTGCAGCGAAGCTATCTTCGTAAGTACACATCCAAAACTGACTATGAAGCCAAGCTTCGGCCAAAAACACTACACTCACAAAGTGTATCCACCCTATCAAGGGTTTGATTTTGAAACATGTTTATAATAACCTGTAACAGCATAAAAACAATGCAATATAACTCGTGGCAAGACAAGAAAGGGTATTCAAACCCTGGGTGAGAACGACCACCCCAACTGCATTTAAGGAGAGAACCCATCCTTCAAACCACGGGGCTTACCTGAAATGGAGCCATGAGCCACGACTGTTGCAAGGGTAGTCTTCTTATCCCTGTACGAGCTACACTTCAGTGAGCACCTACAGCAAGTGTAAACCCTTGTCAACAAATCATCTTACATGTAAAAAGCTTGAAAGTACTTTCTTAATCGAAACTTTCTACGTACAAAAGAAAGGTTTATGTAATCTTTACCTGTCACGGGGAGTTTGGTGAGCCGTTTTGCAAGCACTGTCACCTAAAAATGGCATAGTGGATAACCCATCAACTGTCAAAACCTCACACAGTAGCAAGCTACGAAGAGCCGAGAAGAAAACTGAAGATTCACCAAACTGCACAGACCTTGGGGAGGAGGTTTCCCAGGCAGAGAAACACAAACAACAAGAAGAACAACTCCACGTTTGACAGAGAAAGAACTAGCAATCAAAACCACTCAATGGAGGACGGAGGCAGCACAAAGTCAGGGCATAATGTGATGGTAACCAGGAGAACGACGACGGCCATGGAAGACGAGCCCAAGCAACCCTGGAGCAGCATAAACTGCGGGACAACAATGCTTAGGGTTAAGTTTCCCGAAGTGTTTTATACTCTCTACACATGGACAGGATTCCTCCACGTAGCCTTAAATTTATTCAACAACGAGGGTCGTGATCCATAGTTCCTACATGGAGAAGTATATTATTTGTTTGATTTTGCAGCTCGGGGTAAAACTATAACAACAGCCAATAATTTGGAGCTAACCTCTAATTATTTACATTATGTATCATATGCACCTAATCACCAAATTATTATCGTGGAAGAGTGTACGTTGACCAAGCATGGTGTCATGTATAACTTTAAACATAAATCTGACGTGGAATAAGCCAAAACCCTTGCCATAATAACATATATTGTTTTATATTAAACATTGCCATATCGAGTTAAGCGATGGTATAACTATTTTCTAGCTTGGTTTTAATAAGTTAGATAGCATATGATATATGTTATGTTTTTAGATTAGGACATAGTTGAGTCTTAGTATAGTTTTTCTAGAGTGCATATTAACTATTACAAGACCGTGGCGACTCTAGTAACAAAGCTTTAAGACCATTGAGTTGTTCCTTGCAAACTTGAACTCGATGAAGGTTGGGATTTGAGTGCTTGGTAAGTTAACCATTGATATACCACTCATTTTTATATCTTTAGTATAGTAAACCCCTTTTACTTTAAGAATATTCTAAGTCTAACATTTATAGATAGTATCTTATAATAATAATGCCAAGAATTTAAGGCTAGAATTGAATACGTGACAATAACAAACTTTTGTAGATGGATGGCTCATCAAACAAGTCAATTTTGCATAACTAAGAATTATAAATGAACTGATAACCCCCATAGCATTGAAATTATGAAGTAGTACATTTTCTTAAAAGATAAAAGTATTATCACAAAAGTATGTCGTATAGTTTATGCGACGTTACTTTGTTAATACTTGGGAGTATTTCCAACTTGGCTTTATGTCTAGTGGACAGTAAGATAATTACAGAGATAAAACTGATGATAGGATTAATGACGATCCTTTTACATTTTCAAAAGTAAATAGAACTTAGAGTTATACTTGGGAACAAAGTATGGGTAGCCTTAAGCTCTTGTAGAAGAGTATAATGGTCATAGTTTCTACATTCAAAAGTTCTTACTGTTTATAATAAAATAGGTTATGAGTACCCTATAGAAATAAGTTAAGGGCCAATGATTATACAAGCAAGACAAGATAATATTGCAAAATATTGTCAAGTAAAACAATGTATATGAGTATTACTAACCACTTAGACTAAAGAAGAAATACACATATCTGAGATTCTAGTGGTAAAGTCGCAATTATGATGTACTGTCATTATACTTTTTCCAAGCTTGTTTATTTGAACAATTGATGAAAATAAAATAATTTTACCTTACAAGAACTGTCTAGTGTTTAGCAGCTTATTGTACTAAGCTTTTTAATTTGCAAACAAATTACTGCTGACACTAATAAATCTTTTAAAATATATACTCGATCGATCATACCTGTAAAAAACTGTAAGAAACAGTATTCATCTGCGTTAGCACGAATGCTAAGTAAGCCTCGGATCTAAAAGTAGATTCCACCTACTGACATAAAAGAGCTAATCAGTAAACTAAAGCAAATAACACACAAAAAGATTGTTATCCTGCTACAAAAAATAAACTGTTAAGAAACCACTTACTTAACCGATCCTTAGGCTAACTATTAGCTGTTAGTAGAACCGCAGGTTATAAAATTTATTATTAACTCGAAAATTTTAAATTTTTGTGAAAAATTGGGGTTGTGACAAACCCGCTCTGATACCAATTGTTGGTTTATTGGTCAATACTGAGAGGGGTGGGTGAATCAGTATTGTTATATTTTTACTAATTTAACCACTTTTAAATCTATCATTAACAACACATAACAACAAGAATACACATAACGCAATTTTAACGTGGAATCCCAATAGGGTAAAACACGAACACGTCGTATTACTACAAAATTGTTATTTACAAATAGTTTTGCCTATTGCTACAGACAAGGATGGTATTACACCCTATTTACCAGCTTCTACTAGAAGGAGGCTACGACCCCCTGTTTTATCAGCTACCAATGAAAGGATGATACAACACCCTATTTACTAGCTACCACTAGAAGGAGGCTACGAGCCACTGGTTTATCAACAACTACTGAAAGGATGCTATGAAACCCTATTTACCAGCTACCACTGGAAGGAGGCTATGACTCCCTGGTTTATCAGCTGCTACTGACACCCTGTTTTGTCAGCTACGACTAATAGGATGCTCCTACACCCCATTTACTAGCAACTGCTGGAAGGAGGAAACAACCCCCTATAGTCCTATTTCCTACCCTAGCTCCACCCTGCCACCCTAATATGTTTAGTGTAATATAATATATTTATTTATTTCAAAAATACACATGATTTCAAAAAAAAATTGTTCAAATCGGAGTCATGATAAAGGAGATAATGTTGTTTGATTTTATTTTTAATTTTTAGGGCTTATGATGAGGGCCATGGGTCTTGTAGAGGATATAACTTTTGATAGGTTACTCAGTATGAAACTACATAAATGACATTCAAGATATAATTTCTATGGATTTTATCTGACATAATATATGAAATATTTCTAACCAATATCCAATATATTATTTTCCTTGCAAAATTTCTCCCTTAAAACCAAATGAAATTGAAGAATGGAAAAGTCGTGGAACATGTCATCGGAGGAATGCATGTGGGTGACACAAAATTTAAAGGACGTGTGCAAGTTTGGAAGCTATAAATTAGTCAAGATATAAATTTGTGGTTAAACATTTTCTTGATAACACATATTCGTTCATCAATGAAGAGTACACAAAAGAAAAATCTACATGGTAAAAATTAGAAGATCCATATAAAGACTAATATATCAATAATTGTAATTTTTGGGAAGATAACAACTTCCATATTCTTTTTATTACTCTTCTCCACCATATGAACAAAACCTCTATGAAAAAATACAATAATAGGTGGTACTTGTGAGTTTCTGGTATGTTTCTTCTAGTAGTAGAGTTCCTTTTAGAGCTGTCCTCTTACTGCTACATGGAGAATTTGTCTGCTTTGGATAGTTAAACTTATTTGGGTCCGCATTACCAAGGTGGGAATTTGAAGTATATAAATCAACGATTCATGGAGCTTAGGTGTTTGTTGAGGCCCCGAAATTCGTAGGCAGCAACAGTAAGGGATTCTCCCCAATCAACGTTCCCAACTAGCCCGTTGACTGTTTGGTATAGGGAATCCATCCGGTTTGCGGTCCGGCTACCGTAGGTCAAAGGAACGAAAACAAAGGATTTACCGGTTACGGCCCGGTCCACCGTTTATTTTTGTAATTTTTCGACTCAATGTATGATATGCAAGTGCCTAATTAACCATGTAGGGCGATAAGATGCAAGGAGCAGTCACAATGTGATGTGCAGGTTCTTACCTCTCGTCTTAGACTCACTAGCATCTAAATCACATACAACAAGAAAATAAACTAACTACCTAAAATATCCCTAGGGAGCAAGGTTATCATTCATGGGTGAGAAATATAATTTGTGCATGCATTATGAAAAGCTACAGATAGCTGACACTTCTTCCAAGACACATGAACAATTACTGATATTTGGGCAACCAGATAGCCAATTGCTTATGAATAGCTTATATTACTCACATTGGAAAACATCATAAAATATACTGAAGAACATTCACTAAGAACATAGGTTCAAGAAATTAGAACAATCTCACAGTTAATGAGACACAGCTGAAAACGAAATAGTTCCCCTTCAACATTGCTCATTTAATTACATTTGATGCATTCCATATCGCACTTTCTCCAACAAGAAAAATTGCAGTCTCTGATTGTAAAACGAAGTAGTTCCTCTTACAAGCAAAATGGTTTACAAATTTTCGAGGGAAAAAGTCCCCACTCAATTCTAACTTTCCAGTATTTAAACTACAGTAGCCGATCATTTGGGCTGCCCCCCAAACGAATGACCTTTCAGCTCCCCAACGCTTCATATTTCCTTATCTTTTCTACGCATGCCCATGAGTGGCTAAGTAACTGCCGGACCTTTTAGAACTGGTCCTTTGTCACCATTAATTTTGTCTCTTCTTTGGTTTGTCCATCTTACGATCCTGCCGGTTTCGGCTCTATTTTCACCAAATGGTCCGCCTCCGTTGACCAACCCCTGGAAACTACCTGCAATCAAACGACGAGCATCATTTATTGGAAACGCATTTAAACCACAGTAGCAAATTAAACTAACTGAATGGCTAATCCATAGGAAATGATCAGGTGCACCACCGTCATTCTACGATTGCCAACCATACTACCTTCTCCTCCTACAGTCTTGTGATAGAAATACCAATGGCGGAAGACGGGAGGAAACCAGCATCGAAAGCCAAACGGCTTTCCCGGCCGTTACGGCGGAAAGGTAAAGGCTCCAGGCATGCGATGGGAGGGCGGGAAACTTTAAAATCGAAAGTCGGATGGTTTAGACATCGGAAGCGGAAAGACTTTCCCGGCCGCAACGGTGGACGGGTAAATACTGCGGGCAAGCGACGGTGGGAGGAAACTCAATCGGAAGTCGGCTGGCTTTACTCTTCGGCAGCTAAAGGACTTTGAGAGCCGCAACGGCGGAAGAGAGAAGGCTGAAGGCACGCAACGCGGGCGGAAAAAACTTTAGATCGGAAGTCGGCTAGGTTTGAACATCGGAAGACAAATGGCTTCCCCATCCACAACGGCGGAAGAGAAACAGCTTCGGGTTCGAGGCTAAACAGGTAAACGTACGTCGGCAAGCGGATCGCTCTGAAATTCGGGTGCTAAATTGCTTTAGGTTCCGTAACGGCGGGAGTAAAAAGGTTTCGGCTTCCGATCAAACAGGAAAAACTCCCGATCAAAAGAAAATTACTAAGTGTTCAGATGGCTTTAAACTCAACAATGGGCAGCAACCTATCAGACCTCCGCAACGGCGACCCACATCAAAGAACAATTTCTTCGATCAACAAACGAAGACAACTTAGAATCTGCGACTCACCATAAATTCCAACGCAATCAAAATTCGAACCTTGGTCAAGAGTTAAGCTTTTGTAATCATTTAAAATTAAAACACAGCCCAACAACTCAAAGGATCCATCGATCAAAGCAAAATCATGAGGAGGGGCCCAAAATTTTAAGAAATTTGGGGAAAAAACAGTTGCAGCTGCAACAATTGGCGATTACCTAGTGAACCTAGATCTCTGGGCGATTCATCTTTGAGTGATATACTGTTTAACAACAAATGCATTCTATTGAATTCTTCCAGCTATCTGGATTTCTCGAATGCCGGAAGTGCGTACCTTAAATCATTGATAATAGTCCAAATTGGGAGAGTGGAAACCAAGATTTCCAAGTCTAGATAACTCTGTTGAGGCCAGAAGATGGGTTTCATTATTACCTTTGTCTTCAGGTAGCTAATAGCTTGGACACCACAGGATTGTAGCACATGGTAAACAGAAATATTCATTTGTTCCTCGTTCCCATGCCATTTTAGCACTTTTTCGTGCTTTTGGACTTTTGTCCCCTTTTCAAATGAGTCCTCCTGCATGCCTTTCTTACTGAATTTTAATTCAGGATCCTCTATCCCATAGTGTCCTTTTGTGTGAGTGTTTTACTTCAAATTCCAGCTCACGGACGGAGAGGATCTTTCGGCAATTTAATACTTATGATTCAACACTTGCTTTGATTTATGATGTTTTCATAGGAGTTTTTTTACTCTTTATTTGCTTTTTTGCATTCATTTCTTGGCATGGGATCATTTATATTTAATATACTGTTCACCTGGCTCCTTTCCATGGGTCCTCTGCTGTCGCTCCTTAGAACATTTTAATTGTGACGTGGATGGAGCCTCAACATAGTATTCCAGATTCTTCGAATCCAGTTTATTTCACAGGGGTTAAGCAGGACTTCAATGCACACAGAGTTTATTCGAGAAAAATGCTAAGCTGGAAGAATTTATTTTAGCAACATACAGTCTGAGATTCAAAAAATGTCTATCCTTCCCAAACATTCTGATGTTCTCCATGCGACTGGGGGTTCATTTCCTTTATGAAATCAATAAAACTTAAACTAAAGCAAACTGAAAAACATGACTCAACAGATAGCCAGACGGGTTATTTATGTATAAGACAGAAGAAATCCAATAGACTCAAGAAAAATAAGGCTTGAGAACCAAACCATTTACTGGCAAGTTATCTTCCCACCCCTGAAGATCCTGCAACTTGTAAGTAGAAGGGCCAAGCTTTGCTACAATTTGAAAAGGGCCTACCCACAACTGCTGAAATTTAGTGTGCTTTCCTTTCTCGTCATGGGGGTGATCCCATTTGAGGACTAAGTCTCCTACCTCAAAGTCCTTTTTTCCAGCTTTATGCTTGTCGAACCATCTCTTAACTAACTCTTGTTGTTGCTTAAAGCATTCTCTGGCCTTAGATCTAGCCTCTTCTGCTTTCAGGAGATTATATATTCTTATTTGTAAAACTTCATCATCCGACCCCCTAGACTCTTGAGCTAGTATGGAAGATGGTAGCATGATATTGGGAGGAAGGATGGCTTCTTTACCATAGACAAGGGTATATGGAGACACTCCAATTGCAAACTTGGGGGTGACTCTATCGGCCCAAAGGGAATTTGGTAATGCCGAGTGCCAACTCCTCTGGTTTTCTACCACAGTTTTCTTTAAAATTCTAATCAGGATTTTGTTAGAGGATTCAGCCAAGCCATTTCCATGTGGATAATAATTAGCAGAATAATGAAATTTTATTCCTTTATCATGAGAAAAAGCAGTCAATTTAATTGATGAAAAGTACTTAGCATTATCAAAAACTAACGAAACTGGAACTCCAAACTTGGTCATGATGTGGTCTTGTAGGAAGCTGATGACCTCATCTTCATTTATCTTGCGCAGTGGGATAGCTTCGACCCAGCGAGTGAAATAATCAGTAGCGGTCAGAATGTACCTGTGCTGCAAAGAGGAGTTCGGTTTTATTTCTCCAATAATATCCAGTCCCCATTGCTCGAAGGGTTCCATGATCATCACAGGCTTTAGGGGTGCTGCTGCTTTAGGTTGTCTCCCACTACACCTTTGGCAAATATCACACTTCTTGACTCTGTGCGTGTGCATCTCTAAAGAGCGTAGGCCAGTAGTAACCTACCCTGAGGATTTTGTGGGCTGTGGTATCCCCTGAATAATGTCCTCCAGCAGGACCATCATGCAATTCTGCCATCACTTTCTTCGCATATTCCTTTTCTAGGCATCTGAGAATAACTCCGTCATAATTCTTTCTGAACAATACCCCTTCCACAATTTGATAAGATGCTGATTTAAGACGTAGCGCTCTTCTTTGCTTGGAATTCCAATGTTCAGGTAACAGCCCTACCTGCAGGTAATGTACAAGGTCTCTATACCAAGACTCGGGAGCTGTAAACAAAGGACATACATCCATTACATGTAATTCGGCCTCATCCCCCCAGGCGTGTTCTTCATTGTTCCCACTTTGAGTCATCAATTTGCACAACCCCTGACCTTTAACTATAGAGTCTGGCTTGAATTCAAGGTCATACTCTAGAAGAGCTGTTACCCAATTGCCTCTTCTTTCTCCTAACTCCTTTTGTATAAGAATAGATCTTACGGCTGGGTAGGGAACTATTACCTTGGTTCGATTCTTTAATATATAAGGCCTGAATTGATTTACTGCTTTGAATACTGTGTAAGCTTGTTTATCAACAGCTGGGTAGTTCAATTCAGCCCCTTGTAGACCAGTACTCATAAAGGAAATTGGGAATTCATCCCCCCCTTCTTCTTTTTGGGTAAGCACGGCTGCCAGTGAATCATCGGATGCAAATGTATATAGAATAAAGTCTTTATCAAAGTCTGGGATTTTCAAGGAGGGTGCATGTGCAACAACAGTTTTAATTTTGCTGAATGCGTTCTTCTCGATTTCAGTCCACTTGAATTGTGCATTCTACTTAACCATCTGCTGCAGCGGCTTAACAGTCTGAGCGAAATCAGGCACAAACCTTCGTACAAAATTTATGGTTCCCATGAATGATTGCATCCCCTTTTTATTGTGGGGCAAGGGGATTTGTTCAATAGCCTTAACTCTTTCTGGATCAATGGAGATCCCTTGCTTTGACACTATGTGACCCAGCAACTTGCCTTCTGTGACAGCGAACACACACTTCTTAGGATTGAGGGAGATGCCATATTTCTGACAGCGTTTGAAAATTTGCTTTAAGTGAAACGCGTGATCTTCTCTTTTCTTCGAGAATATTGTAATGTCGTCGAGGTACAATACAGCACTTCGGCCAATCAATCCGCGGAAAGCTATGTCCATAGCCCTTTGAAACGTTGCTCCAGCATTTATCAGCCCAAAGGGCATTCTCCTGTAGGCAAAGGTTCCCCATTTGGTTCTGAACGTTGTCTTCAACCTGTCTTCTTCGGCTACCAATACTTGATTGTAGCCAGAGAAACCGTCTAATAATGAGAACAGTTCAGAACCTGAAACCATTTGTAGCAGTTGCTCCATGGGTGGAACAGGATAGTTATCTTTGTCTGATGCACGGTTCAAGTTCCTGAAATCCACGCAGAGTCTGATTTCTCCAGACTTCTTCCTTACTGGCACCAGATTTGATACCCACTCAGAGTGTCTGAATTTGAAAATGATTCTAGCATCCAATAATTTTTTCACTTCACTCTGAATCAGCGGTTCCAATTTTGGATGCATTTTTCTTAACGGTTGCTGATATGGCTTGACACCTGCTTTAAAGGGGACGATGTGCTTGATGATGATGGTGTCGTATGTTTTCAAATCTTCGTACATCCATGCGAAAACATCTTTATATTGTTTAAATAGACTGATGAATTTGTCTCTTTCTGGGGGTGAACAACACTTGCCGAGATTCACAAATTTAGGATTCGTTTCAGTCCCTAAATTAATCATCTCAAACTGCAGAGATGAGATGTGGGTCTTCACGTTGGCTGGTCTTCTAAACTTTTCATTTAAATCGAACATTTTTTCTAACGTTCTGACACCTTTAGGAATGAAATTGTCATATTTCATCTCGTCCTGATGCTTTTCATCGTCTATGATCGCTCCTTTAAACACCTCGTCATTTGTTAAACATTCTATGATTTTCTGATCATCGTCGAACACTCGCAAGTTGGTGATCATATCCGGTACTGAAGGCCTGAAAAGCAATTCAACAGAGCATCGATTATTAGTGGGTACCAACCTAGTGGCTGAGGTGGCCAACAAGTCAGCTGCTGCGTTTTTAAGCCTTGGAATTGAAATAATATTGAATGCATTAAAACTTTTCAGTAAATCCCATACCTCATTCTGGTAAGCCTTTAAGTGAGGAGAAACACAATGTATCTGATTCCAGATTTGTTTCACAATAATTTCAGAATCCCCAAAAACTTTTAGATTACTTACCTTTAATTCAATTTCCTTAAGTTAGTCCCTGCACCAGTGCTTCGTACTCAACTGTATTATTAGTACACTCAAACTCCAATCTACACGGAAGGAAATGTTTATTATTCTATGGGTCGATCAGGACACAGCCAACCCCTGACCATTCTAATGTCTTAGAGCCATCAAAAAAAAAATCCAAAAATCACTAACTACTGCAGGTGAATCTACTCCTACTGCTAAGCTTACTATATTGCAGTCAATCTCATCAGCCTGTTAAAATCGAAGGAGATCAGGCTGGGTGTCAGATGTGTTGCTGGCTTCTTCCGATTGATAATTCCCTGGTTCTAACTCAATAAAATAGTTTCCCAGTACAGAATCCACTGGTACATTCTTCTCCTCTAGCTGAGTAACATTGTACTTCATGTGAGGCTCTCTTAGAATCTTAATCTGGTTTGGACTCCCTTTGTATGGCAACCAAAGATGGGACCAATCTGAGGTGAAATATCCATTTAATTTGGCCGACCAATCTCTGCTCAGGACGAGACCGTAAGCGTCTGGTATATCAGCCACCACAATGTTAATAACTTGGCAAACTTTTTCATTGGACGCCAGACGGACTAGGACATCTTCCAGCTCACCAATCACCTTTACGTCAGTTCTATCCAATTGAACCACCCTCCACGTGGATGGCTTAGGCTTCCCATTGATCTTTTTACAGACTGATATGGGCATAACATTTACCGACGCCCCTGAGTCTACCAAGCAATTATGTACATTATGATTGAAAATTTCAAACGTGAGGAGGAAAGGTGGATGTTTGCTTTTAGACTTACCTCCAACGCTGGTTTCTCCAATTTCTTCTTCTTCCTAAGGTTGATTATTGGCGGGTAGCTTCTCATCCGATGCTTCAAGTGCTTTCAATAGTCTCTCTTTTTGTTGCGGCACTTTACACATTTAGAACAGTGGCACATTTGCTTTTACCTTTTTTAAATCCTCCACTATGTCATAATCCATCGACTGCTCAAGGCGATGGGGTTTATCAGCATTTTCTTCACTTGTCTTGACCTGCGCGTCACTTTGCCTAGGATTTTGGCTGGTAATAGTGAACTCTAGAATTTTATCAACCAAAGATTTGTTTTGAAATTTCTTCTTAACATTTCTCTGCAGCCTCTTAATCTTTGGGAGTATAAGACTGTCTTCCTTAACCATCCCTTGGCTCCTTGTGGCTACGTTGGTTTCCATAACGTCCTTGTACCTTTGAGTCTTTTCCTCTTCAGCATAAAATAATGAGACCGAATTCCATAAAGCCATGGTTTCCTCTTCCTGTTCTTTGGTAGAAGTAGAAGCAGAACTCTCTTTTCTTTCTTCATCTCCCTCTTTCATTAATCTAGAATATAACAGTTGATTCATGACCAACGTCATCGAATTAATCCATTGAGGACAATTCCTTTCAGAGTGTGGCTGTTGGTGGAAAGTGCAAAAATTGTCCAAGCCCACCTCTGTTAAATTCATAGATGCAGTATTGTGAGGAGGAGGTTGAGACTGATGGTTATCCTCTCTTTTCTTATAATATGGTTTATAAAACTTTTTTGCTTCCTTTTCTTTCTCCATATCTATGATTTTGTTGGACAGCTTTTGCATCATTTTGGCCATATTTTCCAAATCTGGCGACTTTTCTTCCTTAGGCTTATTGAACAATAAGGATTTCCTGCCTGCCCCTTTTTCTCCTGACTGCTTTGGATAGTCTTTAATACTCTCTCTTTCAGTTTCCACTACCTCAGCCTCCTCATAGGTTTTCGTCAAAGTGGGCTTGGCCCTGCCTTTGGCAAACATGGCCAGATCAGGGCCTAAAGCTGAAGTATAATATTCAATCAGAACTTTGTCTGAAGGCCTATCCGTTTCAGAAAAATTCTTGAGGTAGGCTACAAATCTTTGTGTGAAACTGTGCACCTTTTCTTTTCTTTCTTTCTTCAATGCGCACAGCCCTTTCATGAGAGCTGCATGAGTTTTTTGAGTTGCATACTTACTTCTGAAAATTATTTCGAAGGTATCCCAATCAGGGATAGAGTTAGCAGGAAATCCAAAGTACCATGATGCTGCAGCTCCTTTAAGGGTATGCGGGAACAGTTTGCAGACTACATCTTCATATTCCCCTGCCCTTAATCCTTCAATTTCCAAGTAAAAACTTTGTAGATGATCATCTACTAGTATTTTCTCATTTGGTTCGAACTTAGGAAACATCTTGTCAAAGGCTTGAGGTAGGTCGTGTAATGAAGGTGTCAAGTTTAATGGTGATCTGGCTCTCCATGCAGGTGGTGGATTTGGTGGGTTAGGTGGTTGGTTTGCGTTTACGCCAGCCATGAGTCTGGGCAGAGAATGGGGAGGTGAGCCAACTGGAGTATGGGCAGATGAACTGTGAGGGGTTTCTGGGCCTTCTTGATTAAAAGGTAGCACAACTTCCTGTAAGGCTGTTTCTACAAGTTCTTCCCAGTCTCCAACCAACACTGAGTCTTCCGCTACAGGACGATCTTTCCTTTTATACTCTCTTCTGGGCAATTCAGGGATGATTGGAAATCCTCCAATCTTCTTTACATATGCCCTGGTGTGTCTTCTCAGATCATTAAAAATTTCGTTGCCAACAGAATATATATGTTCTTTTTCTTCCGGAATTGGATTTTGAAACCTACTGCTTTCAGAACTGTTACCGGTGGAATATTCTCGGGAAAACGGGTTTCCTCGGCCAGCCATACACTGGCGGGCCTCCTTCTAGCGCCAAAAAACTATTGAGGCCCCAAAATTTGTAGGCAACAACAGTAAGGGATTCTCCCCAATCAACGTTCCCAACTAGCCCATTGACTGTTTGGTATAGGGAATCCGTCCGGTTTGTGGTTCGGCTACCGTAGGTCAAAGGAACGAAAACAAAGGCTTTACCGGTTATGGCCCGGTCCACCGTGTATTTTTGTAATTTTTCGACTCAATGTATGATATGCAAATGCCTAATTAACCATGCAGGGCGATAAGATGCAAGGAGCAGTCACAATGTGATGCGCAGGTTCTTACCTCTCGTCTTAGACTCACTAGCATCTAAATCACATACAACAAGAAAATAAACTAACTACCTAAACTATCCCTAGGGACCAAGGTTATCATTCATGGGTGACTAATATAATTTGTGCATGCATTATGAAAAGCTACAGATAGCTGACACTTCTTTCAAGACACATGAACAATTACTAATATTTGGGCAACCAGATAGCCAATTGCTTATGAACAGCTTCTATTACTCACATTGGAAAACATCATAAAATATATTGAAGAACATTCACTAAGAACATAGGTTCAAGAAATTAGAACAATCTCACAGTTAATGAGACACAGCTGAAAACGAAATAGTTCCCCTTCAACATTGCTCATTTAATTACATTTGATGCATTCCATATCGCACTTTCTCCAACAGGCAAAATTGCAGTCTCTGATTGTAAAACGAAGTAGTTCCTCTTACAAGCAAAATGGTTTACAAATTTTCGAGGGAAAAAGTCCCCACTCAATTCTAACTTTCCAGTATTTAAACTATAGCAGCCGATCATTTGGGCTGCCCCCCAAACGAATGACCTTTCAGCTCCCCAACGCTTCATATTTCCTTATCTTTTCTACGCATGCCCATGAGTGGCTAAGTAACTGCCGGACCTTTTAGAACTTCTCCTTTGTCACCATTCATTTTGTCTCTTCTTTGGTTTATCCATCTTACGATCCTGCCGGTTTCGAATTTATTTTCACCAAACGGTCCGCCTCCGTTGACCAACCCTTGGAAACTACCTGCAATCAAACGACGAGCATCATTTGTTGGAAACGCATTTAAACCACAGTAGCAAATTAAACTAACTGAACGGCTAATCCACAGGAAATGATCAGGAGCACCACCGTCATTCTACAATTGCCAACCATACTACCTTGTCCTCCTACAGTCTTGTGATAGAAATACCAACGGCAGAAGACGGGAGGAAACCAGCATCGGAAGCCAAACGGCTTTCCCGGCCGTAACGGCAGAAAGGTAAAGGCTCCAGGCATGCGACGGGAGGGCGGGAAACTTTAAAATCGGAAGTCGGATGGTTTAGACATCGGAAGCGGAAAGAATTTCCTGGCCGCAACGATGGATGGGTAAAGACTGCGGGCAAGCGGCGGTGGGAGGAAACTCAATCAGAAGTCGGCTGGCTTCACTCTTCGGCATCTAAAGGACTTTGAGAGCTGCAATGGTGGAAGAGAGAAGGCTGAAGGCATGCGACGCGGGTGGGAAAAAATTTAGATCGGAAGTCGGCTAGGTTTGAACATCGGAAGACAAATGGCTTCCCCATCCGCAACGGGGGAAGAGAAACAACTTTGGGTTCGAGGCTAAACAGGTAAACGTACGTCGGTAAGCGGATCGCTCTGAACTTCGGGTGCTAAATTGCTTTAGGTTCCGTAACGGCGAGAGTAAAAAGGTTCCGGCTTCCGATCAAACAGGAAAAACTCCCGATCAAAATAAAATTACTAAATGTTCAGACGGCTTTAAACTCAACAATGGGCAGCGACCTATCAAACCTCCGCAACGGCGACCCACATCAAAGAACAATTTGTTCGATCAACAAACGAAGACAGCTTAGAATCTGCGACTCACCATAAATTCCAACGCAATCAAAATTCGAACCTTGGTCAAGAGTTAAGCTTTTGTAATCATTTAAAATTAAAACACAGCCCAACAACTCAAAGGATCCATCGATCAAAGCAAAATCACGAGGAGGGGCCCAAAATTTTAAGAAATTTGGGGAAAAAACAGTTGCAGCTGCAACAATGTCAATGGTTGGGTTCCATCTTGAGCACATAGACATGGGACCCAGGTTCATGGATGAGCCCCTTAGATTAATTTAAGCATTGCATTTAGTCCTTCCACATGGGACTTTGGCTACTTCAACATGGAAATCAACACTCATACATGGGAATTAGGCTTAGGGTGGATCTTCTTGGACTACTTTAGCATAGTGTATAACACTTGTACACGGGACCTTAGTTACCTAGCTTACTTCATCATTGTGGTCAATACTCATCCATGGGACTCTAGCTTATGGTTTTACCTCCTCACATCAAGTGTTGAGGGAAACACTTTTATAAGGGAGGTGAAGTGTTATAATCCTCCCTAGGGGTGTAATGTTGGCCCAAAGGGCACAATAGAGTGATAATAATGGATGCCATTAAATTTAGGGTGGAATAAGTCCATATTGTTATTATTGAATAAGGCCCACTATGGTAGTTATTAGTGAATAAATGTAATGGGACTAAATTAAAGAAGGTTCACTAGGTAGTTATGAGGTTTTTATGGTTATATTTGTCTTGTGATCTGTAAATAAGAATGGGGTCCTCCTTATGAGTCACATGTGTAGTATATTGTATTTGGATCTTAGCTCATAGGAGGTTTCTCCTTTAAGAGGAAAGTGAATAGAAGTGGATTCCTTCCATAAAATGATCAAATGTAAGATGTTTCCTTACCTGAAGGGTCAGATTAATAAAGTGTAGAGAAACTCTATATTCTTTTTCGATGTCTTGTATTGGGTAATATTTTTATTGAAAAGCTATATAACACATTGATAGGATTCAGAGCTAAGTTGAGTCCCTTGGTGTATGAGTGACGAGCCTTGTATTTGGCATATTTTTATCATCATTTTGCCTCATCTATAAACCCTTTTGCTTATCCATATTCATGCACTAATCCCTTCTAATGCTCATATACAGGTTTTTATGCTCAAAATGTTTTTCCATTACATGTCTTAGTATTTCATTTGATTTTTTTCTAACATTAGGGGAATTAGTTTACTATGTATTTTCTTTGGATATTGAATCATTTGTTAAGAAGCAACTACAAAATCTTTAAGGGGGTTTTGTAGCAGCTGCATAAACTTTACATCATCAACATAACCTTTACATCAGTTGCAAGATATTTACATCATCAACAAAACCTTTACATCAGCGGTAGAACCTATGAGATGCAAAAAAATTACAGGAAGCTATAGAACCTTTACATCATCTGAAAAAACTTTACATCAACGAAAAAACCTGTGAGCTGCGAAAACTATACAAAATCTACATAAGTTTCAAAAAGTCAATAATTCAAGTTTACCTTTAACTACCAACTTTGGAGAAAGATATTCATTAGGAGTAATGTATTTTTATAAATCCATTTTTTGTTGTTGTCTCAAATCATGATGTTAAATTAAAGGTGGAAAACGGAGCTGGATATGAGTGCATATTTGACTTATCCACAAATATTTTGAAGATCTCTATCAAATATATGATGGACCTAAGAAGTCAAAAGTTGTAGGATACATTTGGGATGAGTTTTGTCTTTTATTATAGCCTCTCTCCCTAAATTCAAATTTTACTTCAAAGGTATTCAAAATAGCATGTAGTTAACAAAGATCTTGGAACTACTTTTTGAAATCCAAATTTTTAGAAAATTGTTGAGGATATTTTTGAACCTCATTTATTATTTGTATGGAGAACACATGTATAAATAAGAGCTCCTTCTCCATTCTATGGGAGGAATATTAGAGAATTAGTCCAAATAATGATGGAATAAAGTTATACTTTCATCTTGATTCAATATAGATCTTAGATTTATAATTTTAGTAATATGATTTTATTTATTTTATGTTGATGTAGTTTTACTTCATTGCTTAGTCTTCATTCTTATTTTTGTGAAGTTTATTTTTTAAATTTGATTTTAATCCATAGATTATTGACTTAAAATTTTATTTTAAAAATGAATATGCTTAATGCAATAATATTATTTACTATCTTGGATCATAAACAATAGCTTGTATTTAGAAAGGATAACTTTTAGATTTTATTTTTGCAATTTACCTTTCTGTCAAGTGTGGTGTGAACTTAGATTTAGAATTTAGTTTCCTGCATAGTGTGAACATAGTCTTAGAATTTACTTTTCCCACATAGTGTGATTTACTTTTAGAACTTACGTTTCTCATAAAGTGTGAATTAGTTTTAGCATTTACTTTATAGCATGGTGTGAATTTCAATTTCTGCAAGAGTGATTTAAGATTTCAATTTTACAATTAGTTTTACTGCACCTTGATGGGGTTGCTTCGAGAGACAGTGTATTCATAACCCTAATACCTGTAACTGGTGTGAATTTGCTTTCCTTCCATGTGTTTTACTTTCCTTTCATCTTAGTTTCAGTTGTCATTTAGTTGTCTAGTTCCTTGCCGAGGCTATGTAACTATTCATACCACTATTTGTAAGTAAGGTTATTGAGCTACAACTTCAAGTAGATAAGCCAATTTAAAAGGAGATTGGGGTTTGCACATAGAGTGCATGGTAACTTGCAAGTTCACAACAAACCCCAGGTTTGTTTTTTGTTTTTTTTCATTTCTTCCTGCATATGTTTTTGTTTGAAGGATGAAGGCATAGATACAACTAAGACACAAATACGAACTCACTATACCATTGCTACAGTGTAATATCCCACCTCAATTCTCTGCAAATTTAAACCATATTAATAATTTATGCAATAGACGTAGATTTGTTTATGCCTTCAATTTTCATGAATAAAAATAAATATCCAAGAGGATTATTATGTGGTGTAGTAAGAATCACCCATATTACTAATTTTTCTTTTGTAGGAAGCTTAGCAACAGGAAGAAGAATTAGTGAATGAAGATTCTATTGAAGGATTCAAGGGGATTTGAGGGGAATCCATTGAAAAAGGAGTACACAATACTAAAAAAATTCAAAAAGCATGTGTAATATGTTATTCGATTCATAAAAATACATCCTGTAGCATTGAAATACATTTTTTTGAAGTTGGCATATAATCATTTATTCATATCTTACAAACAATTCATTTTTTGGGGATTCGTAGCTTAGGTACGGATCTTTCGAAAATATATTTGTAGGTAAACTTACGATTTGGATTGTTGATTTTTTGTGTTATTTGAATTTTTTACATTGAAATTATACCCCTTAAAACATACACTCTCATCTAAGTCATGATTTTTGTAATAAAATGGCTATTGGGGTATTTTTGGCATATTGGACTTACTGAAAAACACAGTTAGACAGTTACGTTTTGAGAGACCATATGGGAACATTTTTTAAACCTGTTTCTATCCAAAGTATCCTTTGAAATCTAATTTCTAATCTAATTTGTATTTTTCAATTTGAGTATCAAACGAAAAATATATTGTCATAATACTCACTAAGTGTAGGGTAGGCGACTCAAGAATAGAGTTGGGACAATCACTTTTCAGTTCCTAAATGTCATGTCCCCTTCCAAATAAGACTACTAGCAAACAATGCTTCACCAACCTATTAGTTCCCTAGGTTGAAGTGAGGGCATACAATTTTGTAATAAGGGAGCTATGAGACCCAAAAGGACCTTAGTTTATCATACTCACATTAAATTGGGTCACATAAATAATAAATGTTAAGAAAATAAGGTGTCATTGGTTCATGGAGACACTTGGAGGCTCATGGCGTCCTTGGGTAGCTAGATCCCCCAACACACTTCGCATGGCCTTCATCCAAATTTGAATCCATGGGGAATGCAACATTCTTGAGGGGGTGATGTGGTGTCAAGTAGAATATCATGAGCCAAGGAATTCCAATTAGTAAAGGGGAGTAACTCCCATGGAAGAGGAAGAGACTAAGAAGACAATGTGTGCCACTTGGAAGGAGATTCCATGCATTCTATGAAAACTAATGATAAAAGATTTTATGACAAATATAACAAATTCAGACCTGATTAAATACCCATGAGAAATATATGACAGGGATAAAAATAGCCACCAAGAGGGTGCATTTGTGAGTTAGAGGCAACCATTTGAATTGGGGAAAGAATTGGAGCATGAGGAAGAGGACAAGTGTCACAAAAGTTACTTAACCACTAAGATGAGTTGGAGGAAGCCTATGGAGTGAAATTCGACCTTAGGAGGCCTCATGAAGTTAATAAAAGGATGGCATGAGGAAGGAGAATTGATTTTTATAATTTGTTAATTTTCCTTTGGCATTTTGGATATCTTTTGTTTGTCCATTGCACGGTGAGTGTTCACTCTCCCTACTTGTGAACCAATCTCGAGGGAGTTGCATTACTTTCCAAGTTGGTTGAAGGAGAATACATTCAAACCTCTCATTGGATCTGAATGAAGTATTTTTAGGTTTAGTTTGAATTCCATACAGTTCGATATTCCATCTATCTCCCCCTTCTCTCATTCCTACTTCACCATTCCCCATACTCTCATGTGATGGAGCACTTGTTGGAGTGGTGCTTGCGTTTGGATGCGTTTATGTGATGAAAAAGATTTATTATATGATTTTTGTATCTCTAATATTTTTTCCATATTATCTGTAAGTCAAAATATCAAAAATACATGTGTAAAAAGGCTTGCATTCCCATGCCCTTGAATAACTAGTTTTCATGTATTTGGCTTCCATGTTGAAATAGTTATATATCATATCTATATTAAGAAATTTATATTATGTTTAATGCTATTGGGGAATATATTTTTATTATTTATATGGTCTCAATTTATCATTCCATTATCTTAACTATTCCATGTACTTTTCATGAGTTAAAATCGAGCTAGTAATGGCATTTCCCTTAAGCAATTTCATTGAAAGTTGTCATATGAATGTTTCAGTTTATAACCAGTTTTCGGAGCTAATAACCATGTGTAATGACAGATCCTTATTTATAATATTAGTCACCATACTCTTTTCAAAATATTTGGAGAGTCTTACTTGAGTTGGGAAGCCAATTTGGCCGACACCCTAGGGGGGAATTTGACCACAATTTCTTAGGATTTTTTCTCTTTTTGTCTTCAACTCCAAAAAAAGTTGTAGAAGCTTAATGTCAGATAAAAAATGTTCACAGGTCATATTGGTATGTACTAATATCCCCAAAACATTTCCTTTCATATTCAGGATCATTTGAGGTTAGTTGGAACCCCCATAGTCATGACTAGTTAAGCCTAAATTTGCCCAAATTGCAATCTTTTCCCAAATTTTCCAAGTAGTTTTATGACACTAAATGGATGAATTTTTTTTTAAGGAATATTATATTATGAAACTATTTTATATCAAAATTTCAATCAGTCAATTCTGATATCATACGAAAAAAATTATGCCCAAAATACTAACTTCCTATCATAAATTAGGACTCCTGGAACTCTATCTTATGGGATATTCATTGGAATATTTATCCCATAAAGTATTATTATAATTAAAAATTGTTTTTATTTTAAGTACATATGGGAAGCTATTTTAATCTCCAATTTGAATCTATTCAATCCGTCTCCAAACGAAAAAGTTATGCTCAAATCAATGATTGTTGGTATAGGTTGGAAATTGCAAACAACTTTGTCATGCAGGATGTTCTTTAGTGGAATTGGAATACCATATTAATGCATTTTCAATACACGTTTCTACTCGATGTATCCCTCTAAATACACTTTCCTTTGTATTTTAAATCACTCAAATTGGTCATGAAATGAAAAAGTTATTAACAAAATACTATTGGGAAGTCTAGGCTGGTCACTGCTCTCCAATAGGTAAAAAGTGACTTTTGTTTGTTTTATCTTACTTGTATTTGTTTTATAATAAATTCTTGTATTTATCTTACATATGTTTGATATTAAGAGATATTTATCACCTCTCTTCTTCCATGAGCTCATGATTTATTGCAGGTAAGCGCTAGTTTTTTGCAGGTCCTTGGAAGATCAAAGAAGATTAATCTATGCATGAGTGGTTCGTGAAGAACAAATTTAATGCCGATGGGAATTCCATACATACATTCAACAATGAATATTCATTATCATTATATGTGCTACTTTTCAAGCTTAAGTTACTACAAGCCTAATCCACCAATGTCTCACTGGAAGATAACAACATGAATAATTTTTGCAGATGGATCCAGAATGAGACACATGAATAATTTATATGGGGAATATGAATACCATTATTCCAGAGGTCAAGTTCCATTTCCATGATCCCCATTGCTACAAAACAATCCTTTCATAATACCTAATATTCATCATGCTCATTCACTAGTGCCATGGTATGCTTATGTATTTCCTTCCTTCCATTTTGATATGCATGTTTGTTGAAGTTAATAAATATTTCATTTCCTTATGTGGTTGATATTTTTTTCTTATGCACATAATTAATGTCACCACTCTCATCAAATTAACTTCATCCTCCTTCGTTCCACCGCTTCCATGAATTTTTGTTCCATCCCTCCTTAACCCACACAATAAAGTTAGTTTGTCTCACTTACAATGTCAAGCTCCATCACCTCCCTACCCCCTTTCAAAATAAAATTTGATGGTGAAAACCCGTCTCAAGTGCCATCAAACCTTGGAATGCTTGAAAACTAGCTTGTTGGCGGGCATCCCTCAGGCATAATTTTTTTTTGTTGTGAAAATCCTTTGGGAACAGTTAGATAGATATTGTTTGAAAACCAGCTTGTTAGTGGACAAGGTTTGCAAGCAAGTGAGAAACAAATTATTCCATCTTGCTCTTTAAATAAAGTTTCCAATATTTGCTACTACATCAGAAGATCATTTTCCATCTCCGGATATAAGTTGCAATTCATCATGCTACGAGCTCCAAATCCCACATTTCTCTTTCTTGCAATTTTTTACATCATTATCAACCATATCAAATCTCATGTTTCTCAATATATTACTACATATTTCATGATATTCGTAGGTAGGTACAAGAATGCTTATTTTCTGTATTGTTAGTCAAGTTCATTGAATGATATGAATTTGTATTTGGAAATGCACTTGATCCTTTTTCCGTACTTCCTCCTATATTTATAAGGGTAGTAATTTTTTTTTTCAGTTTGGAGGAAGGAAAAAACCATTACCTACCATGACTACCCTACTACCCATCATAATCCTTACATTACTCACCATCATTCTTTCCCATCCCCTACCATCCTTGATCAACCAAAACCTTCATCCTTCCATTTAAACATTAGCTTATCTTTAATTCCTTAGTTGATCCCACTCCGACATATCCTAACACCCAAGCATGGAGAGGATGTTGCTACATAAGCCTTGTTTCTGCCACACAAGAAGCAACAACAAGAGAGAAGAAGTCTTACTATTTTCACACAAGAACTAGCTGTAGGAAAAAGGGGAGAATCTCATCTACAATCCAAGGACACTACAAGAAGAAGGGAATAGACTGGCCACAAGAACCTACAATATAATAAGTTGTTGTAGAATCCATTCCTACATAAAAATTTGTTTTCATACAAGAGGGTACAAAATAGAGCTATGTGTCCCTTAATTTGATTTCATAGTTTAGTGGTGCACTTGTTGAGTTACATACTCAAAAGTTGTCGATTGTGATTTAATAAGGCCACATGGATCTTGTAAGGTTGGTAGTATGTCTCCATTTTTTATAGATATTGCATTAAATCACAATCAAATTCTACAGTACATGAGAGTGAAATTAGATAACTTGAGAATTGTTGATGAAACAACTGTTAAGGATCGGATTATGTGAGTAGATTTCACAATCAACAATTACAACAATGTTAGGGCATATTCATTGGTAGAAGAACAATGGTATTCCATCATTTCTCTCCATGAATTTTGAATTGGGGAATGTTTCCTTGAATTTCAAGTACAAGATCCCAAAACCGTCTATAAACAAGGCCTCAACATGTGGAAATAGTATTCTAATTTTTCTACTAATACAAATAACATACATAGCAGCCAATGGATGACTTATTAAGATTGCTTCATCCCTATAACTTGGTCATATCATGCTAAGCAACAAATATGAACCATGGTAATGTTCCTTCTAACCTATACTGTCAAGGATTTTGAAGGGTTGTAACAATGGTTTCCAATAGAATTAACTTCAAGGAAACCTTCATATCAATTTTTACAACCATTCACACATTGTGGGGTCATGTTTATGATATTTATAAGGATGTTTTGATAGATATTTTGATTTACATTTCAGCCCTAAATGTACAGTCGTCATGTTCACATCCTTTCCATATGCGACACGTTTTCTCGTTGTTGGCATTTTGGTCTTTGTATATATACTCATTGAATTGCTCTTTATATGGTTGCATCATTTCCACTATATATTTGGTCCCTAATCATTTCCTTTATGAAAAAATTGCTTAAAGTTGATTCTCAGTTATTGCAGCACACTACCATCACCAGATGTATGAGGAAATACCAGGAATCAATAAATATATCAAAGTTGACCTATTATAGGAGAAAGTTGCACCAAAATAAAAAGGGTGTGTGCCTCTTGAACTTTATTTTAAATCAGCATTCATGTAGTAGCATACATGTATCTGTATGAGGGAAACTGTTACCAGCTTGAAGGTATAGCTTGAGATGGTTTTAACCAACATTTCATACAACTAAAGGTTAATTATTTTTGGGTGTCTTTGACCTCTCATGAATCAACGTAACATGTCATATCTATTATTTTCCCCACTTCTTCACATTTTTCATTTTTTTTCGAGGACGGAAAAATTCCTTTGTTTAGGGGAGCTAGGGCACATTAGATGATAGAATGATGTCTTGTTGCTATCACACAAGAATCAATGGTGGGGGAATCAAGCAGAAGAAATCTAGAAGAGCATTAATTCTATGGCAATTTAAAAGAAAATGCAAAAACATAAAAAATATTTGATGATGTTTTTCTAGGGTAAATTAATGTTTCTTTGGGCATACTTACCTTGCTATTGCGTGATTTTTTTCATGGATTCAAATCATTAATGGCCCGTTCATTTGATCATTGGGTTTCTCTTGCATAGTTGATATATGAAAGATTAAAACAAATCAATGGGCACTCAGAACATCATTTGCAATTAAGCGCATGTTTTTTACTCATTCATGTTTTAATGAAAAGTGTAGAAATTAAAGTGATCATATCTCCTAAACGAAAAACTGAGTATCCATGAAAATTCATGATAAGAATCATTATGGTAAGAATAATAAATCTAACAAGTTTAAGCTCAACACAATACACGGTTTTCAAGAAATCAAGCATAGTCACCTACATATATTTTCTCATTTTCTTGAAAACCGTGATGTGGGGTTCTCTAATTTTTGTTTGGGAGAAGCATAAATACATTTCTAACACCCATGTAAAGTTTGGTTGAAACTCAGTTTGTATTTTTGGATAACTCATATTTTTTTGAAAGTTGCAGATCGCGAGTCCATTAACTGCAAAACCTAGTTTTCTTGAATTTTTCATTGAAAATGTTATTTTTGAAGGTATATTGGCATGGAGAATTGTTCAAGATGAGATTTCACACATATTGGTGATCAAGTACATTGGTGATGTTTGAGGGATGCATAAAAAGGAAGATCATTAAGATTGGTTGACACAGGGTTGCATGAGGACATGCAACATTTTCATCTTGGGGGAGATAACGAGCCTTGGATTTGACATTTTTTTTCATCATTTTGCCTTATCTATAAACCCTTTTGCATATCCATATTCATGCACTAATCCCTTCTAATTCTCATATACAGGTTTTTATGCTCAAACGATTTTTCCATTACATGTCTTGTTATTTCATTTGATTTTCAACTAACATTAGCGGAATTAGTGTATTATGTATTTTCTTTGGTTATTAAATCATTTGTTAAGAAGCAACTACAAAATCTTTGAGGGATTTTTGTAGCAGATTCAGAAAATTTAAATCATTAGCATAACCTTTACATCAACAACATAACCTATGAGTTGCAGAAACTTTACAGACAATTGTAAAACCTTCACATCATCAACAAAACCTTTACATCAGTGGCAGAACATGTAAGCTGTGGAAACTCTACAAAATCTACATAAGCTACAAAAAGTCAATAATTCAAGTTTACCTTCAACCACCAACTTTGGAGAAAGATATTCATTAGGATAAATTGATTTTTATAAATCCGTTATTTTTATTATTTTTATTGTCTGAAATCATGATGTTAAATTAAAGGTGACAAATGGAGGTGGATATGAGTGCATATTTAGCTTATCCACAAAGATTTGAATATCTCTATAAAATATATGATGGAACTAAGAAGTCAAAAGTTTTTAGGAGACATTTGAGATGAGTTTTGACTATTTTATTATAGCCTCTCTCCCTAAATTTGGATTTGACTTCAAAGATGTTCTAAATAGCTTGTAGTTAACAAAGATCTTGGAACTAGTTTTGAATTAGTTTTTGAAATTCAATTTTTTAGGAAATTGTTGAGGATATTTTGTATCCTCATTTATTATTTATTATGGAGAACACGTGTATAAATAAGAGCTCATTCTCCATTCTATGGGAGAACTCTTAAAGCAATAGTCCAAATAATGATGGAATAAAGTTATACTTTCATCTTGATTCAATATAGATCTTAGGTTTATGATTTTTGTAATATCATTTTATTTATTCTCTGTGGATGTAATTTTACTTCATTGCTTAGTTTTCATTCTTATTTTGTGCGAAGTTTATTTTTGCAATTTGATTTTAATCCATAGATTAGTGATTTAAAACTTTATCTTTAAATGAATGTGCTTAATGCAATAATCTTATTTACTACCTTGGATCATAAACATTAACTTGTCATTAGCAAGGATAAATTTTAGATTTTATTTCTGCAATTTACCTTTCTGTCAAGCATGGTGTGAACAAATATTTAGAATTTACTTTCTTGCATAGTGTGAACATAGTCTTAGAATTTACTTTTCTCACACAATGTGACTTACTTTTAGAATTTAGTTTTCCCATAAACTGTGAATTAGTTCTAGCATTTACTTTCTAGCATGGTGTGAATTTCAATTTCTGCAAGAGTGATTTAAGATTTCAATTCTATAATTAGTTTTACAGCACATCAATGGGGTTGCTTTTAGAGACAATTGACTCATACTCCTCATACCTGTAGCTGGTGTGAATTTACTTTCTTGTCATGTGTTTTACTTTGATGCCGCGTGATTTACTTTATTTGCAATTTAGTTTCAGTAGTTGTTTAGTTGGCTAGTTCCTTGCCAAGACTATGTAACTGTTCATACCACTGTTTGTAAGTAAAGTTATTGAACTGTTCATATCACTATTTGTAGGTAAGGTTATTGAACTACAACTTCAAGTTGATAAACCAATGTAAAAGGAGATTGTGGTTTTCACATATAGTGCATGGTAACTTGCAAGTTCCCAACAAACCCAGGGTTGACAATTAATGTACAACATTTCAGTTGTTTCCTAAGTAATTAGAAGGAAAATTAAAAGCCCGTCAATGAGACCCCCTTGTTTGTGGGACATGGGATCCCCTCTGCGAAATGATGTAACTGGTAAAGTATATAGAGGTATACATACCCTACCCCCTTTGGATTTGAACCTATGACCTCCTACGAGGAAACTCAAGTTCTTAACCATTAGGCCCACTAAAGTTATACATAATTAGCATATGGAAATTAAAAAAAGTTTAATTAAAAAACTAATAAGTAGCATATCTTTAGAAAAAAATGAAAATGATTGCAACCTTTTATGTTCCCATATTTTAGTAAATGGGATTTACAATTTAGTATCACAAGTTTTTGTCTCTTCAAGCCCTTGCAATTTGTGTATGGACAATGACATTTCTTTTCACAAATGTTGGGTGGGACAATTTTGGAAATAGGGTTTTGATGGCCAACTGACGTCGGTATGTGTTAACCATCACAACCCCCACAAATTGACATTGTTGCCTTTTTGAAAAAGGTGGTCACAACCCCCACAAATTGACATTGTTGTCTTTTTGAAAAAGGTGGTCACAACCCCCACAAATTGACATTGTTGTCTTTTTGAAAAAGGTGGTCACAATCCCCACAAATTGACATTGTTGGCTTTTTGAAGAATGTGGTTCACCATTTGTTAGAGGGCTACTCCACCAGTGTATTCACTTACAAGAATTGAACCTAGATAGAGAGAGTAACAATCAATGCTCCCAAACACTCAAGCTACATCCAATAGACATATTAACATTGTCATGTATCTACAAACACAATCCAATAATTAATGCAATTATATAAACAAAATATAACCAAGAAACATAATTTTTTTTACCAAGTTTAAAAACTCATAAGAATTATATTTCTTTTAATTATATCTTTCAAAATAATTTAATGTAGTGTAATGTTATTAATTTTCTTCGATGAGTTGTGTTTTCAATAACAATTTCAATGTTATTTTTTTTTAAATGATAAAAGTAAGATTTAAAAAAACAATCTCACAATTTTTATAAATAAATATTTAAATTGATACAAGAAGTTTTTTAAAAATAAGCAATTATATAATTGATAAGATATCAACTTTACTTTAAATATTTGTGTTATTGAAAATAAAAATTATATAAATTTTAAAGCTAAATAGATATAAAACATAATATAAAATCATATGCCATTGGATAAAGGTTTTAATAATGAATGTATTAAAGAGATGAAAATGTTTTGACTGCCTAAAATTCGTGACTTTCTAGAAACCTAGTTGACTTTTAAACCTCAATTAAAGATTTATAATATCTCAAAAATGGGAAATTGTTTTCTGCAAAATATACATTTGTTTTTTGGAGGGCCATATCTTTGTGCTATACTCCTCGATTTCTGCCCATGATTGGCGCAACAGTTTTTCTTTATTATCTGTGGTATGAAAGCAATTATATTGGACAAAAATGAATTTGCAATTATCTTGTTACCTATTCGGTGGACATGATGGACATGAGAAACATTGATTTTTATTATAATATATTAAAATTTTGAATTTGAAATTATTTATATATATAAAAAAAAAAATAGTATTTTTGTTATTCATCTGAATAGAAAATTATAGAGGTCTAGATCATAGTCATGTCAAAAGGATTAACAATTGAACCAAAGACTAAAGAACTTGTATCATCTTCCACCAAAACTGGCACTAGAACAAGAGTGACCGACCGTAACAACATCTAAACCAACTATCACATCAAACAACCAAAAGTCGAATAGATAACCAAAGACAAAAACTTGAACATGACCAACCAACAATAACGAAGAAGAGAGGCTACAGTCAGGTAGCACTTAACTCCATATATTCAAAGTCTCAGAAAAATATTTTGTGTTAACAAGAAATTCCTCCACATAAAGAAGGCCTTCTTACAAAGCTTCTTTAGATAATATATCTACATCAATATTTTGCTCCCTGTAATTATGATCAAAGGAAAACTCATTGAATAATCCAAAAATATCCTTGGTGCACTTACTCCAATGCAAAGATTCCTGGTCCAATTAATAATCATCATGAAGTCACCAAAAATTTTCATAGAATCAATGCCCATCATATTTGCAACCATAAGAAGGCACCAAAGATCTAACAACTCATCTTTTGTATTTGTACCTCTGCCAAAACACAAATTGAGTTTAAAGAAGCCATCTTCATTGATTTTAATCAAACAACCTACAACAACAAGCCCCCCTTGAGCAACACCATCGAAATATCCCAAAGTTGCGGAAGGCATAGGAGAGTTCCTAACATGTTTGAATTTCCTATTCTTTGTAGGAACAGTTCCATAATCCTTATACACACCGAGCACTTTAATAACATTGACAAACAAGTTTGTGCCCTACTTTCAACGATAACAACATTTCTACACTCCCAAATTTCCCAACAAATGGAAACTAGAAACAACTTGTGATCACTATATCTTGTACTCCATTGATAAAAAAATATTTAAATTGAATCCATGCCCCAACCCATAGAACTCTATAAGCAAAATAACAAGCATTGAATAAATGAGCAATTGTCTTGCTTGAAGTTCTGCATAGAGGACAAATGCCAACGCCAAACCAACCTATGCAAAGTAGATTATCCCAGGTAAGAAGACAATTTCCAAATTCTAACCACATAAAGCATTTTAGCTTCATCATAATATTCCAATTCCACAATTTTCCAAACCACCATTTCGGCACATCAAAGGAGCTATTTAAGATGAGAGTTGAATACGTCGAATTAGCAATGACTAGTCCAGACACCTGGTTGTAGGACCATATCAATTCATCCTCCACATTTGTTAGTCTAATACCAACATTATGAAGATGAGCAACATAATCAAACCATTCTTCATCCCATAAGCTAACTAGACCTAAGTCATTTGCATTCAACTAGTAATCCTTTTGTGGATGAAGAAACTAAGGTCTCCTTATATATGCCAAGGTAATGAAGCCTAATTCAGACAAATAGTCCTGCAAGAAGGGACAAAGAATATAATTTTCATCATTACTTATCAATGGATCTATACCAACTAAAACATTTTGTCCATTGCCTACTTTCCAGCTCAAACCTTTGCTAATCCAAGGAAACACCTTAACAAAACCTTTCCAGAAATTGGATACATTTTATGTACATTTGAGAGGATTTTTTGTCCATCCAAGAGTAGATTCCTTAATATATTTCCCATGAAACACCTCACTCCATAAATTGTTCCAAACAATCCTCGCCACACGCTTTTCATGCTCAAAGTCGTATTAAACGAGTGAATATTTTTAATATCCCAGGTCCTCACAGAAAGAAGCTTTGACAACCTCTCCCAACTAGCAATATGATATTTACCACCTTCAACACATCCAAACCATAACAATTTGAAAATCAATTTTCAAATGAATTTGTTTACACAACTTTTTCAAAAATAAATCCGAGAGAGCAACTAATTTATCTCACAATTTGTTTTCATCTTTACTTAAATTGATAAAATAAAAATTCTAAAACTAAACAGTAATGGATATCCATTTTTTTAATAAACCGACAAAGATCATCTTAAACCCTGATCTACCAAGCACTCAAAGGGATCCAATTTCTTAAGGTGCATTTTTTTTAATTTCACCTCAATAATTCCGATCCCTTTGGTGCTTGGTAAATCCGAGTTTAACATAGATTTTTAATTACTTATTTGGTTCTAATTTTTAATTGTATGAATGGACATTAATTTTTTTAATTACTTTTTATTTTTGTAATTATACATAAATTTATATGACAACATCCCCCCTCCACTAAGCTGTAAAACATCTTGCTACTCTCTACACACTAATATTTCATTTTTAAAATATCAACTTTGTTTTAGAAAAAAGAAAAAAATATCCATATAAATTTAAAAATAAATCAATATACAAATTATATGTTTTTCTATAAAAATATTTAATAATAAATCCATATCATGAAATTCAGAAATAGAAATATTTCACCTCTAATATTTGTACCTAGGTTACTATGAAAATGAAAAATTAGATGACTTTTAGAGAAAGTACATGAGTTTTGAGAACACCTTCAAAATATACTATCAAATGCAAAATATGACACCGCCACTCTGATGTTCTCGAAATCTTGAGAAAAACGAGTATAAACTCGCCTATATTCCCAGCAAGTGCAGAGGGACTCCCTTAGCATGAAAAACAAGACAATATCCCTACAAAATAGTTTGTACAGTCTCCTTGGGAAGCATCTTGTTCAAAGGCCAAACTCCAAAAACCCGAACTGCAAAATTGTGTCCTCCTGTGTATAGAAATCATAGTTTAAATAAGCAATAAACCACGGTTTCACATCCTATGGGTGGGGTGCCCATTTGGGGATTCAAATCCCAATAAAATTTAAAAATTATCATTGAGGATAAGCCCCCAAACAAAGGGCATTGTCGCATTGGTGGTATGTGGTATTGTGGCACAGGAGACCCGGGGTTAATCACACGGGCTCCATGTTTTGGTAGCACCCAACCGTAACACACACACACACACATATTACATTCCATTTTTTTCAGAAGAAAAATAGTTGTTCCTTGTTATTCATTGAGAATCAAAGGTAACTGATACAAAGCAGTGATAACAAAATATCACATCAAAACTGATCAAAATACAGAGAGGGCGCTAAGGGAAGCATCAATAACCAAACATCAGAAATATCCCCATATTTTCTTCAGGAAGACAAAACAAGCATGTCCAAAGGGAAGACAAAAAGAACCCAGCCTGCTTATCCAAGGAGGCACTCAGTAGAGTAACATCATAAAAGATGTTCTGCCTCTGAGGTGATCAGAAAGTCAACCTCATTCATCCATGAAACATAAAGAGGCTAAGAATGCCCATACTCAAGAAAAGCACAAAACCATAAGGTTTATGAGTATGCTACTCAAAGAGTAAAGCTCTAAAAGAGTTGTAACTTACCTCCCACAGTAATACCTTCTTCATAATACTCTATAAAGGATAAGAGGCCTGAAGCCATGGGGAGTGCCTCCTTGGATAAACAATCTTCCTTCTTATTGTGTTCCCTGTAGACATGCTGGAAGTCAAGGGAAATAAAGGAGGCTTTCAATTCCGAGATATTGTCGCACCAATAATCCAAATCCAGAGCTGAAAGAGTTTCCTTATCATTAGCCCAGTTTATGATCACTGAAGAATCACCGCAGACATGGAGAGTGGGAAGGCCATTGGAAGCTGGAAAATAAAATAATTCCCAAAGCGCAAGAAGTTCCGCTCTAGTGTTGGTAATTTTCCCACATCCCATTGTGATACTGACAGTATGGGACTGATTAATCGCAAGTGTATACCTGCTCCTCCAATATTCATTGCTGCAGCCGCATAAAAAAACCATAAGGGTACCTTATATCTGGAGCTGGGCCAACAACTCTAGTTTTTTATTTTTTGACAAGCCACGGGAAATGATAAAACCTAATCCAAGATCCCGTTGCAGATAGGAACAACATCTAACTGTCTGTCTTCAAATATACATTTGTTATGAGATATCCAGATATTCCACATAAAAAACAAGGGCAGATGGAGGCAAACCCGGTCCTACTGAAACCAACTCTTTAAATTTTCCAGGAGAGATGAGTTTTTCCAATGAAGAAACAGTTTATAGTTCCTACACAAAAAATCAATAATAACTCAAGCAAAAGGACACCAAACAAAAATATGATTCACAAATTCCTCATTTTCCTTGCGTAAGTTGCACCTGTTAGGACCCAACCAACCTTTCTTCTTCAAAGTATCTCATGTATTTATATAGTTCACCGTGCAAAGCCAGATAAAACACTTAATGTTTAATGGAATATCGTAGGCCCAACTCAGAGAATGCGTTCTAATAGGAGATAATGGAAGGTTTGAAGACACAATGAGATTGTATGCCAATTTGGAAGTGACCTCATCATTAACCTTATTGTGCATCCAAAGCAAGGAGTCTGGATCCTCACTTAGTCTGATACCCCCATGAGTCAAGCCATTGATATAACAGGTCCATTCATCCTTTCATATCTCGTCCAAGTCTAGATCCTCTGCAGTTAGCCAACAAGACTTTACATTTGGTCCTTCTCCAGAGTTTCAAGCATGGTTGAGAGTGAAAATGCCATAATCAGTTAAATATTCCTAGAGTTATTCAGAGAGAACATAGGATGAGTTCAGTCCAGAGATCAGATCTATACCCAATCTAATCCTTTTTCCGTTTCCATCTTTCCAACCCAGATTTCTGTTAATCCAAGAGAGATCTCAGATGAATCCATTTCAAAAGTAAGAGGTTCCCTGAACAGTAAACCGTTGCTTACCCAACCATTCATCAATCGACTGGTTTTTAAGGTATTTTATACGAATAATTTGATTCCATATTCTTGAACCTTTTAAAATCATCCATAGACTTCTCAGTCTGATAAATGTGTAGAACCAATCTATATTTTTTATGTTCCATCCCCCATAGTCATGGGGTCTAGAGATAGTGAGCCAGACAACAAGGTGCATCTTTCGCTTGTGGCCCGTGCTTCCCCAGATAAACACAAACATGCATTGAAGCAAACGGTTCAAGATAGACTTGGGTATTCTATCCAAGGAAAACTAGTAAACCGGTATACCCGATAATACAAAACTAATAAGAATCAATCTGCCACCTAATGTAAGAAATCTGTAAGACCAAAGGCTGATTCTTTTCTCAAGACTTTTAATGGTCCATCTCCAGTCATTAATTCCATAACCCATAGGCTTAAGTCGATATCCTAGATACTTGAATCCTTCGTCAATAAGTTCCATTTTGCAGGGTAGAAAAGATGAGATGACGTCCCTTATCCCCTCATCTACTTCATTGTACAGAAAAAAAAATGATTTTTCCTCACTAATACTCATTCTAGAGGCTGAGAAGAAGAGGTCCAGAGTTTCTTTATAACCTTTCCATTCTTCCAGCATCCCCAAACTGAACAGTACCATGTCATCCACAAAGAGCGAATGAGTTAAAGCTAGTGAAGAAACTTTAATCCCTTTAATCCTTCCTTTCTTCTGCGCATCATTAATAAGGATACTAAGTCCTTCTATAACTAGGAGAAAGAGGAGGGGGATAAGGGGAAGCCCTAACGGATTCCACGAGAAGTAGTAAAGAAACCAGACAGGTGCTTGAGGATATGACATAGCCCATGATCCAGTTCACGCTGTCCAAAGAACGCCAATTTGCAAGAACTATTCCATTTATAACATATAATGTTAATCATATGTTTCAAACCCCATTGTAAATTTGTGTTATGGGTTCTATGTGGAATATAATACATGGATCATAGGGTGGGGGGCTTATCCCCCAATCCCCCTTTTTCCCTCTAACAAAACATTTTCAACTTTAAATAGTAGTTTGCTACGTAACACAATAAACAACAAACGACGACCTAGTGATAAGACATTGCGTGTAAAATGGGAGGTCTGGGGTTTGATCCATAGGACTCACCAAGTTTTTTGGTAAATGAAACTATAACGAGCCAACCGAACTGCCATGTGGAATGCTCCAGTTGGTCCACCAGTCATCCAATCGTACTATCAAGTGCCATGTGTCAAGGTCCGATTTGACTATGTATCTTCGAGCTCATCAATGCCACCTACCAGGTCATCACACATCCTATCTCGTGGAATCCTGGTAGTATTTTCATGTCAATGAGTACATGCCATGTGTCACCCTTCCAATGGTGCCATGTGGCACCCTTTTTTCCCCTATTTTACATGTTTGAGCCAAATTTTAAAATGTGATATCTTGGGCATATGGTGTTCGTTTTGGGTGAATCAAGCGTTGCCGAAAATCTCTCGATGATCTCTACGTGATGGTGTGTTTTTGTTTAACATTTGAATACTTAATTATGGATTGATTAAAAAGATCCTCCTAGATCAAGCAAGTTAAATAGGGATTTGGGATATGAAAACATTATTTCAATAGCCCTCACTGTCAACATAATTGATTGAAAAATTGAATTACACACAGTGTAGGATAATCATTGACTAAATCACCATGTTTAAATATTTCCGGGCATAATTTTGGCCCATATCTGGTAGTTGAAATGGAAATAATAGAAAAACTACAATTTTATCCACTCAAAACTGTGATCTAAGTATTATTGCATTTTTTTTCATGGTTTGTGCATTGAATTAGATTATCAAATTCAAGGATTATTGCTTTCCATATTCTTAACAAGGTAGTCAAAAAAGGGGCGATTTACTTCATCAATTTACAGTTTCCATTATGGGGCAAAGAGAAAAGAAGAGAACATTTGTGAAATGAAATCTTTACCAAGATAGATACACATTCTACTATTTTCTTAGCTTTTTAAAATTAGTCAATTGAATATTTTTATGCTAATCTTTATAATAAAGATTTAAGTTGATTTGCAATTTACCGATATGGATGGGATGGCATGGAGAGTACAATAAATCCTTTCTTATTTGGAGTTGATATCTTACCCAAAATTTTCGAACAACATTTTATTCCATCTTTTAGAGAAAATTGCTAATTTAAAAAATATATATACATAAAAAAAATTATTGTAAAATTATTATTAATATACCCATTAAGTTTGACAGCCATCAAAAGAATTCATTTGATGGGGTCACTATACATGACGACTATGGATAGAATTCAATGATTTATGTTTCAACCAAATTTTTTAATATTATCAAATTCCTTAAAAGCTAATAGTAATCTCATTACTCTATATATATAATTGAATGTTATTAAATATTATAATTATTATTGCTATATAATTAAATATTATTATTATTATTATTATTATTGAATATCTTCGATGAGAATTTATATATATAAGTGAATATCTTCGATGGAAATTTTCCAACATAATCTTCATCCTTCGATTCACCATGTGTGCACACCTTTAGATGTGTCTAAAATAAATATAAAATAATATGCATCCTTCGATTCACCATGCGTGCACAACTATAGATGTCTCTCAAATAAATATAAAATATTATTCATGTTATGACTTTAAACAATAGTGGTAAAGTAACTAGTTTTATTTTAACATTATGTTATGTTTTGTCCTTAATAAAATAAAAAAATATTAATTATTTGATCGACTCTCCATAAACTTACACAACTTTAGATGTCTTTAAAAAATATAAGAGATTATTCATGTTATGAATTAAATAAATAATAAAAATAATTGTGGTAAAGTAACTAGTTTTTGTTTTAAAATTATGTTATGTTTTATTCATTAATAAAATAATATTTTTTTTTATGGTTTATAGAATAGTTTGATTTAATAATTAATAATTTTTTTAACTATATAATAGTATAAAATTTTGATTTATTAATTAGTAAAATAAGAAAAAAAATATTATTGGATAAAATAGTCTTGATTTATTATATTGTTTTTTTTTTCACATGACTTTAAAGAACTTGAGGCTCAAACTTATGGTCTTCCCTTCTTTGAAAAAAGTGTATACATGTCTTACCAATTAAGTTATCCATTGAAATTATGAAAGCTATATTGTTACTCACTTAGTAGACATTAAAGACATTATTTGTTATTATCATATATTAAAAGTTTGGAAAGTTATAGTTAAATTATTCATTAATAATATTTTGTTTGAAACTTATATATATATTCTCACATTAGATGATAGAATGATGGATTGTTGCTATCACACAAGAATCAATGGTGGGGGAATCAAGAAGAACAATGGTAGAAGAGCATTATTTCTATGGCAATTTAGAAGAAAATGCAAAAGCATAAAAAATTATTTGATTATGTTTTGCTAAGGCGTATTAGTGTTTCTTTGGGCATAATTACCTTGCTATTGCATGATTTTTTTCATGGATTCAAATAATTAATGACCTTTTCATTTGATCATAGGGTTTCTCTTGCATACTTGATATATGAAATATTAAAACATATCGGTGGGCACTCACAACATCATTTGCAATTAAGCTCGTTATTTTTAGACATTCATGCTTTTATTAAAAATGTAAAAATTAAAGATCATATATCCTAAACAACAAATTGGGTCTCCATGAAAATTTGTGATAAGAATCATTATGGTAAGAAGAATAAATTCAACAAGTTTCATTTCAATCCAATGCACGGTTTTCAAGAAATTAAGCATAGTCACCTACATCGATTTGCTCATTTTCTTGAAAACAATGATGTGGGTTTCTCCAATTTTTGTTTGGGAGAAGCATAACTACATTTATAACACCCATGCAAAGTTTGGTTTAAACCTAGTTTGTATTTTTGGATAACTCACATTTTTTTGAAAGCTACAGATCACTAGTCCATTGACAACAAAACCTAGTTTTCTTGCATTTTGCCTTGAAAATATTATTTTTGAAGGTATATTGGCATGGAGAATTGTTTAGGATGAGATCTCACACATATTTGTGATCAATTACGTTGGTGGTGTTTGGGATGCATAAAAAGGAACACCAGTAAGCTTGGTTGACACAGGGTTGCATGAGGACATGCAACATTTTCATTTTGGGGGAGATGACAAGCCTTGGATTTGGAATCTTTTATCATCATTTTGCCTTATCTATAAATCCTTTTTTCATATTCATATTCATGCACTGATCCCTTCTATGCTCATATACGGGTTTTACGCTCAAACTTTTTTTCTATTACATGTCTTAGTATTTCATTTGATATTCGACTAACATTAGGGGAATTAGTGTACTATGTATTTTCTTTGGATATTTAATCATTTGTTAAGAAGCAACTACAAAATCTTTGAGGGATTTTTGTAGCAGCTTCAGAGACTTTACATCATCAGCAAAACCTTTACATCAGCAACAGAACATATGAGCTACAGAAACTTTACAGACAGCTGCAAAACCTTCACACCATCAACAAAACCTTTACATCAGCGGCAGAACATGTAAGCTATGGAAACTCTACAAAATCTACATAAGCTACAAAAAGTCAATAATTCAAGTTTATCTTCAACCACCAACTTTGGAGAAAGATATTCATTAGGAGAAATATATTTTTATAAATCCATTATTTTTATTGTCTCAAATCATGATGTTAAATTAAAGGTAGAAAATGGAGGTGGATATGAGTGCATATTTGGCTTATCCACAAAGATTTGAAGATCTCTATCAAATATATGATGGAACTAAGAAGTCAAAAGTTTTTAGGAGACATTTGAGATGAGTTTTGACTATTTTATTATAGCCTCTCTCCCTAAATTTGAATTTGACTTCAAAGGTGTTCTAAATATCATGTAGTTAACAAAGATCTTGGAGCTAGTTTTGAATTAGTTTTTGAAATCCATTTTTTTAGGAAATTTTTGAGGAAATTTTTTATCCTCATTTATTATTTATTATGGAGAACACATGTATAAATAATACCCCATTCTCCATTCTAACGAAGGACTTTTAAAGAAATAGTCCAAATAATGATGGCATAAAGTTATACTTTCATCTTGATTCAATATATATCTTAGCTTTATGATTTTTGTAATATAATTTTATTTATTCTATGTTGATGTAGTTTTACTTCATTGCTTAATTTTCATTCTTATTTTGTGTGAAGTTTATTTTTGCAATTTGATTTTAAACCATAGATTAGTGATTTAAAACTTTATTTTTAAATGAATGTGCTTAATGCAATAATCTTATTTACTACCTTGGATCATAAACATTAACTTTTATTTAGTAAGGATAGCTTTTAGATTTTATTTCTGCAATTTACCTTTTGTCAAGTATAGTGTGAACAAAGATTTAGAATTTATTTTCTTGCACAATGTGAATGTAGTCTTAGAATTTACCTTTCTCGTACAATGTGACTTACTTTTAGAATTTAGTTTTCCCATAAAGTGTGAATTAGTTTTAGCATTTACTTTCTAGCATGGTGTGAATTTCAATTTCTACAAGAGTGATTTAAGATTTCAATTCTACAATTAATTGTACAACACATCAATGGGGTTTCTTTAAGGGACAGTTGATTCATACTCCACAACACATCAATGGGGTTTCTTTAAGGGACAGTTGATTCATACTCCTGATACTTGCAGCTAGTGTGAATTTACTTTCCTGTCATGTGTTTTACTTTGATGTCGTGTGATTTACTTTATTTTCAACTTAGTTTCAGTAGTTGTTTAGTTGGCTAGTTCCTTGCTAAGACTATGTAACTATCCATACCATTGTTTGTAAGTAAGGTTATTTAACCACAACTTCAAGTAGATAAACCAATGTAAAAGGAGATTGTGGAGACACCCTTGTTTGTGGGACATGGGACCCCCTCTACGAAATAATGTAATGGGTAAAGTCTATAGAGGTGTACATACCCTAACGCCTTTGGATTTGAACCTATGACCTCATAGGAGGAAACTCAAGCTCTTAACCATTAGGCCCACTAAGTACATAATTAACATATGGAAATTCAAAAAAAATTATTTAAAAAAATAATAGGTTGCATATATTTAGAAAAAAATGAAAATACTTGCAATCTTTTATGTGCCCATATTTTAGTAAATGGGATTTACAATTTAGTATCACAAGTTTTTGTCTCTTCAAGCCCTTGCAATTTGTGCATGGATAGTGACATTTATTGATCTAACATGAGAATCAAGGGTCACCTATTGATTTAACATGATAATTACATAATCAACTCATTTGTTACAAAGAGGCTCAACAAAAGATACATGTCACTTACAAGAATTGAACCTGGATGAAGAGGGTAGCAATCAATGCTCCTAACCACTCAAGCTACATCCAATAGACAAATTGACATTGTTATGTATCAACAAACACAATCCACTAATTAATGGAATTATATAAACAAAATATAACGAAGAAAGATAATAAAAAAATTACCAGTTTATAAATACATAAGAATTATATTTCTTTAATTATATCTTCAAAATAATTCAAAATAATTTAATGTTATGTAATGTTTAATTTTCTTGAATGAATTTTGTTTTCAAGAACAATTTCAATGTTTTTTTTTTTAAATGATATAAAATTTATCTCACAATTTTTATGAATAAATATTTAAATTGATACAAGTTTTTTTAAAATAATCAGTAATATAATTTATAAGATATCAACTTTTTTTAATAAAAAATTATATAAATTTTAAAACTAAATAGGTATAAAACATAATATAAAATCATATGCCAAGGTTTTAATAATGAATCCATTAATGAGATAAAAATGTTTTGAGTGCCTAAAATTCGTGACTCCCTAGAAATCTAGTTGACTTTTAAACCTCATAATATCTTAAAACATGGGAAATTGTTTTCTCCAAAATAAACATTTGTTAGAGGGCCATATCTTTATGTTATACTCCTCGATTTCTGCCCATAATTGGTAGAATAGTTTTTCTTCATTATATCTTGTGTAAAAGTAATTATATTGGACATGAGAAATATTGATTTTTATTATATATTAAAAAAATGATTTTTTTATATGGAAATATGCACGAGAAATCCAGCAATACTTCTCCATATTAGTGGATGGTAGAGGTGGTAAATCGCCAGCCATCCTTGCAGAAGGCCTAACCCCAAAGGACTCAAGGCTCGAACCCGTGACCTCTCCCCGAATCGAGAGAGTGTGCGCACGTCTTACCAATTGAGCTAACCCTTGGGGCATCTTGTTACCTTTTCGGTGGACATTAGAAACATTGATTTTTATTATCATATATTAAAATTTTGAATTTGAAATTAATTATATATATTGGAAAAAATAGTATTTTTGTTATTCATCTGAATAAAAAATTATAGAGGTTTAGATCATAGTCATGTCAAAAGGATTAACAATTAAACCAAATACTAAAAAACTTGTATCACCTTCCACCAAAAATGGCATTAGAAAAAGAGTGACCGACCAGAACAACATCCAAACCAACTATCACGTCAACGCACCAAAATTCAAGTAGATAACCAAAGACAAAACTTTTTTTTTAAAATGTGGTTCACCATTTGTTAGAGGGATACTTCACGGAAAATTCCAATACCTGATATTCAAACTGAATCAAGGTATGGTCAGCTCATCATTCACAACATTTATTACAAAGGGCTCCACAAGAGCATTATGTCACTTACAAGAGTAGAACCTGGGTGGGGAGGGTAACATTCATTCCTCCCAACCACCCAAGCTACATCCATTTGACATCCAAAGATAAAAACTTAAACATGACCAACCAACAATAACAAACTAGAGAGGCTACATTTAGGTAGCACTTAACTCCGTATATTCAAAGTCTCAAAAAAATATTTTGTGTTAACAAGAAATTCCTCCACATAAAGAAGGCCTTCCTCACTTTACAAAGCTTCTTTAGATAATATATCTGCATCAATATTTTGTTCCCTGTAATTATGATCAAAGGAAAACTCATCGAATAAGCCAAAAATATCCTCGATGCACTTACTCCGATGCATTAAGGAAACAACCTAAAGATTACAAAGATTCCTGGCCCAATTGATAATCATCATGAAGTCACCAAAAATTTCATAGAATCAATGTCCATCATCTTTGCAACCATAAGAAGGCAGCAAAGACCTAACAACTCATCCTTTGTATTTGTACCTCCACCAAAACACAAATTGAGTTTAAAGAAGTGATCTTCATTGATTTTAATCAAACAACCTACAACAATAAGCCCCCCTTGAGAAACACCATCGAAATATCCCAAAGTTGCAGAAGGCATAGGAAAGTTCCTAACATGTTTGTATCTCCTATTCTTTGTAGGAACAGTTCCATAATCCTTATACACACTAAGCACTTTAATAACAATTACAAACAAGTTTTGTGCCCTACTTTCAACGATAACAACATTTCTACACTCCCAAGTTTCCCAACAAATGAAAACCGAAAGCAACTTGTGATCACCATATCTTGTACTCCATTGATAAAAAAATATTTCAATTGAATCCATGCCCCAAACCTTATCCCATAGAACTCTAGAAAAAGAACAAGCAATGAATAAATGAGCAATTGTCTTGCTTGAAGTTCTACATAGAGGATGAATTCCAATACCAAACCAACCTTTGCAAAGTAGATTATCCCAGGCAAGAAGACAGTTTCCAAATGCTAACCACATAAAGCATTTCATCTTCATCAGAATCTTCCATTTCCACAATTTTCCAAACCACCATTTTGGCACATCAAAGGAGTTATTTAAGATGAGAGTTGAATACATCGAATTAGCCGTGACTTGTCCAGATACTTGGTTGTAGGACCATATCAACTCATCCTCCACATTTGTCGGTATAATACCAGCATTATGAAGATGAGCAACATAATCAAACCTTTCTTAATCCCATAAGCTAAGCAGACCTAAGTCATTTGCATTCAACTAGTAATCCTTTTGTGGATGAAGAAACTGAGGTCTCCTGATCTATGCCAAGGTAATGAAGCTCAATTCATCCAAATAGTCCTACAAGAAGGGACAAAGAATATATTTTTCATCATCACCTATCAATGGATCTATACCAACTAAAAACTTTTCTCCATTGCCTACTTTCTAGCTCAAACCTTTGTTAATCCAAGGAAACACTGTAAGAAAACCTCTCTAGAAATTGGACACATTTTGTATATATTTGAGAGGATTTTTATCCATCCAATAATAGATTCCTTAATATATTTCCCATGCAACACCTCGCTCCATAAATTATTTCCAAACAATCCCTACCACATGCTTTTCATGCTCAAAGTTGTACTAAACTAGTGAAGATTTTTAATACCCCAGCCCCGCACAAAAAGCAGCCTTGACAACCTCTCCCAACTAGCAAGATGATATTTACCACCTTCAACACATCCAAACCATAAAAAAATTGAAAATCAATTTTCAAATGAATTTTGTTTACACCACATTTTCAAAAATAAAATAGATAGAGCAGATAATTTATCTCACAATTTGTTTTCATGTTTACTTAAATTGATAAAACAAAAATTCTAAAACTAAACAGTAATGGATATCCATTTTTTTTAATAAACAGGCAAAGATCCATCTTAAACCCGGATCTACCAAGCACTGAGAGGGATCCAATTTCCTAAGGTGTATTTTTTTTATTAATTACACCTCAAGAATTTTAATCCCTTTGGTAGTAGGTAAATCCGAGTTTAACATGGATTTTTAATTACTTAGTTGGTTCTAATTTTTAATTTTATGAATCCACATTAATTTTTTTAATTACTTTTTATTTTTGTAATTTTACATAACTTTATGTGACAACATCTTCCCTCCACTAAGTTGTAAAGCATCGTGTTCCTCTCTATAGCATCTTGTTCCTCTCTATATGATGATAGTGATGATGATGATGATGATGATGGTTAACGTCCACTAAGACCAAACTTTGGTCTATAGGACCTAAAGAAACGAATTATTTAATTTTTTTAATTTTTTAAAATTGTATTCCTATGCTCAAAGAGCTTAGAGAGAAGCATCTCGAGCTCACTATAATTTGGACATCTTAAAAGGCTAGGAAGGTAGGTACTGTAACAAAGATTATGAAACTGAGATATAATGTGGGTGTACGGAGGGAATTCTAAGAGGAAGTGATTTTCATCCTCACCGTTCATATTCTCACAGAGATGGCAGATCCTTTGTTTTAGGAATTGGCCAACGACCAGTTTCACTATGAAACTCATGAGAATTCATTCTTATCTTGACTATATATTAATTTTTTATTTTTTTAATATCAATTTTCTTTTAAATACTTTTTCTATTGAAAAAAATTCTATATAAATTTAAAAATAAATAAATATGCAAATTATATACTTTTCCATAAAAATATTTAATAATGAATCCATTATCTTGAAATTCAGGAATGGAAATATTTCACTCCTAATATTTGTACCTAGGTTACCTATGAAAATGAAAAATTAGTTGACTTTTAAACCTCAATTAATTATTAATAATATCTCAAAACATGGGAAATTGGTCCCTGCACAATATACATTTGTTTGAGGGTCATACCTTTATGTTAGACTCCTCGATTTCTGCCCAGATTTGGTGGGGTTACGATACAAATCTCGAGTTTGACGGTCATCCAAATTCAAATTAATTCAATTGGTAGGGTCACTATGGATAGATTTCAAGGATCTTCAATCACCCTTTTAATATTATCGAATTACTCGAAAGTTCTAATAAATTTATTAAATATATATATTTTAATACATCAAAGTTTGGTTTCAGTGGACGTTAATTATCATCATCCTATATATTAGTTGTTTCTAAGAAATTATTTAAGCTATGACTGTAAATAAATTAAATAATAAAAATAATAACTTTAAAATTACGAGTTTTATTTTAAAATTATATTTATGTTTTGTCCCATTAATAAAAAGAGTTATATTGGTACTCATTTGGTCGACATTGAACTATTGATTTTCATTTTTTATGTATAAATTATGAAAAGTTGGAACTACTATTATTATTCATTGAATTTATTAGAATATTTTGTTTTAGTGGATATATAAAAGAGAAATAAATAAATAGATATTAGTTTATTAATAAATGATGGTTTTATATAATTAATTTTTGTTAAAGTGTGGGTTTTATTTGCAAGGTAATCTAAATTTAATTTTTTTAGAGATGTCTTAGTCGAGCGGTGACAACAAAAATTCTAGTCAAGGTTTTGCAAGTTAGAAAAATTCGAACAAACAAAAAAAATAGTTTAATACAAATTAATACCCACACTAAATAATATTTATTCTCTTTCTTCAAAACTTGTGTGTATTGAAATCTTGAATTATTCATGTATCTTCCACCTATATATAAAGCTACTTAGGAATTATATATTAAAACTAAGAAAAAGAACATTGTACATAGTTTGTTTGTGTTAATTGGAGCGTCTAAGAAGTTTTTAGGAATATTTATTATCTCAAGATTTTTATTATATTTATCATAATTAAGAAAGACTAAAATTGTTATAAAAAAATGATATAAAGTGTATTTTTTTTTTATAAATTTGGAGAATAGTTGTATAATAGTTTTGAACCTGAATGTTTCGAGTTGAGTAGCACAACCCATCCTCAGGAGGAGATACCAAAGAGTCTCAAGTGATTGTAGAGCAGAGGCTGGTGATATATAGTCTTTATTTGTTTCATTGTAAGATGCATATATATTGTCTTAAAAAGTGTTTTAGTATTTAAATTATTTTAGAATTTTAACTTTTTTTATAATTTAATTTATTTTACTATTAAAATAATAATTTTCAATGTTTCATTCAAAATAAATTATTTATAATTCAATTTATTTTACCATTAAGATTATTTCAAAAAATAAATTATTTTGCATTATTTATGTCTATGTTAAATTACATATTAATTAATTATTATTTTGAAACTTTTAATAGTATCGATGGACATAGCTTTTGCTAAGCCCAAACCTAGTTCTCAAGTCTTGGAGGAAGTCGCCATTGTCGCCTCATAATTTTGACCTAGCTAATAGTTCTTCACCTTGGAGACCATCCCACAAGTAGATTTTGCCTAGATGTCTGATTTTGTGTGATATTTTGCAGCTGAACTTGAATATCATCCAATTAAAGCATAATCTCACAGTGGGCATCCATTGGAGTCGGAGAGACTGAGACCTATTGCTAACATTGCATCTAAACATTTATCCCCTCCCTCATCTTCCTCAACACCCTCCTCTTCCTATCATGATAGAAATTAGCCAAGCCAATGGTTGTATCCCCCAAGTTGAGCCAAACAACAAAAAAAACCTAATAATTGTAATAATATAGGAGATAATTGTTACGGAGAAAACTTCCTATGGATTGGGGTAGACCACAACAGACAGTATGACACTGGAAATCAATCAATTTCCATATGCAATAGAGATAAACAAGCCTAACACTAAGGGATTAAGAACGCACCTTATTCTAGACGGTTGTAGTAGATCCTCGTTGAGATTTCAACCACACTTGCACCTACATTCCATTCTCAACAACAATGAAATAAACAAGCATGATAGATATTAAGTGTTAGTTCTATTCTAGCATATATAAATCCAATATGTATAAATCAAAGCAACTACATCCATGGACAAGAATATTCATAGTTACACACATACAATGGACGAGAAATGGATATTTCTATTAATTATAAAAGAGATACAAGAGACAAACTCTATCGGAACCTCGTCGAAATCGAGAGACCGAGTACTCCACCTGGGCCTCCACCAATTCAATCCTCCATATCAATGGAAAGCTTGGGAAGACCATTAATGGCTGCTCAAAAGGACAAAGGGATGTAGACTCAAGCATGTATGAATGGGGCACAAATCCACTATAGTGTCCTTGCTCTCATAAGTTCTCCTCCTCTAATGCATCCAATAAGCTCAATTTATATCCCTTCAATGGGAAGTGAAGGGTTGAATCGAAGCGTTTCCAGGCATATGGAAGGCCAATAGTCAAATTATTTGTGACTCATTGAGGAAAACTCCAAATATTTTATTTTTGGGCACATTTCGTGATGTACACGAGTCATGGTGGAGCAAGTTGCATGTACACGCGGTCTGTAAGTTGGTGACCCGCGTATACCAATAAGTAGGAATTTTTTAAGGGATTTATTGGACCATCAAATTTTATTTTGAGCAAAGGGGGTCCAAAGAGTTTGCATAGGGGGGAAGGCCATAAAAACATGATCTACCAAGTGTGGTAAAATCAGTTATAACAGATGCCCCCTAATGTGTGAGGTCAGAGGGGTAACATGATGGCCGAAATACATTATACCAATCCCAAAAGTGGAGTAATGAATACCCAGGTGGAAAAACCATCCACTCATCATCGGGTGAAAATACGAATTTGGTATACACTTTTTTCCTGTTTTTTGACAAAAACTGCAAAAATTATGTTTTTCAACTTAAACCCTTTCAAACTCATATCCCCCTTAGGAATTTCACCTTGACGTAAACATAAGAGGTTTAGATAATTATATTAGCTTCGTACTCATATTTTTTTGAAATTTTTTATGGACATATAGTAGGACAAATTTGACGGGCACCAACAACATATACTTTAAATTTTTAGGTTTGGATAATGAGTCACCTGTAAGCCCTTCATTTTTTTTAGAGATGGTTATTCATTTTATGAAAACCAAATGTACGTTCATAATATAAATAGATTGTACTTTTCAATGGACTATATGTTGAGGATTTTTAGACCTAAACACTATTTTTTATTATTTTTCAAAATTTAACATATGTTCAAAAAATGGTGCCTTATTAACACATGTTTGTGTCCTCCCATTTCCTTTCAAATGTGACTCTTATCATACAAACTAAAAATACCCTTTTGAAGAGGACGGTGCAAGGAACATCCCTGTGATTTTTTACATTTTTTTTTGTTTTCGTTGTGACGATCTTGAATTTTCAGTGTGACTGATTCTCAAAAAAATGTATAGCAACTTCGCGTTTTCACCCTAGTACAATACAATGATACATCTAAGCATGTGACTGCAAATATGAAGTGTAGCAGTCCTAGATACATAATAGCACAATGGCCATGAATAGGTATAATAGACATATGTCACATTTGGTCATCGCCACCTACAATATACAGTGAAGCACGATCTTCATACTGAATGAAGACATCTAATAGCACACTGGAATCTGGGAATAAGAGTTGGCATCTCATCGATACTGGCACGATCAAGGAGGTAGCATATATGGAATACCACCAAGATCGGAGGTATTCTACCCAAACCACTACTGGTACATGTCCCATCACGTGAATAAAGGTGTCAAGGTCAAACATGATGGACCATCATCTGATTACCATTCATTAATGTATACCGTTAACAGACGTGAGATATCCCACCGATAATAATAATGGGAATCAAGGTACAGAGTGCAATCAAACAAGTGTGAATAAATGTGTTGAGGTTAAACACTTGAGAGAGTCCATCGATCAAGGGACACTGGTGTATTCCCAAAACTATCGATGGCGAGAGAACCTGCCACTAATGACTGCAAGCCTCAAGGCCCTCAATGGAATCTAGATCCCTATTCCAGAATAATTGATCTGAAGTTGATGGAATGGAATCCGCTGGAAAGAGGGAATTGAGGCATCCCCCATCAACCAACATGAGGTACTCAACAACACTGGATAATTTGGAAGGACTCGAATGAACAGGATGTGCACGAACTAGTAACTGTATCGAGAATGACCGGCATGCAAAGACAAGATAACTGAGGAATTGATGAATTCGACTATGAATTCCTTCGAACAAGAGCATAGGGAAGATGGTGACTCATAGGAAGCATAGACTCAACATGAAAACTCGGACAACTCTGCGACACAGGAGGCATCGACAGAGGCTCCATAGGGACTGGAAGCATAACCAGTCAATGGAGAAAACTCAGAATAATGAGTACAACTCCTAAAGTCATACTAATAACCCAACCAATGGATGTAATATACAGTGCTATGTTCGAAGGTGACATGACATGACAACTGCCAAAATTAATATCATTTCTTGTCTGTCTTTTTATGTTTTTTAATTTTTTTTGGTCTTTTCCATATTGGAAAGCTCGAAAAAGAATAAAATTGCTTATATTACAGAACTAGGAGGAAACGAGTGTCACGGACAAGCAAACTAGTTCCAAGCAATGGAACATACCTATGCTCAATGCAAGGAAGCATGTGAAGGATAATGACCTTGAAGGGGATGTCTCCTCCGGGTATGGGGTGATAAAGCTACAAAAGATATATGAAAGGTTAGTTGGATTTGAGGCAAGCTCAGGATATGTGGCTCATAAAATTGCAGCAGGGAGCTGGCATAAAGCTCAATACGACAAGCAGATGCATGAAAATGCAATTACAACTTGATATAAATGGGAGTCCCTATGGGAGATGGCCAACATAAAGTTCAAGAATGAATATGTGGTTCTTGCTCAAAGACATGGAGTGACTATAAGGGACTCCCATACCTAAGGGAGGAGTCTCAGCATGGGTACCAAAAGGCAAAGCGGGATCTAACTAGGGCACCCATGAGTAGGAATACTCTATCACTTATGTAATGCCACTTCTAGCAGTAATGTGAAGGTTCTGTAACATTAAGAAGTGGGTTCGTACCCATAGTTAAGGAGACATGGTCATAGGACGATGCATGACACATATGGAAAGTGATCTTATCCTATATCCTAGTTCGAAAATATACATGTTATAGACACGAACGGGTCAAGAACTCGATGAAAGTGCACTCAAAACAAGTCCCTACACCACAATATTAGGCCAAAACAACTCAAAAAGGTTAATAAAGGTCCAAACTATAGGTTAGTCGGTAAAAATTTCAAAAGAAAATTGATAAATAGTAAAAAAATAATATTTTCACCACACCATTTTGTTTTTTACTACACATAGTGCATTTGGATCCATTTTGGACCTATAACTTCAATTGTCAATTTTGGGAGCTAGGAGCAACAAAATCATGAACAGTGAGGGCTATCTAGATCCTCATCTCATCCCTCATCTTTTCTATATATTTATTTTCAATTTCCATGGTATAATTTTTAGGTTGGAGCAACCTAAAAATGGATATCTCAGCCCATGCAGGTCACAAGCCATTGGGTCACGTATAGGGCCTGATGTACATGGACAGACCGCAGATAACCCACGTACATACACTACTATCACCAAATCAATTTGCGTGTAGGGCTTTTGATATCCAAATTAAAGGCAAATTCTCATCAAAATGAATGTTTGCTTTGCATGATGGTGCTAGAATGGAGGGAGTGTGAGCATGAAGATGTGGATAGGGAAGTCCATGGAGACATAATCACTCAACAAGCTCTCAAAATATGTGGATTATACAAATTTTGGCAACTTGGGGGTTTGAGGGACCAATCAAGGATTTTACAAATGCTTGTTGACTACTGGGATCTAAACACTAAGGATTTTCAACTAAATGGGATGCCCCTGAGACTAGAAGTGGAAGGAATCTATTTCATTATTGGACTATCCTGCCAAGATGAGGTATTAAACTTACGGGCTCTTGGGGTGGGAGGAGGGCTCACCATTAAGTAGTATATAGCCGTTTACTACCTTCTGGATACTAAGAAGATCTGAAGCCAGGTTCTAGTGAACACCATCCAGAGCCTTAGTCTCAAGGTTATAGTTCTGGTACTAGCCAAGATAGTAGGATTGGAATCACTGCATCAGGCCTCCAGTCCTATCATGTTCTATGTAGTAGAGTATCTAAGACCTAAAGTATATGATTGGAGCACATCATTGTTGAACGCTATGAAACAACAATTGACGGACTGTAGGATGGGAAAGACAAAGAACTTTAGTTTCACCAACATACTTAGCACTTTATTTTTCAAGCGAGTATTGGGCCTTATACCAAGAGTTCAGGTTCCTCTGCATAGTCTATGAGATCCAACCCAAACTCATTGGGAAGAGGTGATGCGACAGTCAGGGGGAGGTAGGACATCCACTCCATTCCCACCAGACTTCTACCACTAGTGGCATCGACATATTATGGCCGTGGATGACTATCCCTATGTAGGGATCGACTTCACAGACACCCAAAAATTCCATTAACATCGGGTGCCACATACAGTGAAATAGGTAACAATCCCAAATTTATTTTTGAAATATTTGATGTATTTTTTATATAATGGAATCAAAAACATGTTCATGGTGGTATCATGTATTGACATTGATCATGTATATGCAGATGTGGGTCCTAGACGACTGGATGGTTACATGCGACATCATCGGAGGGGAAGAGGGGATGACAGACTAGGTGCATATGTGGAGTGTACGCTCCAAAGCATACATATCAACTTCGTCAGGATGACACACATGGTTCCTATGGTGCAAGTCGAGGACTTTCCCGAGGCAATGCAAAGACATGTGGTAGGAGTTCCCCATGCGTGGGTTAGACTATTTTGGTGGCTGGAAAATGCAGTTGTTTGTTTCCATGACCATCACCCTGTTCCATAGGAATAGAGTCCTAGATATACATTTTGTACCAAATGTATAGTGTTTTTTGGTGGCTTAAAGCCCCAATTTTGTATCATGATATTTTGTACTATGACACCATTTTGGACTATATTAGGAAATAAAAAACTTATAGTGATTGGCTTGATGTATTTACATGTGTATTTGAATGTGTATGCTTTGTTATTGACGTACAAATTCCATACTAAAACATAATTTGCATAAGAATCGACAACGTGATTGTAGGTCTTAGGAATATGAATGTATGTTATGAGGTAAAAATGTCATTCTAACAATATTACTCATAAGAGCATTTGTAATAAAGGTAGATATATAAAATGATAGACACCATTTAAATACGATACAACCAACTACGAGTCAAGACATACTTCAAGATATCGAATACCATTAGATATGGCATCATGTAGTAGCTCAATTACGACACTATATTCAGCAACATTGTTGGATGACGGTCGGATACATACACCTCCTGAAGACACTACATGACCCTTAGACATATAAATGACCCAAGCAACTAAAGCTAAGTTTTGGGTATGGCGGTTGGCACTGTCATTGTATCCTACATATACTGAAGACTCCATCGATATCTGTCACAACAAAGGGAAGCATGTCAACAAACCAAATCACTACAAGGGGACCAAAAGTAAACTATGCAACTTTAAAATAATATACAAAGCATCATCCTTAGCTGAGAATTAGAAATAGTATTTTATAAGATAGATCCCATTTCTAGGCTCCGCCAAGGCTGTCCCTACATAATCCTCTAGCTTGTATGCGCCCTTCTCTAAGACTCGTTTAACCACATAAGTCCCATGCCACATGGGGTTGAACTTACCTGCCCCTAACGATTCACTAGCTTGGTTATATAGAATAACCAAGTCACCTTCACTAAATCTTCGAGGACGAACAAACTTATCATACTGAGCCTTCATGCGACACTTATTGATTTCAAGAGCCACTAAGGCATCCCGACGCTGCTCATTGAGGTGTTCTAAGTGGAACAGATGTTCTTCCAACTTAGAAGTATCTGGTAAGAGCTCAACGACAAGTTTCAAAGAGGGAATTTTGGATTCAATTGGAAATATCGACTCCACCCCATGTACTAACTCATATGGAGAAAAACTGTTGGTAGTCTTAACAACGGTTCGGTAGGCCCACAAATCAGGGTAAAGCATAATGTGCCAATTAGTATTGATTTGTGCAATGACCCTTCTTTGTAAAATGGACTTAAGGTATTTGTTTACAGCTTTGACTTGTCCATTCACTTGATGATAGTAAGAAGAGGAATACTATTTCTTATACCCCAACTTCGAGGATAATTCATCCATCATCCTATTTTGAAAGTTCCTTCCATGGTAAGTGACAAGCTCTATCGGGATACCAAACCAAGTGAGGATTTGATTGAATCCGAAATGAGCGGCCGTCTCACCATTGTATTTAATAGTAGGCATATCCTCTTCCCATTTCATGAAGTAATCCATGGCCACTATAATGTGATGGTTCCCCCCCGCCGAAGCTGGGTTGCAATCCATAAAGTCTACCGCCCACTTGGTGAAGGGATCGACGATGATAATAGGGTGTAACAGGGCTAGATGCGAGTGCATATTCCGTGTAAACACTTGACAAGGGTGGCACCACTTGATCACATTAATGCAATCTTTAAAGACTGAAGACCAATAATAACCCACTCTAAGGATTTCTTGGGTTGCAGCAAGCCCATATAAATGACCACCACACGCCCCACTATGGAAATCATTCAACACTGTCTCAGCCTTGTCATGAGTAAAAAAACGATGTAAAATGGAATCCACACCACGATGACACAATGTCTCACCGATAATGAGTTAATTCTTAGCAACATGTCGTAAACGTCGACGCTCATCCCATGAGAGGTGAGGAGGGACCTTCAAAGTCTATAAATATATGATGATGTCACCATACCAAGGGTCTGCAGTTGAGATAAGGAAGATATGTTTGTCCACAAAAGAATATTCATGAATTTCATCTTCATCCAAACTAAGAATATCTGATATCGGCTTCGCAAAAACTAGTAATTTCTTCAATTTTGCTGAAACAAACTTGAGATTGAATTCTTGCAAAATAACAATCCACATATTATACTTCCCCCCTATCATTCGTCTGGTAGGACAAACTGAAACGGATTGATGTGAGCCACAACTATGGTATGACGAAGGAGTATGTAGTGTCTCAACCATTGAACCGCATGAACGGTCACTAAGGATAGCTTCTCAATGTGACTAGATCAAAGTTTGACATCAATCAGGTTCTGGATAAGATAGTAGAAAATGTGCTCTTAGAGATCATCGTCCTCTTGAACCAAAACCATCCCAATCGTCTCTTGAGACGTGGCCACGTATAATAGAAATTCATAGCTATAGTTAGGTGGAATAAGCACAGGGGTTGATGCCAATGCTTTCTTAAGAGAATCGAAGGACTCCTTGGCTCTCTCATCCCGTATGAACAGATTATCCTTCCTCAAAAGGCATATAAAACCCTTGGTCAAATTGGCAAAGTTGATGACAAATATCTGTAAAAATTTAGCCATCCCTTGGAGACTTTGAAGGTGTCGAATTGTGCACAGGGGAGACAACCAAAGTATTGCCTCAACCTTAAGAGGATCGACCCTAATCGCCTCCTTAGAAATAATAAATCCCAATAACCGACTCACTTTCACGCAAAAGATGCACTTTTGAGGATTCGACCAGATTTGGTAATGACAACATCTCTTGAAAACCAAGCGCAAATGGTCTAGATGATCCACTCTCGAATGAGAGTGAGCAGCTAAATCATCTAGATAGACTTCAATAATCCTCTTACGGTAGTGAAAAGAAAAGTTCATCATTTGCTAAAATGTAGCCCTGATATTTTTAAGGCCGAAAGGCATCTTTTGGTATGTAAAAGTACCCCAAGGACAAATGAAAGTCATCTTATGTTGGTCCTCATGATTGATTTGGATATGGTTGTACCCTAAAAATCCGTCCATGAACGAGAACACTTTGCTTCCCACACACTCATCCAAAATTTGATCTATGAATTGCATGGGGAAATTATCTTTAGGGAAGGCCTTATTCAGGTCTCTAAAGTCAACACACACCCAGATAGTTCCCTACTTCTTATCTACCAGAACATGATTGGATACCCACTCAGTTAAGGGAACCAGATAGATAAAGCCCATTTTGATCAGCTTCTCTATCTCAGCCTTAATGGTGGGCTCCTTACGGGGATTCATCATGCATAAGCATTGTCTAACAGGTTTAGCATTAGGATAAGTTTTGATCTCATTCTCAACAATCCAAGGGTATATCCCTGGAATTTTGTCATACGACCAAGAAAAAACATCAAGAAATTCCTTAAAATGCTCGGTGTATGCCTTAATATCATTGGGAGAACAATCCACCCCAATGTAAACGTTCTCTATCTTTCCAGGAGTCCGAGAAATGTTGATATGGATTGTAGGTGACAATTTCACCATGTTCCCTTCAACAGATATACCATGAGTTCCTAATGAGACCACGGGACTACCAACTTTCTCGCTAAGGATCGACCAAAAGTCATCACACTCGATTTGTTCAAGCTCCGAGAGGAAGTAAGAGAGATGGTGCAAATCGTCCCAAGGCCATTCCAAACCATTCATGGCCTAGAGAATCGATTCGTCTGAAGGAAAAACATCATCGAGGAAGTCATGTGAGCGTGATGACACAACCGCCTAAGTAGGCAATTCAAAGAGGTCCTCCTCCTCCGTTTGCGAAGAGGAAGGACTAGGTTCTACAATGAGATCAAGAACAAATTGATAAGCAATATATATTTTAGATAATGACATCTCCATCTTCGTAGGTCTAGGGTCCTCATCCAAAGTACTCGAAGAAGGGAGAGTCCAAGGGTCCTCTAAATATGTAGTTCGAAATGGGATTGAACTCGAACACGATGAAGCACTACCAAGAGTAGAACCAATTGTCATGATTGGTGCTACAATATTAAAGGATCCCATCAATGATGAATACATGCCAACACCAACATTCTAAGTTTCCAGCTGAGAATTGTCAATGGACAGGATGGTGGACGATGCAATGGAAATGGAACTATCAAACGCCATCTAGTCGATCACTACGATACAATCCTCAAAAGGGAAGAAAACAATGCAGAAAATAGAAGGCATGATCGCTTTCATAGTGTAGATATGATTCCTACCCAGTAAGAGGTTGTGGTCAAGGGGTGTGTCAACCACCTCAACCTCTATCGACACGGTCTTCCCCCCAACTGGACCTGGAGAGAGGGAATAATTCCATACGGTTGAAACGAGTTTCCATCAAATGAAGTCAACATGGTCATGGATAGACAACATGGGTGAGCCAAGGCCTTTCTAGAAATATAGGGACATCACAAAGGCTGCAGCTCCTTCATCAACTACCATACATTTTATCATGTTGTTCATACACTCTACATGGAATAAGAAATCCACATCGTAAGGAAAGCGAGGCTAGACCTCATGGGTATCAAATCTAACTATAGTGGAAGGATTGGAATCAACCATCCCGAGGGAATAAAAAAGGATCTCCTTTGCGAAGGACACGTCTGAAGGACTTCGAGAGATGACATCGCACAAGGATTTTAACCCAAGTCCTTGAAAATAGAATAGTGTTGGGAGGCTCGAGCATTAGGGTTATGGCCTGAGTGCTTTAAGACTTTCTTAGGAATGCGAGGTATATCTTCAGGTTTCTTAATATCCAAAGGTTTTTCAAGAGGTGAAGGCTCTTTACCCAAGTTGGGTTGTGACGGACCGTAGTCTTTATTGCGCATCAGAACATTAACGACATACATCATGTTGATCAAACCGTGGTCATCTTCAGTGTTCGACGGGTTTTATGCTCACCAGAAACACTTATGGAGTCCACGTTCCTCAAAGCCATATTTTGGTTATGCGGTAAAGGATCCGTTAACACAATTGGGTTATGTGCAATGAATTTCGAGGTTTCATCGATACGGGGGAACAAGTATGTGAGATGGCCTTCCCCACAAAGCTTGCAAGGGAATTTAACCTTCCATTTAGACTTCTTGTCACCCCAAACATCAGTACCATTCTTGTCATCGTTAGAGTTCTCCTTCCTATTCCCACCTCTTCTATTGTTTCTTCCCTTCTTCTTATTTCATCCGGGATGCTGGTTATCCTTCTGGTATGATGAATGTACTGAGTGCACATCCACCGATTGGGTAGGGTTGGACAAAGCCGTATTTTGTCCGATTGCAGGATGGTTAATATAAAAATTCCTCATTTGATTCATAGCCTAGTCTATGACTTTAGCACTCACAGAACCAATAATTCCATCTGCATGTGGCCTAGGTTTAAACTTAGGCTCAAAAATTGATCGTGGTGCATTAGGGATAATCTCATACAAGATCCCAGACTGAGCGTAAATCAAGTCTAATTGCTTAGCTTGAAAAATAGCTTGTTTCTCATTCATAACTCTGGATGTCAAAACATCCTTCATGATATAAGGCAATAATGACTTAAGGAACCATTCCAATAGAAACTTAGGTGGAATGTTGGCCTTAATCAACCTCTTTCGTCTACGCCACTATTGAATGTGATCAGAAATATGTGTGGCTTTGTCTTTCTGAAATGTTGACAAGAGTTTGGTACCAGCATCTAATGCATCGATAATTGAAAGTGGTTCAAAAAGGTAATGGATAGGTCATTAATTGTCCAATATGTGCCCCCAGGAAACTCTATATACTATTTCACAACAGGACTTGTGAGGGTGCATTGAAACATTTGCAAGCAAACAGAGTCATGATTCATAGAATTTGAAGAGCACCATAGGTGGAAAGTGGTAACATTCTCTCCAGGGCCCTCGCCATTCTTACCTTCAAACATTGGAATGTCCAAATGAAGCTTAGCAGGAACAACTAGCCACATCAGATCGTTGGTCAATTTCGACAAGTCAGACGAGTTCAACGTAGCTAAGAAAGGGAGCCTAGGTTGTGCCATTTGTGATTTGGATTTATGCAGGAACACAATAGAATACATAAATAACAAATATGTATCAGAAATAACACTTCATTTCATTAATCAAAGAACTGAAACTTGTTTACATACAAAATGGAAATAAACTAGCTAGAGTGTTGATAGCTTATCTCTAAGAAGACATGTGGCGGCTACATGCCTCTGAACTCTGTGTTACAGTGAGGCTCAAAGGACTATATATTATTAAGAAACAATGGAAATCCTACACATCCAAAAACCTAACCCTAGGAGGTGAAATGCCAGAATGTGGGCCCCGTTGGGTAACTTGGTACATCAATTTCCTGGGGTCATAACTTTGTCCTACTACCTCCGTTTGACGCACATGATACATAGTTAGAAAGATCTATTCAAGGAATACATCCATAAACAACAAACATTGAATCCATAATGGAATCATATTTGCTCGACCATTCGATAAACGTCGTTTAGGGCCTCAAAACGGCTCTAGAAGTTTAGGACCCGAAAACTGCCAAAAATAGTAAATTGTGCTACAATTAAGGAAACTGGAAAACTAAAAGAAACAATGGTGGGGGTCCAAGTGGAATAGGTGGGTGTCCACCAATATCCTCCTGGATCATTCCTCCCCCCTTAGGAAGAAATTGTCCCCATTGCGTTGAGTTCCTCCATGAGGAGGAAACTTCTACTGAACTTGGTCCCTAGTGAGCCACTTTCCTTGGTGAAGGAGTTGGCCTGCTTTGAAAACTCGATATAGCTGGATCTTCTACTAAAGGTTGTTCTTGATCTGTGTGTCCATAATCCGATCAGTGGTGGCTTGTTGCATGCATTATGGGTTTAACTCTGTTGGTGTGAGTTGTTTTGCCATGTCTGGTGTGTCCAGTAGAGGTGGAAAGTAGGGCCAAAGGCGATCCACATTGAACACTAGGTGCAGACCAAGGAACGGTGGAATACTGAGCTTGAAGGAATTGTCCCCGACAGCCTTGGTGATGGTGTATGGCCCATATCAGAGCGGGCGAAGCTTGAGGTGGGGTCCAATGAGGCGCTCCTTCTGTAAATGTAGCCACACTTTGTCGCCCACCTGGAAGTTGTGTTGCGCCCGATGCTGATCATGCCACTGGTTGTAGTTAGAATTGGATCTGTCCAATATGTCATGAACCTATTGGAGAATGTGTTGAATGTGCTCAATGAAGCTATTCACCTTGGAAACTTTAGACTGGACATGAGCTGAATCAACCTAAGTATCTGCAAATGGCATGGCTACGTCAATGGGACATAGTCACTGGAATCCCAAGCCCACCTAAAAGGGGTTCTATTTGATTGAGCTGTGGAGGGCCTGGTTATAGCTATGTTGTACATAGGGGAGGATTTCATCCCATGTGCGTGGATGCTTTGAGTTGTACATGCGCAAAATGTGTACAATCATCCTATTGACGACCTTTGTCTGGCCATTAGTTTGGGGATGGAAATCTGTGGACTTTGTGATCTTGGTGTTTAGCATTGACCATAGGCTAGACTAGAATGTACTAAGGAACCTGTTGTCCCAATATGAGATTATAGACTGTGGGACCCCAAAGTGTACCCACAATTATTCAAAGAAGAGTTTAGCAGTGGTTGCTACTGTGATATTCTTCTTGCAGGCCGCCATTATGGCCATCTTTGAGAATTTATCAGCAACCATGAACAAACAGTCATTGTCGTGCTTAGTAGAAGGAAGGTCTAACATGTAGTCCATTGAGATGGATTCCTAAGGTCGGCTAGGGGTAGGCAACGGAGTATAGATTCCTTGCTTCTTGATGAACGGTTTGGCAATGGCGTAGGCAGTGCAGGATCGAATGTACTTCTCGATGTCCTGTCGAAGGTTCGGCCAATAGAAATACTTCTTCAATATTTCCACTATTTTCTCGACCCCGAAATTCCCAGCGACTCGACTGTAGTGCGCTTCCCAAATCATCTTGGCATGCTTGCTTGAAGGAACACAAAGGTGTCCCATGTGACATAGTAGTGCATCCTAGAGGTGAAAATTTGGAACTTGGTTTCCCTCCAAGAGTGTCCTATCTGTGTGGCTGAATTTTGGATCACTCTTGTAGAGAAGCGACCATTCAGAAGTCTTGTGCCCACAAGAGTTGAGCACGGCGGTTATCGCCACGATCGATGGTCGACTGAGGTAGTCTGCAACAATATCGGTGCTTCCCTTCTTGTACTTTATGTTCAAATGAAACTGTTGTAGATATGTGGACCACTTCTGATGGTGATCATTCTATAACTTTCCTTGTGTTTGTATGAAGTACAGGGGTCGGTGGTCTGTGTGGATGATTGTTTCCTTCCCCAAAATGTAATGCTTCCATTGTCGGCAAGCCTATACAATGGAATACATCTCTTTGTCATAAGTGGGATATTTTTGGATAGTGTCCCATTTTGATATGCCACCGGATGCCCTAGTTGAGTAAGGACTTCCCCAAAAGCATAGTCAGAGGCATCTGTCTCGATCTCAAATTGTTGTTGCAAGTCTGGTTATGTGAGCACTGGGGCACAACAGAGGCGATGTTTCAATTCTGCAAACACCTTCTATTGAGTTTTTGACCAGAAGAATTTTTCTTTCGCTCCTCTCTTGGTGACTTGACTCAAGGGCCAAGTGATATGAGAGAATCCCAACACAAACCTACGGTAGAAATTAGCAAGACCTAGAAAGTTGCAAAGCTCTATTAGAGTAGTTGGGGCTGGCTAATCCCAAATGACTTGGATCTTGGTTGGATCCACATGTACCCCACACTCATCAATAATGTATCCCAGATACTGAACCTGGGTCATGCCAAAAGTGCACTTTTCCAAATTGGCACACAACTTGTGCTTCTGCAGTGTTTGGAGGACCTGTTGGATGCGGTGGAGGTGCTCTTCCCAAGTCCAGATGAAGATCAGGATTTCATCCAAGTACGCTACTACAAATGAGTTGGTGAATGTCCGCAAGATGTCATCCATCAGTCTCATGAAGGTTGTGGGAGAATTCGTCATCCCGAAAGGCATGATCAACCATTCGAAAAGGCCCTCCTTGGATTTGAAGGCAGTCTTCCACACATCAGTCGGTTTGATTGGTACCTGGTGATACCCAGACTTTAAGTCAATCTTGCTAAAATATTTTTCCCCTTTAAGTTGGTCCGGGAGGTCATCAATCCGTGGGATTGGGTACCTCTTCTGGACAGTGATATTGTTCAGTGACCGATAGTCAATACAGAGTCTCCAAGTCCCATCCTTCTTCTGTACCAACACGATCGAACTCCCACAGGGCGATGAACTTGGACAGATGTGATCCTTCTGTAGCAGATCCTAAATCTACCTCTTGATTTCATCATTCTCCAGAACAGAGCATCGATAGATCGGTTCTTTGGGCAGTGACACACCTAGGGTCAGATCGATGGGTTGCTTGACCTGATAGTGCAGAGGCATCCCTGTGGGTGAGGTGAATATGTCCTGGTACTCCTCCATGAACTTGTCCATTTGTTGTTTTCATGCACAGGGTATGGAATAGATTTGTCAACTCATGCACATCTTGATCTCTTTTTTGCTGCAGCGTAGTCCATTGTATGTACTTGTCCTCATAGCTCCCCACGGGATAATATTGTCCCTTTATGGCATCTCAGAAATAATTCCAAGTGGGTATGACTGGGAACTAAGAGGGTTCCTCCTCATCCTTTCTCTCACAGTAGGTTTCCCACTAGTCCTTGACATGGGGGACGACTTTGAGTAGTGAAAAAGTAATCTTTTCCCGGTAGAAAAAGTCACGAACCGAGAAATATCCTTCTAATAGATTCAACCACCTATCTACGGCGTCTGCATATATTTGGCCATCAAATATGGGAATGTCGATGTTTACTTGTACCTTAAAATGGGTTGCGCCTCCAGAGTGGATGTTAGATGCAGATGCACCGCTAGTGGGAAGTTGTTGAAGGATCTAGGAAAAGTTATCCATCATCGCATTCCTTTGTTTTTTAAGGGCCTCCTCGAGCAGCATTTTGATAGGATCTTCTGCGCCCTCGTCTTTCTTTTCATCTCCCATGGGCAGCCGTTGGGATTTGTGAGGATGATCTTGCAAAGGTTCAACCGGATCGTGCCCTAACTCCTTATACCTTGTCCTTATTGGGGACATGCAAAGAAGGATCGAGAAAGAGCATATTTCTCTGATACCAATGATCTGGATATATGAAGGAATGCAACAGAATACACAAATAACAAATATGTAGCAAAAATAACACTTTATTTCATTAATCAAAGAACTAAAACTTGTTTACATACATAATGGAAATAAACTAGCTAGAGTGCCGGTAGCATATCTCTGAGAAGAGATGTGGCGGCTACATGCCTCTGAACTCTGTGTTACAATGAGGCTCGAAGGCCTATACATTATTGAGAAATAATGGAAACCCCACACATCTAAAAACCTAACCCTAGGAGGTGAAATGTTAGAATGTGGGCCCCATTGGGTAACTTGGTACATCAATTTCTTGAAGTCGTAACTTTGGCCTACTACCTTCGTTTGACGCACATGATACATCGTTAGAAATATCTATTCAAGGAATACATCCAAAGACAACAAATATTGAGTCCAAAATGGACTTATATTTTCCCGACCATTCGATGCCGAAAAAACATCGTTTAGGGCCTCAAAACAGCTCCGGAAGTTTAGGACCTGAAAACTACCAAAAATAGTAAATTGTGCTACAATTAAGGAAACTGGAAAACTGAAAGAAACAATGGTGGGGGTCCAAGTGGAATAGGAGAGTGGCCACCAATATACTCTTGGATCAATTTGGTTCCACACTCCCTGACGATATTGATTCATATAGGGCTGATTATTGATTCATATATGGCTAAAAGGATGCACAGGAATATTATAATTTGGTATACCTTGAGAATGGGGTGCTACAAAATCATAATTGTAGAAATGATAAAAGGGTTGACCCCCAGATACATAAGGAGGCAAATAAACTCCCGACAGAACAAAACTGACTGACGAGGGAACAACATGGCTAGGGGCAACAATACTCCATCTTAAAGGACTGTGCAAGTTATGAGGAGGATGTGTCATGAGAAAGGAAATTGATGGAACATGTGCGATGGATGATGGAGAATAGGATGGAATGTAATATGTGCCTCCAACTTTCATGTGTCTGGGGTCACTTTTGTGAAAGGGAATTATAGTGTTATGTCCGGATAAGGGGTATGAAAATCCTCCCATAAATGGAACAGAAGGTGCAATATGACCAATACCAAACCTATCAGCCTAGAAAGGGATGGAAGTGCCCCCAGGAATAACACTAGGACCTACACCAAGATCAATGGCAAATGATGGTAAAGTGTCAGTAAGATTTGGCATGCCAAATATAAAGGGCCCAGTGCTAGAGGGAACATGGTGAGTCTCACCACTCGACCTTCGTGAGGAAGACCTCCGATGAGAAGCTGCGAAGTCTGATAGCTAGGGTCGTGAATTATAGGAAGTACCAACCACGTGAATATCGGCATCAATCGGAGTCCCATGTCTACTAAAGGTCACATTCCCCATTTTGGAGGATGGAGAAGGGGGGCCTTCCAAGATATCAGATGTATTTCTCTTGATGAGATCGATGTGTGAATCACAGTGCATATAAGTTCGCTTAGAATGTCTAATCCTCTTCTGCGAAGGAGGAGGAGACCCACAAGGTGAAATCCCTCCTAAATGTCGATATCATCAGAGTGTTGGAACCCGATCCATGATGAATCTACAAAAGCAAAAGACTCAACTAAGTACGAATCCTAGAGCAATATAGCACATAAAGAGAACACTTCTAATCAAATCTAAGACGGATGCAAACAAGCCAGGAGGGAGGATAAATGAGCTCCTGAATGCAATAGGCATGTCTCTCCTAGGAGAGGCTTAAGACTCCCATACACTACAAGCAGAGGTGTGTAAGCAATTACAGTGGCCCTCATCTTCAATGCATAAAGTGACTGTGTTTTCCGACCACTACTTGGACAAGACACTCACATAATAACCTCTGCAAGTACCCCCTGCGACACCTAGGTAAGGAAACTAAGTTCACCCCAATATAACCAATGCTTAGGCGGACATTCGCAGGCAGGATCTACCCTATGGGAAGGGTAACAAATCCCAAAGCTCGAAAGCACTAAAGGTGCCTCAAAAGACCACATATACGAATAAGATCCTGGAAATATATTCGGCGCTGCACAGAGAGTGGAAAGGGGCTATCCCCACAACCAACGTGTAATCTATGCTTAACTCCTTTGTAAGAGGATCCTCCTGAGAACACTAATTATATCAAGGATTTCTCTTCTCACCTGGACAGACACCTAAATGTTTTGTTTTGTAGTCTTGGAAAAAGTTAATCACGACACCCTATTTCAATACTCTACAACCTAAGCTTGTTGGTGCACATCTATCAAATAAAAATATGTAATCAATTTTAAGTTAAGCGTTCATTTTAAGGGCTGTGATTACTCAAGGGTAATGATCGTGCAACTAGCGATGTTACGACTCCATAGTGAAATAACTATGCACACCTAACAAATGATGCCAAGTGCAATTTGTCTTGAATATGAAAAAGGGGCATGCCACTACATCAGATGCATAAATTTATCTTCAAATTCCAATTCATCCTTTCCTATATGAAATCATGATCTTATTCAACTAAGAAAACCTAATGCAAGTACTCTTTTCATGCAAATGCATAATGCACAAACATGCCAAAAGCAAAATATTTTTGTTTTTTATAACGAATGATATGGAAATGCAACAAAAAGACTATACAACTCCTAGACCCTGCAGCAAGTATCAGACACAAGCCAAGAAAGACACCGAGAAAAAAAAGGTCTAATAAACTAATATCAAAACAAAAAAGGAGAAGAATGACAAGAACAAATTTTAACTAAAAAACAAAGAAAAGAGGTATTTGTTCAGAACAGAAGCAGTAAACAGACATCACAGGCACCCAAGAAGACTCAGCAACACTCATAACCCACCCAACATATCTCAAACATCAAGTTCTCACTCCAAAAGAGGGGCATACGCGACTGTTCATAGAAAACGCACGTGTATACGCGACTGTAAGTGCTACACCCATGTGTATATGTGACTGATACCTCTATGACCCACAAACATCAAGAGAAAGGGGGTAAAAAGGAAGGATAAGACTCAGATTACTTCAACAGGACACCAATGGGATAACACACTTCTGAATACGACATAAAAAAACAGAGAAATAGAGAGAAAATCAAGAACATCGTGCACCCAAACCCCAACAAAAAGGAAATTCCCCAGTGGAGTTGATAATTCTGTTACTGAGAAAAATTCCTATGGCTTGGGGTAGACCACAATAGACAGTATGACACCAGAAATCAATCCATTTCCATATGAAATAGAGATAAACAAGGCTAACACTAAGGGATGAAGAATGTACCTTATTCTGAATGGTTGTAGTAGATCCTTGTTGAGCTTTCAACCAAAGTTACACCTACATTCCATTCTCAAAAACAACGAAATAGACAAGCATGATAGATATTAAGTGTTAGGCCTACTCTAGCATATATAAATCCAATATGTATAAATCAAAGCAACTACATCCATGGACAAGAATATTCATAGTTACACACATACAATGGATGAGAAATGGGTATTTCTATTAATTATAAACATAGATACAAATGAAAAACTCTGTCGGCACCTCGTTGGAATCGAGAGACCGAGTCCTCCACCTGGGCCTCCACCACTTCAATCCTCCATATCAATGGCAAGCTCACAAGACAATGACAAGCTTGAGAAGAGCATCAATGGCTGCTCAAAAGGACAAAGGGATGTAGACTCAAGCATGTATGAATGAGGCACAAATCATTATAGTTTAGTTTCTCTCATAACTTCTCCTCCTCTAATGCATCCAAGAAGCTCAATATATATCCCTTCAATGGGAAGTGAAGGGTCAAATCAGAGCATTTCCAAGCATATGGAAGGGAAATAGTCAAATTATTTGTGACTCATTAAGGAAAACTCCCAATATTTAATTTTGGGGCACATTTCCCGATGAAGACGGGTCAAAGTGGAGAAATCTGCATGTACACGTGGTCTGTAAGCTAGTGATCCACATATACTAATAAATATGATTTTTTAAGGGATTTATTGGTTCATTACAGTTTATTTTGAGAAAAGGGGGTCCAAAGAGTTTGCATAGGGACAGGGAAGGCCATAAAAACACGATCTACCAAGTGTGGTAAAATCATCTATAACAATAATTGCACTACTTACAGGCTCCATTCTCATAGTCCCATTGCTCCCACTACTATTAAAACTGAGGAAAATCAAGTGAAGTAGAGGGGAATCCCTACATCAATTGAAATATCATTGTCAATCGGGTTTGATCACAATATCCATAACTCTCCCTTCATTATCATAATTTGTTTCCCTCTCATCCTCCTCTATTTCCATTTTCCACCTTATTCTCCTATGCCAACCCTCACCATCACTACAATCTTTCTCCATTACCCTCTTCATTAATACCTGCATGCCCTCAACCTCCCTTACTTGTTCCATCTTTCCTCTTAATCCCCATGCCAAAATTTACCTACGTACAAACAAACATTAATTTTAGGAATTATGCATCATCCTATAAGATAACACCAAGTTAAACATTCATATTTATGTGGACAGTATTAATTTTGAGTAGGGATGGAGAACTACATGGCTAGGGATAAATGGCCCAACATCCCAAATAATGTAGAATGGGATGACCTATGGGAAGAAATCCAATGAAGTCAAATCAGAGTTAAGGGGGGACCTCAAAAGCTAAGGTGGGGATGTATGTTAGGTGGATGCTACATGAAGGAAGCATATCATATAGCAACATGACACTCCAACCTCTCCAAGGAGAGGATTTGGGAGATTATTTGGTCCTAGAAGCTATGGCCCAATGTCTCCTCCATTATTTTATTGGTTTGCTAGGAGGAAAAGTCTCACTTAGGACCAAATAATTAGAAGAGGCTGTGAAGGTCATTTTGATTGTCCCCTATGCAAGCAAAATGAGAAAATATGTGAGAACCTATTAAACCATTGTTACTTTGTAAGGACCCTTTATGATGTGGAAGCAACCATTTTCAGGTCGTTAAACATAAATAGAGATAGTTTGATTGAAATGATTCGGTGATGGAGGAGGGAAATTTTCTTAAATCCTTTTCTCAATAGGGTATGTCAACTCTTCTTAGGGTTTTTGCTTTGGGTTACCTAGAACAAGTGTAATAGATGCATTTTCAAGGAATCGGAGGGGGGTCATAACATCGTCTGGAGAAAAATAAAATAGAATATTATTGATATTCTCTAAGTGAATTAGTGGAATGATAAATATTGGAAAGCCAACGAAAAGGAAAAAATCATCATGGGGAAGTGGGGATTCTCCCCATAATATAAAACGTTGTAACCTTACACATGAATCCTTCACTTATAATCCTGATAAATGGTCTCCACCCTTGGAGGGTTTTATAAAATTCAACTTTGATGGAGCGTCTAAAGGGAACTTGTGTTTGGAAGGATTTCTGGGTTCTTTTCACAAAGGAATAAGGAAATAATATGGATATATGCAAGGTACATGAGAATGGAAAGTAAAAATGCAGTATAGCTCTATGCCTCAATATTTGGACTATAGATTACAATTAGAAAAGGATTCATGTATATAATGGCAGAAGGTGACTCTAAAATTATCTTACAAATGCTTCAAAAACTAAAAAATGGTTTATCTCATTGGAGGGTCTCCAACAATTATCGTTTAGAGACATGACTAGAATAATTAACTTCTCTATTACCTCAAATATCAACTCTAGCTCCTTCTCGTGCATGAAGATCTACCAATTTGGTGGTAGATAGATTTGCTAATGAGGCAGTCTATAAAGGAGCAATCACTTTGGACTCAGACTAGAGATTTTCCTAGGAGAGTTAGTTAAAAAAAACTATCAAAATCTTGCAAGCAACATTGCAATCACCTAGATGACATGGTAGGGAGGGAGGGGGGGAAGGATCATACAAAACTTCCATTCATATTATACTCATTGAAAACATAAAATAATTTTAACATACTGAATATTCAACCATAGATATCTCTTTTGGACTTCAAAATCAAATATATCTATATTAAATGCTTTAACCCTAACTTATATTTTTGAGACTCTTTAAAAATTATATTGATAATATAATTCTATCTCTACCTTTACCTTATGTGTGATAATCGGTAATGTGTGTGATGTTATTACTACCTAAATAATAGTTGTAAAGGTTGAATGATGGGGATATGATGGAGAGGATTACGAAGCACACTTTTAATCACATGATTGTCTTGATATCTATTTATATGCCTGCATACAAGGAAAATATGTAATCATGATTTTGTCTACAATATATGATACAACCCTTAGGACATGCATCAATTGTTTGATAGTTCATTCATACCTCGTTCATAATGATACCTTATATGTGGTAATATTTTCATATATAAGGTATCTATCATGTTAACATGATTTAGAGCTAGCTTGACCATATTAATGGTTATATTCATAATTATAAGGTATCACTTCATTGTTTGATAGTCCATTCCTACCTCACTTATTTTCCATGCTACAACTTGCAAGTAGAACCAACAACACATTCTCTTTATTATCTACTACAGGAGATCTCACTCCATGCCTTCCCTAACGACCTCTCTTCTGCATTTGAATTTGGCATTTCATCAATACTTTGTTTAGTACAGTTTCCATGGTTTTAACCCACTCATGATGTCTCTTCTTCCACCTAAATAACTATGAAGGTAAATGCAAGGATGCTAGGTACATTGCCTCCCATGTAAGAGTCTTAACCATCAACAACATAATAAGGAGGCTAGGGACACTTCCTTCCTCCCATGCAAGATTCTTCAGCATCGAATACATAATAAAGTTGGATACCTTAAATTTCAAAAAATGTGATCAGAGTTTGCAAATCCATACTAATATGCAACACCATTTTCAACTAACTCCAAACTTAAAATCCCAACTCAAAACAAACTTTCATCTCCAACAAATGGTAAAAGTTTCATACCTTAAACATGTGTCTCTTTATCTTCTTGTATCCCATAAAGAAACTTGGTCCATCGACTTGTCAACATTCTCAAATCTTAATTAAGTGTGTATATCGGCTAGGAAATAAGATTCATTTTTTTATTCCCTTGCAACATAGTAAAATTTTATCAATGGGGTGAAGTTACACAATACAAGTATTTGGATAGGGTACACAAGTATCTGGGGGTGCTAAGGAGACCATGTGGCATTATATTCAGTCTTTGGATAACGTTTTTAATTTAGATGATTAGATTCAGGGTTGGAATTTGATCGTCAAAATGCTTGTCATGATCCATTTTACATGTCGAAGAGAGATATATAGTTGTTCCACTCAAAGCATAAAGCTTATCTTAACAACCCCCCTTAGAAAAATAGGGTTGATCTTCATTAGGGAAATAAAGTAGGAATCAATGTCATGGAAATATATCATATGGGTGGAAATTAATGGAATCAATGACTAGAGTCGCTCATTTCGCCATACATAATGGAAAGTGAATTTACCTCTCTTTCCATATGAGGGAGACATCCCGGAAACCAAGTCTCGAGGCCAACACGGAAAACACAATTCAACCCAACCCGAAATTTGATGGCCATCCAAAGAATTCATTTGGTGGGGTCACTATAAACATGTTGATTTTGACGATCATGTACATACTTCAAGGATCTACCTCCAACCTTTGAATACCTTGAAAGTTACATTTAATCCCATTTGAACTTTCATTGTCATACTATGTAAGAGATAATGACAAAAAGTTGTCATGTATGAATACAATATTTAGCAAGAGATCATGACACATATGACCAAATACTTCTATATGTATGTTTCCCTTGAGTCATGCATATACTTCATGTCTTCGCCTTTGACATATTGGTTCAATATTCATCTTAGGTCTTCCATACCTTACTTGTTAACGTTGTGAATGCTAAAAAAACAATATCATTACTGTATTAAGGTTGAGAATTTCAATATATGTCTTAACTTCAATGGATACAGGACATTTTCACCAATACAAACAATAGATTTGACTTACACACCTTGATATGAGAGAATAGAACACACCAACCATTATAAAATTAGGTCGGCACCCATGGGTTTAGACACCAATTGACCCATTATGAAGAAATTAATGTACATTAAGGAGGAACAAACCAATTCAAGTTTCCTTCATGGTGATCCCTCAAACTCTTGACATGAACTCTCAATCTATTCCTTGGCCCACTTCTCTCCATTTGGATAACTTATCAACCCTCATGTGCGTCTAACAACAATACACGTAATCCACTCTAGTATGCTAAACAATAACATCATTATTAACCATGGCACCACTAATCCCAACAATTGTTAAGAGGTCACAACCCTAAGCACGTTGTTATTCTTGGAATCTTTGATGCTGCAACCATCTCTTCATCAACTTCAAGTACTTGATGTAGACGAGTTTTAGGATAGGTCCAGAGGAGGGCTCTAGACCTATATTTTGGTCTGTAAGTGCCTAAAAAATACATGTGGATAGCCTTTAAAGGTTGTCATTATTTAATGTAGACTGATAATTTGCCTCCAAAGAAGCCAACAATAACATATTCTCCATAACTTACACATTTAGAAACCACACTCAACAATAAATTGTCATCCACCAGTGATTGGGCACTTCCCTTTCATGCACATGCATCTTTAGGCTACATGCATGGGAAACAAGATCAATTGTCTTTGCTAATCTTATCACCATGTTTACACTTTATGTCTAAGAAACACTAGCCATCAAGCTTTGATAAATAACACTATCCAAGAGTAACCCAAAAAATCAAACAATTCAATAATTAATATGGCTTGTAATATGCATTGTGATTGAGGTCATGGGTATAGGCAACAATAAAACCCAACTTGAAAGATCAATTGCTAGTGACTCACTACACTATTTATAGGTGCAACAACATGAGAAACCACAACCCCATTAAAACCAACAAGCTCACCCGATCCATGGGTTTTTAGACACTAAATGTTAAGCAAAAGTCTAGTTGCAATAGGTCACAATTCTAATAATGAAATGTTGAACAAACAACACGCTCCATGGACAAACCAGTCACTCTCCCTACATTAATTCTATATTTACAAAGGATTAGCCATGTTAAAAAACTGCTATGATCACAACCCATGTTGTGAGAGAGTAAGGCTTGTATTGGATTTGATATCATGTAAAGAAATGGGAAAGTAGACATCATTTCCACACACACCAAAACTATGTCAAATCACTCTATTCAACAATGTAATGTACATGTATAAATGCATAAATGTTTGTCTCAAGATAGACATACTATCTTAGCATACTAGTAATTAGTTGAGAGAATATATCAACCACATGCTAAGGAGATAAATTACTTGGAGATAATATTTCATATCCTACTAGATCTAACAACCTCTTAAAAATATACAATCAAATTATAAGGTAGAGACAAACTCTATATTAATGACCAATGTAATAACAACCACAACCCAAATGTATGATCATAACTATCATGCATTGATCCATAAGACATGTAGGAGTTAATAATTCCAACACTACAAGGCGGCTTGACTTGATCCAACCTATCTAATCTCATCCTTGAATACCACTAGTGAGAGGGGAACTAACATGGGGAGGGGTGAGAGAACTATCGGTATGCCCTCCTTAGGTCCACCTACTACCATTGATTGACCATGTAGCACCATTGTTGTCAAACCAAAAACCCTAGTCTGCTTTCTTTTTTCTCTAAATGTCAATTCTCCTAGAGAAATCACATTGCAAATGTCCATGTTTGAGATATAATCAACAACAAAAAGACAATTTTTCATAGTCAATAAGTTAGATTTTCCCACAACCACCTTCTTCATTGATAAGATCTTTAAGCAACCCTAAATTAGTAGAAAACTACACCAACATTTTGAGCACACCTTCAAACTCCATGGTTTCTAGTGTTGAGTATTAAAAATACCCAGACTATCCCTAATGGTCCATGACATGCAATCTCTTCTCTTAGCAATAATTCACTGGAAAGATTGACAACCAAACCCACTTGTAAATCTCATCCTACAACATACAAATCAAACTAAAATAATTAAACGATGGGATTAGAACCAATCTCGAGTAGTGGTGAACCAAGGGATTCCAAACATAATTTCCTCTTCTCTTTCACATTTTCTTAATGCAATGATGTGTTAAAATCCCTTTGCAACAAACATATTTGAATTTTCCCTAACGTGAATGATGACCATGAGAAACCAATCCATTGAACTAACTTTGAGTTGTGTGTTTTGGGAGCTCTAAAGTATTTAATCAAAATCTTATTGATCCAACACCTTGGCTCCATTTATAAGCCATTCAATCAGAAAATAAACCCCTTTAGGATCCTACCAGTGAGAATGATGGTCTCCTCCAAAACCATAATCATCCCTAACCATCCTCCTCCTCTACCACCTCCTCTTCCTCCATTTTCTTAAATATTCCTATGTGTTGTTGTGGGAGTGTTAACTGTGGAGAACTTAAACAAGTAGGCATGATTGGTTGGCTACCCTTTTGAGGGTTTACCCTAAAACCCTAATCCTCCACAATCCTCCTCCATTTTCTCATATACATCTATGTATGTGGCATTTAACTATATATAACTTAAATAAATAAGCATGGTTGGTTATCATGCTTTATTGTCATGCTGAATGCATTTCTTTGTTTTTGGAATTGAAATGCTTTTATTGAACATAAGCACGCTAAAACAATTCATGTGAAATGTTCAAAGTGATAGAACCCTAATCCTTCTTCTACATCCTCCATCTCCATTTTTTCATATATGTGTGTGTATGTGTATGAAGAACTTGAACAAATAAACATGGTTGGTTGGATACTTTGAAAACTTGACTAGTTATCATAAGTAAGTGCTGTGATAAAAACGCTTCTTTATTTTTCTAATCAAAATGTTTTTATTAAATATAAACATACTAAAACTATTATTTGATATGAAATGTTTAATGTGATAGAACCATAGCGGATATGAAACACCATTTTCAACAACCCTAACTATAAAACCTGCTGGAGCCCTACTCATGACAAAGATTCTTATCTCCAACAAACGGTAAAAGTTTCCTCCTTTAAACATGTCATTTTATAAGTAAATAGGACAAATTGATTCACTTTATAACTCCCTTGGAACATACTAAAAAGTTTATTAACAAGTTGAATTTGCATATGAGGGCACCTTTACAAAACATAAGGATAAGGTAGATAAGCATTTGAGGTGTGGAGGATACAACGTGATGCTATATTAGCTTTTGTATAACGTTTTCAATTTAGATAATTGTCCTGTAGTTTACAGGGTGGGGTAATATATTTTGTTATTTGAATCTCTTTTAACTGAAAAGTTAAAGAGTTTTTTAGTCTATTTTTAAATAACATTTTTTTATCTAATAAAGTTTAAATATCCTTATTTGAAAGACCCAAGTTCAAATTTCAAACCCAAGGAATATAAAATTATAAGAGCATCCTTATTTCAAACTCAAGGAATATAAAATTATTAAAAAATAAAAATGATAAGGAAACAGTTCTTATTATATTTCCCATATTTATAAAATATCAATATCTTTGAAGCAATTCTATTTTTTTTTTTTGTGTTTGTGTGTTTAAAAAACAGCCTGTTATGAATTAAGGTAGTACTGGATTACAATCTCAGTTCACTAGCCTGTTATGAATTATGGTAGTACTGGATTACAATCAATCTCAGATTTCACAAATATAACAACCAGTTTCATATGAATTAGATATAACAGCATTCTTCTCAGCTTGAAGAAATAGTTGGCTTGGTTTGCTATAAATTTCCCTCAAGCTTAACATAACCCTACAACAAAATTATCATCTGTTAAGAATCCAGAAAAAAAAACTGAAACTGAACTTCCTCTATCCAGCTATCTAACAGCAGGAGATGAACATCTAAATGCATACAAACTATTCACATAAAAGGTCTGAATACTTGAGCGCCATGGGGAACTTGGCGTGGGCATATGTAAAAGACACACTCTGCATCGCAGACAGAGGCCGACCACCATATACAACACAGTCGTCATAACCTAATACTGTGAAAACTTGTGGATCGGCCAGCCTTTGTTCGAAGTTTCCACAGCGGACATGAATGTTGATGGCTGGGCATGTTGGACATGGGTTTTGAACCTGCACTTTGAATCTTGGCGGTGTGCTGAAACCCACTTGAATTTGGCGTATCAACGAGTTGTTTGGCCTGCATTTCCCATCCACAGTTTTACCTGCCATATTATTCACTCAAAATTTTAAGATTTTTGCCAATGGTTTTATGGTTTTTATACATGAGTATAGATTCATTTTAACTTCGTTTAAAGTTTAGAGAAAAATAAAATAAAACATGACCAAAAATACTTTAAAAATAAGGACAAAAAACTTTCAAACAGAAGAAATAAGTGGAAGAGTTTCCAGAGAAAAAAGATCATCAAAATTGAAGAGAAAAGATATATTAACAGCGAAAAAAAAGAAAGGAAAAGAGTTTCAAAAGAAGAAAGAGAATACAGAGATGAAATTTACAGTGATACAAACTAATTTTAAGACGTTAAACACCTACATAACCAAAAAAAACCTTGAATAGATTCATTTTAAACAAGTAATGAACAGTTTTACTACTACAACAACAATTACTACTTCTTCAACTTACAACAACTTCTTCAACTTCTTTGAATAGATTCATTTAACTTAAACAACTAATGAACAGTTCTCATATCAATTTATCAGCTCCATCATTAGGAAAAGATAAAGATGGACCACCATAGATTAATCTGAATGTTGATATGATAAACTGATAGGATGGATCTAAAAGATGATCTTTTAATAGAGCAATTAACCATTCTTCTACTTAAACCATTATTACTGATAGGAAGCCACATTCACTACTTGCAATAAACCTTCTATACAATTGTAAATAAAAACATGACAGTCGCTCACGTCTCAGGTTGAAAAAGAACTATCATATACAAACCACTAAGAACATACTATATTGTATGAACGAACTTACCATACACTAAAATGGCTGCTGCCATTGTTATCCAGAACGCTACCTTAAACCTCTGGCTGAACATGATTGTCTCGGGAACGTTTTGAACTTAAAAATAGCTTTTACAGCTGCAAGTATAACGCTTTCTGAATTGTGGGATGAAATCACAGGATATATGTAGAATAATCAGTGAAGTCGAGACAAAAGAAATTGATTCGAATCAAATATATACATCTACAGGAAATCAGCAGGCAGAGGACAGTATGGATTGTGCTTTGGAAGCAAGATCACATGGTTAAAGGTGAGGATTGGCAGAAAAAGTAGACAAATCACATGTCAGTCATAGTTTATCTTTGAATGAATGCGCGCTGAGTCCATATCCATTGACCTATCACTGCTGAATATCAGCAGCTTCACATGGGAGCCATGGCTTTGACATGATCCCACTACCATGTGCAATTTGCCATATCGCTTTTTGTCATGTTCGCAGTCGTTTTTTTTGAAGTGATGTTTTCTGTGGCCAATCTGGTGGACTTCAAGATCACACATTAAATGCAACTCGTCCTTGTATGATAGAATGGATTTTGTTGTGATAAGTGGGAAGTAGTGTTTGTCACTATTAAGGTTGGGTTTGGTTTGTGGTTTCCTTTTCAGTTTGTCAGATATAGTGATGGTTTTTGGGGTTGGTTTGTGGTTTTTGTTTTTTCAGTTCTTGTGATGGCTTTAGTAAACTGTTTAAGAAAAAAAAGTTGGAAGTAGTGTCCAAAACAAGCTTGGTTTTTTATGTTGATATTGCTATAAGATGTAAAATAGATGTTTTTATTTGAGATTTGGGGTGGACTACGGCCTATGTTTTTTAATGTACACATGAGGATGAGACAAATGTATTCTCTTCCATTCTATAACTATCTCTCAACCATTTGATCCCTATCCACGTGATCCAACCACAAACTATGTGGGTGTGCTAGTTAAGTTAAACTTCAACTTGTAGTATGTAGGTTTATGATATGATTATATACTATCTAAAGGAAATAATGTCATAAATATTGTAAAGATGTCATATAGTTCCACTATTGTTCAAGTTGTGTTAAGATTTCATGTAGTGGTTGAGTTGTACTTGAGCTTGTTATATTTTGGGGTTACTTATAAAGTCTTACATCTTGTTCGCGGATGCTTCATTAGATTTGGGATATATGGTGTATGATTAGCTCTTGGATGTTCTATTATAGAGGGCACATTCGAGGTGGCTTACTAAGTGGTTGTTGACCTTAGTTGGGTAATTGCATGAAATTCTTTCGTGGAGATATTCAGACAACCCGTGACATTCTTCATGCTAGCCACATGTAGATTGGTTGCTTGCTTGAGAGGATACCCTACATTGGAGGATCCTTTGGCATTTTGAAGGAAGGGGTTGAGCCTTAGATGGAATGGGGTAGCTTGGATACTTGCATGGAGGCATGGATTTGGCTTTAGGATGCATAGGTTGTGACAATGCCCATGCAAGGGGAGTGGGCCAGTGGCGCAAATGACTTAGGAGGAACATTGGAGTTCTTGAGGATTTTAGGAGGAATGTTGGACACATCTCACAAAGTGCCCTTGAGTAAGATTGTTTTCTTGTGTATGCATCACCTTGAAGATTGTCAGTGTACCCTTGGAGTTTATCATTTCACATGTGTGAGACTACTTGTGGTTTTGTAGGTTACTTGTAACGGTTTAATCCCACATATATATTATTGGCAAGCTTTCCCTCTCGTTCTTGCTCTCATACCACTTGAAGCATCCAAAGACTTCTAAATCCAAATGATTCACATTTTAACCCACAATGATTACTCAATTGAATAATCAACCAATAGAAAATAATTCCATATTGAAATATTAAATAAATATTAATGNTATATTTTCTTGTTATTATTTAAGTTTGTTACACCAAATTGTTTTATTGAGTATTTGATTTTATGATATCTTTATTTTTATGGTTAATTGGTCATTTCCAACTCTTGTATGTCTTGTTGATTTGACATAAGTTAAGGATAAAATTATTAAGGGTTTTAATATGAACATTGAAGAAAATATGGTAGATTTGTTGTTGCAATTTTTACAAAGTGATTTTAAGATTTGGATTGCTTTTCTATTGGATTGCCTTGTTCATAAGGATTGTTAAGAAGTGAAATATTTTTAATTGTTTCTTTTGTTTTTATCATATTTCATAATAGCCCTAAGATTGAAAATTCATAGGGTTAATATCAAAGAAACATCTAGGAAATAGGTAACATTTCTAAAATTGATTAGATTCCTTTCTAAAGAGACAAAAGAGTAAGAGTGAATTGGAGCACTTTGTTAGTTGGACTAGAGGCATTGATGTGGTTGAACCCACTTGATCAATTGATGTAAGGAAATAACATACCATTACTTTGAGTATAGGTAATCAAATTTGATCATGGGTAGATGCGACATGATGCAAGGGGATCTAGACCACAAGGAAAAATGACTAGCAAAGAGTTAAGTTTGACCTTGGAGAACAAAAATTTACTACATGAATGGATTCTTATGTCTTAGAAATAGATAGAGTTCTCTTAAATGTTATTTTAAATAATAAGACAAAAGTTTATTGTTAAGATATTGTAGAAGTAGGTTAGATGAGCTTGAATCATTTTTATTAGAGATCATATTTATGAAGTTACTTTTTGTTGAAAAAATTTAGGAAAAAAACTAAATTTAGGTTCTTGACTCCCTCAATTGAGGAAGAGATGGAATGCATTTGTTTTATGTATCCATAGAGTTGTTTATTGTAATAGTTGAACTGAGTGTGAAGGAAAAAAAACATGTTCAGAACTTTTCCTCTATTATTCTCCAATTTGTGTGATATGTTACATATGAAAGAAAGTTTTGAGTAATCTGGGAATTCGCCTTGGATGAGAGAATAACAAGTTATTCGAATATGTTTTGGCTTTACTACACATCAACTGTAAGCCTCTCTACTGTAAGCCTCTCTATCACATTGTGGTTTTGAAATTGAATTGTAGATCATTGGTTTAGTGTAAAATGGTCTTTTGAAATTGTTATTGAAGATGGAAGTTTCTTTTATGTAATGGGAAGAGAGCCATAATGAGCCATAATGCTCTTGTTGCACCTTCATTTCAAGTTAAAACCATACAAAACAGGCCATCATTTCAAGTTAAAACCATACAAAACAGGCCAGAGACTGTTAACATTGTTGTACGATTATGATCATGCCAAACGATTCGTCGTTATTCACTAAGACCATAAGATATTGCCAAGTGACCCAATGGAGGAATCGATAGCGTTTGTTAGTCCATAGCCAAGAAGACTTAGAAATAACGATTCCAACAATCAAACTACTCGAGCGTTGTATTCGTATAGCGAACTCACTTTCGTGAAAATCCATCTTAGCATAAACCTTAGACATGATTGCAGAGACTGACTGTTTACAGAAGAAAAGAAAGTTGCTGTTTGCTAATGAGGAATGTGTGGTATTGATTATTGAATGAAATTCATTAAACCCTCGCTAACAGAGTTCTGGCAATTTTCTTTTGAGGAATTTTGTTGGTTTTATTACCGGAATTCAAACTACAAGAAATCGTAAAGCTGCTACAGGAATTTGTGTGAACTTGGTGATGAGGATATTTAAGGACAATGGAATATGTTGAGTCTGTTCTCCTCAGGCCTGCACCAATTTTGGTATCAGAGCGACAGGTTTGATAAATTTGAATTCTTTTCCCACCAAATATTTTATATATAACCTCATTCTATTAACTTCTAGGAGATGGCTCTTCGAATAGGCAGAGCACGAGGTCAGAGAGGACGAGAGGACGAGGATGACTTGTAGCTAATGATGAACTCATGGAAGAGACGAGAAGGATGCAAGTTCGATTGGAATCCATGGATCTTGGAAGGTAGCGAGATCCTAAGGTTGGGGATGTAAGAGAATGCGGAAGAGGAAGTAGAAGCAACAATTCAAGAAACTACATAGCTCATATTTCTAAGGTCAGTGATAAGGTCAAGTTCAAGACCTAACGCTTAATTACCTGTTTATGATGGATGTTTAACAATTGAGAATTTAATAAACTAGATTGGTGATTTAGATAATTACTTTGGGTATGAGGAAATTGAAGAGGGAAAGAAGGTAAGGTTTTCTATGACGAGGCTGAAAGGATCTGCATCATTATGGTGGGACAATGTGAAGGTTGAGAGTAGGACGAAGAACAAACCAGTGATTAAATGATGGGATAGGATGGTGGCAAGGATGAAGGCTCAATTTCTAACAAAATATTATCAGCTCATTCTTTACAAACATGTGCAGAATCTTAAGAAAAGATTATCGAGTGTGAGGGAATATATTGAAGAATTTTATAAGGTTAACGTAAGAGAAAGTCATGTGGAGGATTCCCCAAAGAGAACAACAAGGTATAAGAATGGGTTAAGGCTGGAGATACAGGATGAAATCAACATGTTGTTGCAAAGGACAATGGAGGAAGCATATTGGTGTGCTTTGAGGGCAGTGGAAAAGATAACAAGGAAGCATAACTTATGTAGAGGTCGTGGTTCAACTAGAGGAAGAGGACAGTCAGCTGGAAAAGGAGAATTTTCAGCTTAGAAGAGTGAATCTGGTAGCTTAAGTCAGCAAGGACATCTAGATAAAGCAAGTGACTCAATAGGTGGAAGACCCTACCATAGAGGTAGAGGAAGAGGCGAAGAGGATGCCTATAGATGTTACAAATGTAACAAGATGGGTCACCAATCTTTTGAATGTCTGAAGAATGAAAACACTGGACAAGGAGGTACAAACATAGTTAAGGCAGAGTAGGAAGATGCAAAAACACTTATGGCACAGGATATGCCAGAGATTGGACTGTTTGCAAGGCCAAAGGGAAATACTGCAAGGTAGTGGTTGATAGTGGGAACACTGGCAATTTGGTTTCCATAGAGATGGTAGACAAATTGGGGTTAAAATTTTTAAATACCTAATTCCTTACAAAGTGTCATGGATCCATAAGGGTCATCAAATATTGATAAATTGTAATATCCCGATTTTGACCCCATTGCATTAAAATTGTATATGATGTAAATCGCGTTATTAAATCATGGCGAGGAGATCAAGGCCAAGGCCCTACCATGGATTTAGCGTTTTATGTATCAGCAATTAAAATTGATGCATATGGTTATCGTGCTAGCCAAACACATTATAAATCGAGACATCATGTAAATTTGCAATTTAATAAAAATACCGACAACGAGCCATGTCAATGCAACACGCGATGGGGGCATGGTTTCACAAAAAATTAGGGGGGGGGATTAATCAAAACCTTGATCCAATAGGGTTGAGCCAAATGTCAATGGGAGAACCCATAAAGCTTTCAACTACCTTTTTTGTCTTATTCACCCAATCATTTATTTCTTCCAGAAGTTGGTTGGGGCAGTTAATGCCTTGGGAAGAGAAGAGTATGGCAGTCAAAACTCGTATTGGGGAAGCCATCATTTTTTGAAATCGTATTTTGACTTATTGGGCAAGTTATCATCCAGAAATGCATGCCCATTCCATTCCTCACCCATGTTCACCATTTTCCTCATGCAACTGGAGCTAGTTGGGAGTTTCCCTCACGTTTTCCTGCATTTTCCTCATTTTTCCATACCCATAAATTAATTTTTTTATTGCTGAGTGAATGTGCAGCGGAGATTCACAATTTGGGGAGGTTGATTTTTCTCCTGTAGTGCCCAAGAACGTTACTGAAAACGAATTGCTCACCCAGGGTTGATTTCCCCATCTGCAATTTCGTTTTTGGTTTCCCATGACGTTTTTCTCGGACCCAACACTTATGTTTGTTCTTGTGTGCATCTTGTTTTAGTCTGAAAGACTTAGGAATGGAAAAGGCCTAGAATTGCATTGATAAACCTAGTGAAGAGAGGAACCTCACAGACAGATCAAGAGGGGCTGGAAAATCTTCTATGCACACCCTGAAGAGCAATGGAAGGAAAGGTATGACTTGAGGGACTGTGTAGCAGTGAAGGGAATACTTCCTTGTGTTGGGTGTGTAGGTATTGTGGATGCCAAGCTAGATATATTTGGTGCAGGTGTCCATAGCTCTATGGTTGAGCTCACTTGCTTAGCAATTCTACATTTCCACTGCCTTAGCAGTTTGATAAACCCAACTGTAGATTGGCTTGGCTGAGTTTTGATATGTTTTGGCTATGTATAAGCTTGTTGTTCCCTAGTTCCTTGTGGAAATCATGCCCAACTCGGGGGTGGAAGTGGTGCTGAGAGATTGATGAGCACGTTGGCCTATGGTTGGTTGGAACATTGTAGCGACATAGCTAGTTGCGGGACAACTTATTTTCAAGATAAGTATTCTCTGTGTATTTAATTTCTGCAACTGTATTTGTTAAAGAATTATTATGAACACTGTAAATGTGTTGAATGAGGTTTGCTTCCGCTGGATATTCATGTATTATGTATCTGTACATGTATTTTTACTTCAATGTATTATGTTTATGTTCATGGGGCTGGATCCCAATTTGATAGACAACAACAGTGTAGTCGCGTCCTCTCCATCGACGAGATGAGGGAAGGGGACGTGACATAAATAAGAAGAGTGAAGTGGAGTTCCAAATAGGTAGTTATAAAGATAAAATAGTTTATGACATCATGTCTATGTATGTCTGCCATATTATTTTGGGCAGGGCATGGCAATTTGATAGGAAGTTTGTGCATGATGGAATAAGTAATTGCTATAAGTTCGAAGAGGATGGTGTCAAACATACTCTTTTCCCTTTGCAAGAGGAAGGAACTGTTGAACAGAGCAGCCCAAAAGCACTGTTGTTAAGTAGCAAAGAATTTTTGCAGCAGATTGAAGAAGAAAAGGTGAATATTACTGTGATTTGTAAACCAAGGGCTGTGCTTGTGAATATTGATATTGCATATTTATATCTTGAAGTTTAGGATATGTTACATGAATTCAGTGATATTGTAGTGGATTATTTACCCAACCAACTACCACCTAAGAGGAGTATAATTCACCAAAATAACTTTATACCTGGAGCAAGCCTTACAAACAAGGTTGCATATAGATTGCCACCTAAGGAGAATGAATAAATTAGGAAGCGAGTCCAAGGGATATTGGATAAAGGATTCATAAGAAATATATTGAGTCCATGTGATGTTCCTACAATACTTAGTCCAAAGAAAGGTGGAGAGTGGAGGATGTGTACAAACTCCCAATCAATCAATAAAATAACTATCAAATATAGATTTCCATTTCCTCGAACGGATGACATGATGGATTGTTTGAGTGGAGCAATTTATTTCTCCAAGATTGACTTGAAGAGTGGTTACTATCAAATCAGAATGAGAGAAGGGGACAAGTGGAAGACTGTATTCAAGACCAATGATGGGTTGTATGATTGACTTGTTATGCCATTTGGATTGACAAACGACCCTAGCACATTTATGAGATTGATGACTAAAGTTCTGAATGAATTTATTGGTAAGTTTGTCATTGTTTTCTTGGACGATATCTTAGTTTACAGTAGGACAAAACAAGAACACTTGAGGCATTGAAAATATGTTTTAGAGAAACTACAAGAAGAGAAATTGTTGATGGATTTGAAAAAGTGTTCTTTTAGGAAATCAAAACTAGTGTATTTGGGATTTGTCATTTCCAAGGATGGATTGAAGATGGACATAGAAAAAGTTGAAGCAATTGTAAGTTGGACTTCACCCAAAAATATTTTTGAGGTTAGAAGATTCCATGTTCTAGCTAGATTCTCTAGGAAATTGATAAAAAAAAATTAGTAGTATTTGTGCACCGGCTATCGTAGACACTATTAAAAATGATTATCAACCATTTTTTTTGGACAGTAGAGTCTGAAAGAAACTTTTAGATGTTTAAGAGGAAGATCACATAAAATCCAGTGTTAAAGTTACTTGATTTCAATCATCCTTTTCAAGTCAAATGTGATACTAGTGGGACAACCATTGCAGATGTATTGAGCCAAGAGGACATGCCTATTGCTTATTTACGCGAGAAACTTAAGAAATCAAAACAAAAATATTCATCCTATGACAAAGAATTTTACACTGTGGTTCAATCCTTAAAGCGTTGGAGACATTATTTGATGCCGAGAGAATTTGTATTATTTTCAGATAACCGTGCATTACAGTTTATAATGCAAGAGCACACGCTGAATCCTAAGCACGAAAAAAGGGTAGTCTCTGCAAAGTTTCACTTTTTTCTTAAAGCATATTAATGGTCAAGCAAACAAGGTCGTTGATGCTTTAAGCAAGAGAATTTTAATCATACATGAGCGCCAATTTCAAGGTTTTGGGATTTGATTATTTGGAGTTATATGGAACTGATGTAGATTTCCAAAATGCGTTTGAAGCATGTCAACATCCTGCCAGTAGAGATAGCATTCCATGGAGGGAGTTTATGTTGCAACATGGTTTATTGTTTAAGAATTATTGGCTATGCAATCGACATTGTTCTATGAGAGAGAACTTGGTAAAGGAAAAACACAATGGAGGATTAAGAAGGAATTTTGAAGTTGATAAAAGTTTGAACATCTGAGTCCTTTATATTTTTGGAAAAGATGAGATCATATGTTCAAAAATATTTGAGTAGATGCAGAGTGTGCCAGTGTGCAAAAGGGAGGAGTCAAAACACTCGGCTTTACACTCCTTTACCGATTCCAAGTAGGATGTGGGATTGTATAAATATGGATTTTGTTTTGGGTTTACCAAGAACTCAGAAAAGTAATGATTCTATCTTTGTAGTTGTTGATAGGTTTACAAAAATGGCTCATTTTATTCCCCGTTGCAATATTAGTGATGCTTGGATAACTTGTTTTTTAATGAAGTTGTGAGATTGCATGGTTTTCCTACAAGTATAGTGTTAGATAGGGATACCAAGTTTACAGGGAACTTTTGAAGGACCTTTTGGAAGAAATTGGGAACTAAACTAAAATTCAGTTCATATTATCACCCACAATCTAACGAACAAACATAAGTGATGAACATAATCCTAGGGAACATATTGAGGAGCTTGGTAGGTGAAAATCCTAGATAGTGGGATTGTGTGTTGGATCAAGCTACATTTTCTTGTAATGATTATTCAAATAGGAGTACTAGAATCAGTCCATTTAAAATTTTCTATGGCATGAACTCTATAGGAATTAGTGAGTTGAGGGACTTAGGTAATATTGAAAAAAGTAGTGCATATGGAGAGGAATTTGTGAATTCTATTGGCGAACTACATGATCAGGTTAAGCAAAATTTGAAGGACAACAATTATAAGTACAAGATGAAAGCATATCTGAAAAGAAGGGAGATGAACTGTGAAGTTGGTTATATGGTTGTTGCTCACCTAAGGAAGGAAAGGTTTCCCATATGAGAGTATAACAAACTAAAGTTAAATAAGACAGGTCCATGTAGGATTCTTTGAAAGTTTTCAGCAAATGCTTATGAGTTGGAGCTACCCAAAGAAATTGGTATCTTGCCAATTTTTAATGTTAGATACCTTTATCCTTATAACTTAGCTAGTGATGAAGGACCTTCTTCAGATTATGTGAACAATGAGTAATTCAATGAGGTGCAATAGATAAAGAAAATTCCTATAACAAAATCTCTAGAAATCGAAATTATTTTGGATACAAAAGTTGCAAAGAAGACCATAGGAAAGGACTATTTGGAGTGTTTGGTAAAGTGGAAATATAATCCAATAGAGGATTCTAGTTGGATGGATGTTGCAGAATTACAAAAGATTGGATGTTCTATAGAATATCCTATGAGAAGGAGCTCATAAATATTTGTCCCTTGAGAGTCTCATGCAAGGGCATTGAGACTGACTAGAAAAGAGTTATTTTTGGCCCTGGAGAACAAAATTTTACTACAAGAGAGGGCTTCTGAATCTTAGGAACTGATTGTATCAACCCTCACTTGAAACCCCATTGTTTTCTTTATCTAATTTTGTAAAAGTATGCGATTTCCTGTAAGGAAAAACTCATGTTGCATTTTCCTTTGTGAATATTAAAATTAAACTGGCAATGGCAGAACCAACACGTTGAATTAACGGGGACTCATGTATTCACCTAGGTTAATGAAGCGGGGGTGGCATATAGACTAAAATATAAGTATGACCATATTTAACCCTGCTAACCTTATAATTTTGATAAACCCATACTTTTTCCTTAAACCTATTTTTGAAGCTAAAAAGGGAATTGAGAGAGGGATTGCGATTTTAATGGAAAATTGGACAAGTGTTGCAAAGAGGTGACAACGACATGCATGGTTGGTGGAACCTTGGGGGAAGGAGGACATAAAATGTAGAGAAGGAAATGGGGGTAAGCAACAACAATAAGAACATGAAGGAAGAAAATAACAAGAATTTTGAAGAAGGAGAAGATAAAATACAGTGTGCAACATGAGAATGTTGTAGCGTTGAAGAGAATTGTGACTGAACATAAAATTCATGGGAAATTGGAATCATTGGAGGGCAGAGAAACAAGTCCGGTTTTAGAGTGAAGTGTCCAATTTGTCCACCCTCCTTGGAAGTTGGGTTGGTTGAGAGAAACTATAAGCCCAAGTATGTTTTGTTAACTTTTTGGTTAAATTCCTCTGGTTGCACTAGTGATATGGTAATGGCGTAAGAAATTCTTTTAGTGGAGTTATAAGCAAAAATGCGGTGATGGGTTTTTCACTATGGTGCTAGTTAGAATGAAACTAAGGGAAGGAATTTCACAGTTGGAAGAAAATAGTTCCTTTAGTAATGAAAATAGTTCGACATAGTTGTTATAAGAAATTTGAAATCATATGTCGAAGATTTTTCATTTGGGAAAAGATAGCTCCTAACAGTTAAATAGATTGCTTGGTATCATTATTCATTAAATTTTAGATGTTTTTGTCGAAGGTGGGTTCGTCCCATTATGCCTAATAGGTAAACTGCAAACCATGGGCGGGGTTTGCTTGTTTATTTCACAAATACTATATGTTAAGATTTGTCATTATGACTTGCATTGCATGGTTTATTTGAAAAAGATTAAATAAGTGTCAAAATAAAGTAAATGTTCAAGTCCTAATTTTGTTTACTAATTAAATTGTAAAAAATACCTTGTGTTAAGGCATGTTTTTAGGTGCTTTCCATTGAGTGGTATTCTTGTTTTGAAAACCAAGGGATGAAATTGCTAATTTAAAAGAGTTTGAATGTTTCCATCAAATTCTACGTACAACTTTGATTATTTTAGAAATACCACAAGCAAATTAATGAGTGCTTTTTGGTTTTTAATTTGCAAGTATCATAGGATTTGCATGTATAATTCCATGGGTTGAATTAGTAAATTGTATGCCTTTTATCTTTCATGACTTTGGAAAATATGGAGAATTCTTTCCAATTATTTTATGAAAACCCCACCTTTCCGAGTTACTGCATAGATCTTATAAGTTTTAAGGGAGATTTTCCTTGTCTTAATTCATTGAAGTTTAAATACTTGTGTCGATGTTTGGGAAAAAATAATTTGTTTGAGTGTTGTATTTCCTTGACATAATGATATGGAAAATAAATAATTTGAGGAATGTCTATGTTTGAAACTAAAAATGTCTTTGTTCCATTTAAGTGAACCACCCTGTTTCAGGGCACTTGTCAAAGCTCACTTTGTTGAGGCTAACTTGTCAAAGTTCACTTGTCGAAGTTCACTCCGTCATAGTTCACTTTGTCGCAGCTCATGACCAAATGTGGGAGTTCCCAAAAATGAATTTTTTATAAACAAATATTTGGAAATATTATTTCCTAAGCCATAACCTAATATATTCCAATAATTACGTTTAGTAAAATGATATAATTGCATAATTATGTCTTAACCTAATTATTTTTACCTGAATTATACTCCGCCTAGAAGTTCTTACTACGCAATAATATGGTAATCAAATAAATTAAGGAACGTCGAATTAAATATTTATAAATTCCTTTGCTCTAATTTTATGGAGTTTATTACGTAAACCTTAAATTAGAGTTTTACTACACAGTAAGCTAATGTTAACTTATGTTTTCACATTTGTGCATAAAACTATTGTGAATGAATCTTTTTAAATAAAAGTCTCATAGGTTATTTTATGCTTTCGATATTAAGATTTTATGCATTTCTGATATGATTTCATGGGTCCTTTGAACCATTTTATGCTTATGCTATTTACTTATAGTTATTATGCACTAAAATATGCACTTGTCACAACAATGCATATAAACATTATGCATGTGGCTATTATACATAAAAGAAAAAATTGTGTGTCAAGTGTAGTGTGACACTGGGTGTGTTACAACTTGGTATTAGACCTAAGATTTCAACCCATGATCCTCTGGGATATGTTTTCCTATTAAAATAATTTTATTGTGTGATTGCGCTGAAGAGGCGCATTCTACAGCCTAGTAGGGGGGAGATGTGTAACTCTTCTGTGCTCATACTAGAGATGATACGTGTCCTTTATAAAATAATATTATAAAAAATAATATAGTGTCTCAACTTAGAATTAAAATATTTCGAATAACATAGAAATAAAACTCAACAAAAATGAGGTTTTTTCCTCGAGAAATTTGATCCTTCTCAACGCTTAGTAGATCCCTTTTAAGATGGATCGATGTTGGTTTATTTAAAATTAGATTATGAGTGAGTTAAATATATGTGTACATTTAATGTAAATTACATTATACATATGATTTTATATGTGAACTAACAAACCTGGATAAATTTCATATTGTTAGAACAATACAATTTTTCCAGGGTTTGTAATTGCCAATTTTCACAGTAGTGAGAAGGTAGAATTGCAAGATGGCCGAGAGTCCTAAAATATCACAGTTTGCTGGAGAAAGGATATTGGATGATGACCAAAGGACAAATTCCAATGTCCATCTGTCTGAAATAGAACCCAAGGAAGTGTTACATACATTGAATGATATTCAGGAAGAAAATTGAAGGATTCTTCATTATATGGAGAAACATACTCAATTAAATTAGGAAATGATACATAACCTAATGCCTCTAAGGAGTCAAGTGCAACAGGTAACTTTTGTGGAAGGAAGAGAAGGTGAAGAGTCCTTGAAGAGAGGAATCCCTGATAGATATGCTTACTCAAAGGATATGAATGTAAGTCCAAGGAGGGAGTGTTCCCCTTATCATTCATTTGGAAGCCATCATGGAAATGTGAAATTTGAAATTATCACACACATAGATCTAAAAGACAACAAAAGAGAAAAAGAGAGGAAAATGTCATATAAGGTTAGATAAGAAAAATTAAGCCTCCTACCTTCAATGGAGAGAAGTATGTGGAAGTTTCAAAGTGTTGATGTATTTGTAACTTCGAAATGTATTCATTTGTATATCTTATATATTATACCTCGATGTTTCTATTGGGAAGTAGCTGTAATGTAATTGAGTCATGTCATGCCACGATGTTCCTATCGGGAGATTCAATAATGTAAACAAGTCATGTAAAGTCATAGAGTGTAACCCTCCTTATTGATCAAGGGTTAAAGTCCCCGCAGTTGTGGGGCCCTAGGGTTATTAGACTTTCCTAGAGAAGTCGACCCTAGTGAGTTATTGTCAAGTTGAGAATTAGTATAAATAGAGAGGGAGCCTCTCTATTTAACAGACATTCACTCACACTCAGTTGTAGCACATAACTGAGAGAGAAAGAAGAAGTTGGGACAAGATAGAGAGAGACTAATGCTGTCAGGAGATCATCTTACTGTATTTGGGTTTTACTTTTGGTGCTGATTCTATCTCTGAGGAAGTTGTGGGGTTTTCTCCTTTTTGGTTTCCCTGAGGAAAATCTTTTTTTTCATTGTCTCTTGTGATTGATTGTTGTGCTTGTTATTCTCTCAGATAAGATCCTAAGATCATATAGCTTAAATGTTAAAAATCTAACATGGTATCAGAGCTAACCTGAGAAGAAGAAACTGTACAATTGCTAAAGCTAGGGATTCCTACTTTCTGGATCTCTCTCCACATATTTTCAGCAAAAGGAGTCTAGGATGACTCTCCTCCCTAGGGCACATCTTTCTGTCGAAGCAGAATCTGATTCTGAGCATTTTCAGTTTTTGACCCGACAGTACTGCGGGAAATTAGGGATTTCCACAGAAGTGGAATTTTTGAGTGAGCCCAGGCCTGGATTGATATCCTCCCCAAAATTGAAGTTTAGAGATTAAGATCAAATTTTTTGGTTGGGTAGAAATACGGGAAAGTCAAACCCTAATCTGCTCCTGAACCAGGAAACCAGCTCTGCAGAAATTCAACTCCAGATCCAATTCTGACATCTTAACCTAGTAAGATATAAATCTTTTGCATTTCCATTTGAGGTTCTCTGTTAAGATGTCTCATCATACCAAATTTGATGAAAATCTTGAGGGAGCTGATAACTTCCGAGCTTGAAAGTATAGGATCTCCCTGGTCCTGGAAGAAAATGAGTTGGACTCTTACATCAATGAAGAGGTTCCAATTCCAGAGGGAAATGAGGTTAAGGCCTTACACAAGAAAAAAATGGTCATGGCTAAGAGGATTATTGTTTATTCAATCAAGGATCACCTCATACCACAAGTGTCCTCCCTAAAGACACCTAAAGAGATGTTTGATGCCCTGACCAATTTATTTGAAGGGAAGAACATAAACCGAAAGATGAATCTAAGAAACCAATTGAAGAATGTAAATATCCAAAATGCGGAGACCATCTAGTATTACTTTACAAGGGTGTCTTAGATCAAGGAAAAACTTGAAGCAGTAGATGAAGAAGTAGAGAATGCAGAAATTGTGATAACCACCTTGAATGGTCTCCCTAGGGAATGGGACTCTTTCATTCAAGGGATCTGTGCTAGAAAGAAGCTAGTCAAGTTTAGCAGAATATGGGAGGGATGCTCACAAGAAGAAGATCGAATATTAGCATGAGAAGAAAATATTGGAAGTGAACATCAAGCTCTCACAGTACAATCCAAGGAAATAAGAACAGACCATCACAAAGGTAAGCACTCTCGCTAGAAGAAAAACACTTGAAAATCTAACAGAAGAAAAACACTTGAAAATATATCAAAGATTTGTCTAAGTACATTTTCTATACATGTGATGAAAGAGGACACCTCTCAAGAGATTGTCCTAGAAACAAAGATAGATCTCATAAGAGGAAGGGAAACAAGAAAAGTCATCATGCTCATGCAGCAGAAGATGATGAGACTTCCAAGAAGATAATCAAACAAGACAGTGATGATTCTTCAAGTGATAAAGAATATGTTTTGACTTCTGCTCTCACGGGAAACATCACACATGGAAGCAATGATTGACTTATAGATAGTGGGGCTTCCAAACGCATGACGAGATTCAAAGAATCATTTGTGAAACTATCAAAACATGAATCACCCCACAAGTTGAAACTTGGGGATGACTACCAGTATCCAATAAAAGGTAGTGGAGAATCCTCCTACAAATTAGACTCTGGAAATTCTATGAAAATAAAGGATGTCCTATTTGTACCAAGACTAAAGAAGAACCTTATCTCCATCTCTGCATTAGATGCAAAAGGAATGAGAGTTGCATTTATAGATGGACAAGTTCGCATGTGGCCAAAAGGAAATACTATTGACAATGCAGTAGTAATTGGAGAACAAGAGGGAGGACTATACAGATTAAAGGGCCAACCAAAACAAGCTTTGGTTCATGAATCAGTAGAACCAAATGAACTTTGGCATAGAAGGCTTGCACATGTGCATTATAGGGCACTACCACTTGCAAGCAAAGTTGTTGAAGGTCTTCCAGAAATACAACCAAAACATGAAGGAGTATGCATGGGATGTGCGAAAGGAAAGAAAACAAAGAAGACATTTCCAAGTAGAGAAAGCAAGGCTAAAGGAATCTTGGAAATCATTCACTCCAATGTATGCGGTCCGATGTCATCCAGTTCAGTAAGTGGGTATGTATAATATGTTTCTTTCATTGATGATTTTTCTAGGAAGACATGGATATACTTCATGAAGAACAAAGATGAAGTATTCAGCAAGTTCAAGGAATTCAAAGCCTTGATCAAAAACTACACAAAGAAGAAGATAAATATTTTTCGATCAGACAATGGCAGAGAATTCACATCAAATGAATTCAAGGAATTATGTAAGGATTCAGGGATTAAGAGGGATTTTACCACTCCATATAATCCACAACAAAATGGGGTTGCAGAAAGAAAGAATAGAATGATCATGGAAGCTACAAGGGAAATGCTTCATGATCAAGATATTCCCATGCATCTATGGGTAGAAGCTGCTAGGACAACTACATATGTATAGAACCATACTCCACATAGAGTGCTTGAGAACAAGACATCTGAAGAAGTCTTTTTCGGCAAGAAACAAAAACTTAGTCATCTTAGAATATTTGGCTATCCAGTATACATTCACATTCCAAAAGAAAAGAGGACAAAGTTAGATCCTTCAGGAAAGAAGGGTATATTTGTGGGATACTTTGACTCGCTCGAAGGCTTACAAAATATACTTCCCAGGATTAAAGAAGATCGACATCAGTAGGGACGTAACATTTGATGAAGACTCAGCTTACAAAAAATCCAGAAAGAGACATGCTGAAGAACCTGAAGAAACAGAAGAACCCATGATTCATGACACAACCACGAATGATGCAACTCAAGAAGAATATTGAGAAATAGAAGAACCTCAAGAACTTGTAGATCCACCTTAATAGAAGAATCCTCACAAGAGGAAACCTGCATGGGTACGAGAAGCTATCCAAGGTGCAGAAAGATATGGGGCTCCAGAAGAGATACACAGAGAGAGGAAAAGAGCCAGGTCCTACTCCGGTTATGTAGCCCTATGATGTGACTTCATTGATAAAGAACCTTCCAACTATGAAGAAGCGACAGAAAAGAAAGAATGGAAGGATTCTATGATCGAAGAGTATCAATCGATCATGAAGAATGATGTTTGGGATGTTGTCCCAAGCCTAGAGGGGAAGTCTATTGTGACTTCCAAATGAATATATAAGATCATGCATGTTGCAGATGGTAGCATAGAGAAATATAAAGCAAGATTTGTGTCTCGTGGTTTCTCCTAGAAAGAAGGAATAGATTATGAAGAAACCTTTGCACCTGTAGCCAGATATACTTCCATTAGATCAGTACTTGCTTTAGCTGCAGTAATGAAATGGAAAGCACACCAGATGGATGCCAAGGCAGCTTTCTTGAACGGTGTAGTAGAAGAGGAAGTATATGTGGATCAGCCACTCGGTTTTGAGACACATGACAAAGAGACTCATGTGTGTAAGTTAAATAAAGCCTTGTACGGTTTGAAATAGGCACCCAGGACATTGTACGATAGAATTGACAGATTCCTATCCAGTTTGGGCTTTACCAAGAGTAAAGTAGATTCCAACCTTTACTACAAGGTTGAAGAAGGGAACCCAGGGATACTCCTACTGTATGTAGATGATGTATTTGTAACAGGTGAGGATGGGTTGATTGCTGATACAAAGAGGAAGCTTGTTGTTGAGTTTGAAATGAAGGACTTGGGAATGATGCACTACTTTCTAGGCATGGAGGTGTGGCAGAATGCAGATGGAATTTTCCTGGGACAAGGGAAGTATGCAGTAGAGATCCTGAAGAGGTTCGGGATGATGGACTGCAAGGCCATGACCACACCTATGGCATCGAACCTGAAGCTATTAAGTGATGCTTCATCAGAATCAATTGATGCTACGATGTATCGTCAAATGATTGGGCCCTTGGTGTACCTGATGAATACGAGACCAGATATTTGCTTTACTGTGAACACATTGAGCCAGTTCCTGACGAATCTGAGACATGTTCACTTGATTGCTGGAAAACATATTCTGAGGTACCTGAAGGGTACAGTTGATTATGGGCTCAAGTATGAGGTGAATTAGAAAATTAACTTGGAAGTTTATGTGGATTCATATTGGGCAGGAAATTCCATTGATAGAAAGAGCACTTAAGGGTTTGGCTTCACTGTGGGATCAGGTGTGATCTCCTGGTTTAGCAGGAAGCAATACTGTGTGGCACTGAGTACAGCCGAAGCAGATTATGTTGCATCTTGTTCGACTAGTTGTGAGGCAGTATGGCTGAGAAAGCTACTGTTTGATTTATTTGATCTCCAGATGGATTCTACTTGTATATATTGTGACAACCAAAGCTGTGTGAAGTTGTCGGAGAACCCAGTGTTCCATGACAAGTCAAAGCATATTGAGATCAAATATCACTATATCAAGGATATGGTGCAGAGAGGAGCAATGAAGCTCCAATATGTTGCGATGGATGAGTAGATAGCTGATGTGCTGACCAAACCATTAGCCAGAGTGAAGTTTGAGTACTTTAGGGAGAAGCTCAGTGTTCTCCAGATCGAGGTTCCCTCCAAAGGGAATTGATGTGTCCGTTGGCCTTTCTGACATGGTGGAAGGCCGAGCTTCACATGGTCAGATGTAAGTGCAGAGATATTATGATGTGATTGTGGTATGTGTTCCCACATGATCAGTGCATATACATTTTGATGTGATTGTGGGATGTTTTCCCACGTGATCAGTCCAGAGAGATTCTGATGTGATTGTGGGATGTGTTCCCACATGATCAGTGCAGATCCATTCTGATGTGATTTTGGGATGTGTTCCCACATGATCAGATATAAGTGCAAATCCATTCTGGTGCAATTGAGGGATGTGTTCCCACATGATCAGATATAAGTGTAGAGTCATTCTGATGTGATTGAGGGATGTGTTCCCACATGATAAGATATAAGTGCAGAGTCATTCTGATGTGATTGTAGGATGTGTTCCCACATGATCAGATGTAAGTGCAGAGCCTTTCTGACAAGATTAGGTCGGATGTAAGTGCATATCCTTTCTGACAAGATGAGGTTGGATGTAAGTGCAGAGCCTTTCTGACAAGATGAGGTCGGATGTAAGTGCAGAGCCTTTCTGACAAGATGAGATCGAATGTGAGTGCAGATCCTTTCTGACAAGATGAGGTCAGATGTAAGTGCAGATCCTTTCTGACAAGATGAGGTCGGATGTGAGTGCTGGGCCTTTCTGACATGGGTTTTGGATGTGTTCCTCCCATGGTCAGATGTGAGTGTTGGGTGTGCCTTTCTGACATGGTTCTTGGATGTGTTCCTCCCATGGTCAGATGTAAGTGCAAGGCAGGTCTTTTTGACATGGTTCATTCCATGGTCAGATATAAGTGTTGAAGACGATGAAGATGTACATGAAGGCTAGGCCTACAACCAGCATGAAAAAGGGCTAGCTCTGTAGAACATCTTGTGACGAGTAGAATTGAGATAGCACCAGTGACGAACCAACAGTGATGATCCAGAATCGATAATGATCTAGGGATGATCCAGATCAAGTGATGATCTAGACTTGATGATGATCTAGTGATGATCCATATCAAGTGATAATCCAGACTTGATGATGATCCAAATCTAGTGATGATCCAGACTTGATGATGATCCAAATCCAGTGATGATCCAGACTTGATGATGATCCAGTGATGATCCAGATCTAGTGATGAAGATGACTTGAAGATGAATATGACTTGATGATGATCCAGATGATACAGAGAAGAAGACTTGTGTTGATAAATTTTGTCAAGAGAATACCTTCCTAGTTAAGAGGGAGTGTTGATGTATTTGTAACTTCAGAATGTATTCACTTGTATATATTATGTATTGTACCCTGATGTTTCTATCGGGAAGTATATATAATGTAATTGAGTCATGTCATGCCTCGATGTTCCTATCGGGAGATTCAATCATGTAAACAAGTCATGTAAAGTAATAGAGTGTAACCCTCCTTATTGATCAAGGGTTAAAGTCCCTGCGGTTGTGGGGCCCTAGGGTTATTAGACTCTCCTAGAGAAGTCAACCCTAGTGAGTTATTGTCAAGTCAGGAATTAGTATAAATAGAGAGGGGTCCTCTCTATTTAACACACATTCACTCACACTCAGTTGTAGCGCATAATTGAGAGAGAAATAAGAAGATGGGAAAAAGAGAGAGAGAGAGACTACTGCTGTCAGGAGATCATCTTACTGTCTTTGGATTTTACTTTTGGTGTTGATTCTATCTCTGAGGAAGCTGCAGGGTTTTCTCCTTTATGGTTTCCCTGAGGAAAATCTTTGTGTTCATTGTCTCTTGTGATTGATTGTTGTGCTTGTTATTCTCTCAGATAAGATCTTCAGATCATATAGCTTAAATGTTAAAAATCTAACACAAAGATGTGGATTGAAGAGATGAAAAAGTATCTGCAATTACATGACTATTCCAACAATCCGGAAGCAAGGATTGTTAGTTTTAACCTAATACCATTGGTGGGAACAATTGAAATAGGTACAAGGTCTAGAAGAGAGGAAAATATCTTGGAAAATATTTTAAAGATACTTCAAGTAGAATATTTATCACAACAATATTACGATAAAAATATGCTTGAGTTACTTGAACTCCGATTGGGTAACATGACCATGGACGAGTATGAGAATATATTTTTGCAAATGTTAAGCTATGTTGATTTCAACCAAGAGGATAAAGTAAAAATCCATCGTTTCCTTAGTGGTATGCCAACATTCTATAAAGATCAAATTAATTATGATGAGCCACTTAAGTTGAAAGAGTGCATAAGGAAGGAAAAGTGCCTATATGACCAATGTAAGAACAAATAAGACCTTCACAAGAGTTGAAAGAGTAATATGAAGGTAACGCAAGAGTGGTGGAAAAACGATTCAAGACCTTAGGTTGTAATCATAGAAACTTTATTTCTTTCAGGCATCCACATCATAAAATGGAACCAAAGATAAATGGACCTACAAGATAGGGGAAGTGTGCATCGGTTAAATGCTAGAGGTGTGGAGGTGACCACTATCTCAACAGTTGTCCTGAGAAAAAGAACAAGGATGTGAGAGTTTGTAATTTGAAGGAAGCATCTACATTGGGGGATGGAGCTTTTAACATTTCATGAATCTATGCAACTTTAGAAAATTTCTAGGCATATCATTAATCATCAATGATAGAAATTAAAGTTATAACTCGAAGGGGAAATCCAGGTTCAACCGATTTGCATAATGGATAAAAGAACCAAGACACTCTAGAATAGGTCCATCAGACAAGTAAAGTTCCAATGGATCCACTACAGTCCTAAAGAGGTGACCTAGGACCTGGAAGATAAGATGAGGAAAGAGTATCCCCATTTGTTTGAAGACTAATAAATGCATATAAAGTTTTTAAAAGTTTATTCTGAAAATTTTGGACAATTTGAACACCGAGGACAATGTATAATTTAAGGGGAAGGGGAATGTAACACCCCTAGTTTGAAACTCCATTATATTTTTGTGTAATTATGTAAAAGTCTATGAGTGCCTATAAGGCAGAAATCATGTTGTATTTTCCTTTGTTAATATTAAAATTAATCTGGTACTGGAAGAACGAACGCACTGAATGAACAGAGACTCATGTATTTACCTACGTCATTGTGTGGGGGCATGTAATATAACCTAAAAGCAAAGTATAACCCTATTTAACCCTGTTGACCTTATAATTTTGATAAACCCATACTTTTTCGAATTAATTCCTTAAACCTATTTTTGAAGTTAAAAAGGGAATTAAGACAAGGATTAAGAAGTTAATGGAAAACTGGATGTGTTGAAAAGAGGTGACAAAGAAAATCAAGGTCAAAGGAACCATGGGGAAAGGATGATAGAGAATGTAGACAAGGAAATGGGGGAAAGCAACAACAAGTAGAACATGAAAGAAGAAAATAACAGGTATTTTGAAGAAGGAGAAGAGAAAACATAGTGTGCAACATGAGAATGTTGCAGTGTTGAAGAAAAGTGTGTCTAAACATAAAAATTGTGGGCAATTGTAATCACTGTACAAGAGGGAAACAAGTCAAGTTGTTGAGCGAAGTGTCCAATTTTTCCACCCTCTTTGGCAGTTGGGTTGGTTGAGAAAACTTGTAAGCACAAACTTATTTTTTAAACTTTTTGGTAATAAATTCCTTTGGTTTTTTCCTCTGGTTGCACCAATGATATGGAAATGGTGTAATAAATTTAGTGGAATTCTAAGCATATATGCAATGCTAGATTTTTCACTATGGCTCTAGTTACAATGAATCTAAGGGAAGTAATTATGTATTTCGCATGGATATGGTAACAAACCGGTAAATCCTATTTTCCAAGTGAGGAAATCTTGGGAGAAACCTTGGACTGGTGAGAATCTATGGTAAATGCATGAGTCTCAGCTCGGGGGTGGAGTTCTGGTGAGTGAATAATGAGCAGAACTACCTACAGTTGGGTGGAGTGTAGCTTCCACAAAGCCAGTTGGACATTTCAAGTATTTTGTAGATAATTTTTAATGCCTGGAAATTTTGTTTTAATTTCTAAGATGCTATTTAATTAATGACTAATAAAAATTTTGTAAGATTTCCTTGCTAAATTTGCTAAGTTTGGATGCAAGGTATAAATTTATGTTTTACTTGGTTTAATTCATGGGTATCAAATAAGTGCAATTTTAATTATGCAATAATGCTTGAAAGTTTTGTATGTTAGTTCTTTATTTAAGTCAATTCAAATTCATTTCCTGTATAAACTGTTAATTTCTAGGTGTGAAAATGAAATGTTTATTATATGTTTATTTAAATTATGTCTGAGACTACAATATTTGGAAAATTAAAAGAATGGATAAATAAAGTGGAATTTCATCCATTTGTATTATTTTCCATTAACTTAGAAGCTTATTTGTAAATAAATGAAATATTTATGGAGATTATTTCGAAATGTTTTATGCTCTTATTTTTCCAATTAGTTGGAAGAAAATAGTTCCTTAAATAATGGACATATTTGACATAATTGTTCTAAGAAATTTGAAATCATATGTCAAAGGTTTTTCATTTGGGAAAAGATAGCTCCTAAGAGTTAAATAAAATGTTTGGTATAATTATTCATTAAAGTTTAGATATTTGTGTCGAAGGTGGGGTCGACCCATTATGCCTAATAGGTAAACTGCAAATTGCATGCGGGTTTTTCTTGTTTATTTCACAAATACCATGTGTTAAGCTTTGTTATTATGACTAGCATTGCATGGTTTATGGTTTTTAAAACCATAGGATGATTTGGTTTATTTCAAAAGGATTAAATGTTTATGTCGAATATTTGGTGTCGAAGCTTCAAAATAGAGTAAATGTTTAAGTCCTAATTTTGTTTAATATTTAAATTGTAAACAATACCTTGTGCTAAGGCATGCTTTTATGTGCTTTGAATTGACTGGTATTCTTGTTTTGAAAACCACGGTATGAAATTTCTAATTTAAAAGAGTTTGAATTTTTCCATCGAAGTCTAATTACAACTTTGATTACTTTACAAATACCACGGGTAAACCACAAGCAAATTAATGAGTGGTTTTTGGTTTTTAATTTACAAGTTTTGAAATCATAAGGTTTACATGTAAAATTCCATGGGTTGAATGAGTAAATTATATGTCTTTCATCTTTCATGACTTTGGAAAACATGGAAAATGATTTCGTAATTATTTTATTGAAACCTCACCTTTGGTAGTTACTGTGTACATGGTAAGTTTTAAGGGAGACTTTCCTTGTCTTAATGAAACATTTGGTTTAATTAAATACTTGTGTCAATGTTTGAGGGAAAAATAATTTGTTGGAGTGTTGTATTTCCTCAACATAATAATATGGAAAACAAATAACTTGAGGAATGTCTATGTTTGAAACTATAAATGTATTTGTTCCATTTAAGTGAACCACCTTGTCTAATATCATGTCGTCGAAGCTCACTCGTCGAAGTTCACTCTATTGAAGCTCACTTGTCGAAGTTCACTCGTCGCAGCTCACTACGTTAAAGATCACTATGTAGAAGCTCACTCCGTTGACTTTCACTCCATCAAAGTTTTCACTCCATCAAAGTTCACCCTGTCAGAGCTCATGACCAAATGTGGGAGTTCCTAAAATGAAATTTTTATAAAGAAATATTTGGAAATATTATTTTCCAATCCATAACCTAATATATTCTGATAATCATATTTAATAAAATGATATAAATGCATAATTATATGTCTTAACCTAATTATTTTTAGGTGAATTATACTCTGCCTATTCCTAAGGCCCTTCTTACTGAGCAATAAGTATACAAAAAGGGGTATGTCGAAGTATTGTTTAACTTTGTCTTAATAATATGGTAATCAAATAAATTGAGGCATGTCAAATCAAATATTTATAAATTCATTTGCTCTAATTTTGTGGAGTTTATTACATAACCTTAAATTAGAGTTTTACTGCGCAGTAAGATTTTGTTAACATATGTCTTTGTATGTGTGCATAAAACCACAATGAATGAATACTATTAAATAAATGTCTCATAGGTTATTCTATGCTTCCAATATTATTATTTTATGAATTCATTATAATATTCCATGGGTCCTTTGAAACATTTTATACTTCCTCTATTTACTTCTAGTTGTGTTTGTAGGAATTATGAAACTGGTGCAGACACCGCTTGTTCCTCTACCCTATATGGTACAAGTATAGAACAAAACACCACAACAGTATATTCTTTTCCTACATAGTTAGTCTGCTAATGAAATCACTTTCATACCTCATATTTTCAAGTCTTAGACCTTGTTCCACTACTCTCCATGCAATCTACAATACTTGTGAAGAAGCATCAAGAAAACAAGACAAATAAGATGAGAGTAACAATATAGATTAACAATCTATGCTAGTGATCAAGGAATCCAACAAATATTTAATTGATATTGACACAAATAAAATATGGGAAAGGGGAACACTTTTGTATTAATCAAATAAGAAGGTAAATCTACAACGCAATCCTTGATGTTGCCAGCTTTGTCTTCCACAATGGACTTACAACACTCCTAACTCACACAAATATCTTCACACACAAAATCACTCACACTTGCCTCTATACCAGAATTCAATTCAACAACATAAGAATGCTCTCTTGGTCTCCCCTTCACTCTCTCCATGAAGGCTTCATTTATACAACAAGGAAGGTCCACATGGGATGAGATTCTTTAGGAAATGAATGAGGGATGATGCCTATGGGTGAGGAATTCGAATGCCACCTCTCCCTAGAAGATAGGAACCAATTCCATGAGGGCTTTTGCTAGAAGCTTCTCAAACATTTTTTTCCTCTTTTAAGTCCACCATCGCTTTTTGCTCAAGGGAGAAAGGTTTCGATGCTTTTTTATCAAAGGGAAAGAGCACCGATGATGCCTAATGTCAATATACAAAAGGTGTCGATGTTCTGTCATAAGAGGGTAAGTGCGTCAATCTTCTCAAAGGTGGAAAAAAGTCATCACAAGAATCCATGACCAAGTTCTCTGAAGGGTGTTCAGGAATCAGTGGACATTTTAGGTGCAACAGAATCCCCCCCAAAAGTATGAATATAGAAGGATGTGATAGGTAAAATACTTTTCTAGATGTCGATTTGGTAATAGAGGGAATGAGAGATGAGCTCACAACTGACACAAGACCAGTAACTGACTTATCTGACTCAATCATGGTTGCAGACCAATACATTGCAGATCCATGATGATGACCATGTCATGACTACCAAGAATACACTATAGATGCATGATCAATGATGTAGAAAGCAGAAGTTGTCTATGGAACATACAAAAGAGATCCATGTCACTCGAACTCAATACTGAACACAACCATCAAACATACAATTTGTATCCGTGTCATGACCTCAAATAATCTTCCATTGTAACCTGAGGATTGACAATTATGCAGCAAAATCCTAACCACTCAGGGTATTCATTCCATTCCCCAAAACGATATGATTCTAACCATGTGAATATATTTCTTGACGTCGAACATGGTAGAAACCACTTGATTACCAGTCATTAATGTATACTATTAACAAGTGCGAAGGAAATCATCATTGATGTCAATGATCCCCAAGGTATCTTAGTACATTCTCCCAAGTGTGAATAAATGTTTTGAATTCGAACACTTGATAGAATATTTCAATCAGAGGTCATTGATGAAAACCTATTGTCGAAAGCGAGGGAACCTGCCATTGAGGTATGTAGGATTCAAGGTACTTAACTTGGTTTCTAAACCTAGACCCTTGATGATGTGTTGAAGTCGACAGGAGTAGATTCGTAGAAGGAGGGCCATGATGTTTCCCCCATCATCAACACGAAACATGGAACACAAATTGATTTTGAAGTGATGAGACAACCATGATACTGACTCGGACACGACTGATTTTACCAGAAGGTATAGTTATTGATGTGTTGGACTGTAAAAGAGAAATCCTTTGACTAAATTATGGCATGACAAATGACTTGGAAACATTGACTTGACGAGATAAAAAGCAGAGGTAATGCAAGGAATAGGATGATGCATTCTTTGAATTGACTCAAAGGAGTCAGGTGACTCACGAAAGTCGATCGACTCAGAGATAGGATGAATACCCAACCGTTCATATATGAAAATGCAGACAGGTGCCATGTTCAAAGGTGTACTGTGAGATGCCATGAATACAAATGAAAATATATTCCCCTTTCCCTTAATTTCCCCACCACGAAGGATGAGTGCCTCTTTTTTCATTTTTACGAGCTCAAAGAGGGTAACAAACACTCGTTATAGCTCATCAGAAGATGAGTACATTCCCATATGTTTTATGAACCTGAGAAAGGACAGGTTATTTCCTAGAGAGGGCCTTTCATCGTTTGAAGTTATGAGTCTGATGAAAGTGAACTCAGTATCGTTCATGTTTAGAGACTCTGAACAAAGATAGAAGGAGACTCCAAAAGGCCCTTTTTTGTAAGATTTAGTCCCTAGGACCCAAAAAAGTATAAAATAATGCCCTAGAGAACTCTTTTGGTTGATATCAAACAGAGCGTTCTTTTTTCATAAATAGGCCTAGTCGGTTCGAAAAATAGATATCCTACCACTGACTAGTCGATCGTTCAAATACTTTCATGTATAAATTTCACTTGCCAATATTTTTTTGTTTTTAAGGAGACTGAAAAGAGCTTAAATATAAATTCATAAGGGGTTCTCTTTTTCATAAGCCAATTTTAACGAGTCTGAAAAAGCAGAAAAAGTGTACTCGATACTCTTTTACTAGGTTTTTAACGAGCATGTGAAAAGTATGAAAGACGCTCGGTAGTTTTTCGTTTTTACCCAAAGTGTGAAAAAGACAAAAGAAACTTGAGACATAGCCATAAGTTTCATAAATATGACCTAGAAACCTTGAAAATCAAGTTAGAATTAATTTCATCATAAAAATCTATAAAACAAATAATAAAAACTTACAATATTAAAATATTTTTATTCAATATTTAAAAATAAAAAATCAAAATTACTATAAAATAGGGGTAAATAGTAAAGGTTTTACCATTGTGTGTTTTTACCATAAAGAGAGAGAAAATTTGATGAGAAGAGGTTGATCTTCAAGCGTGGATTCCAGGAGTTGTATACTGTCTTTCTTCTATCCGTTTGGAGCAGGTAAGAGTGAAACCCTTCCTCCTCACATTCACGGTGTCATTTCTTCAATTTTTGGTCGATTTTTTAGGGTTTTTGAGCATTTTTTGAAGGGATGCCACATGCTCAGGTCGACGCTTTTTTTCCCGTCGGGTTGTGCATCAACACACTATTGGACTGGGACATAGGTGTCGAAAGCACTCTGTCCCAACCTAGTGAAACCGCTGACGCTATGTCTTCATCGAAGAAAGGCGCCGATGACCAAGGAAAACAAAAAATCCCTATTTTGACCATCGATTTTTGAATTTTATTGCTTCCCTATATCTTGACATGTGTTTAATGCATATTTAAAATGTTTTTGCATGGGAAAAACTACCCACACTATGGTGATCTGGAAAGAATGTGAACATGAAACAACTGATTTCCAACCGGTTAATGACCCACCAACTGTGAGAGCTCTATGGGATTGTGGGATGCTTAAGTACTTTAGAGTGCCCGGAATGAAGGCATATGTATGCCTTCTAGAACACATTATTCATATGTGGGACCTCGACCAACAACAAATCATGGTTGGGACCCACATATTGAGCATAGACATATACGACATATATTTTCTGAATGAATTTTCTCACAGAGGGAAACTAGTAGCTCTGTCTGGCCCACGAGGTGGTGATTGTTCACTGGATGACCTGATTGACCATTACTATTCATTAGGATGGTCATGTGGGTACTCATCATGGCCTGTCACGGTGGTGGAGGTTCAAAGGTTACTTATAGATCGATCTTCTTTCATTGTCTGCGAATACAACTACGAATGATAGAAGAATATGCTTACAAGGGGAAAAACTTCTGTAATGACCCTGAGCTTCCATTTCCAGAGGGAGAAGAGTGGGACGACTGAGATAAGAAATATGCCACCATTAATGTTTTTAATTTTTTAATTTTTAATTTTAGTTTTATTGTGTAAAAATGGCATGTGCAGATATAGGGCCTTCTCACCTGCTGGAGCATTGCACATTGAGAGGTGAGGAGCAGTTTGGGAGATGGAGATCTGTCAGATAGAGGCGGATGAGGAGATCAAGGAGAATATACAATGTTTGACTGTGGGGATTCCAAATATCACTATTGATGACTTACCTAGGAGATACCAGCATCATACCGTGGGGGTTTCAGGCCTCTTTGCTAGGCTACTCCGTAAAGTGGCTCAAGATGTGGTGTGCTATGATGAGAATCACCATAAGGTTTAGACCACATAGGCTTCCTCATTTGTGTACATGTATTTACACAGACAAATTTGAAGCTTCAGTTTTTTCCCCATATATATGTGTTTTAAAACTATGACAATCCTAAAATTTGGGTGATATGAAAGCTTGATGCTTCAACACATTTTCTATCTCAGGTTTACCTTATATATATATATATATATGAAAAAAAAAATATTTACAGAATTATGTACAAATGTGATGTGTGAATGTATGCCTACTATGAATTCAAATGCATGTTTTTATGTTATAATGAACTTAACTATGAGAAGTATACCAATCTAAGACAAAGTTTGCCAAGGAATCTACCACAACATTTAAGTGTCTCGGAACGTGTTGATATGAAACTTGCTCAAAGGACCTTTCTAGAAGCCTAACTCTTTGGAATGTATGAAGGAGTAAGGGGTTCTGGATGGTGTAGAATTGGTTTAACTGATGCACCACTAACTCCGAGTCTAGGTAAACCCTAATTTCTCTTACATAATTAGATAGGGCTTCCATCAACAATCCAATCATCGCATGATACTCTACAAGATTATTGGTGGAGGGACCCAAACAAGTACCCCCTGAACTCACCATATCACCTGTAGGAGAGTACAACACCCAAGCTGTCGATGCAAGATTAATCAAGGTGTAACCATTAACAACATCTACAAAACCATAAAATATGGTCATCTATCCATAAAGCATAGGACTTATGTAAGTAGGGTTGTGAAAAAACGCATATTATATCACACAAAAACCACACTTCAAAAGAAACACACAACACTCTATAAAAAATATCTATAAAGAACCTATGCTAGATGACCTAGGCATAGTATCTTTTGAGGTAGAGCTCGTTGTGGGGCTCTCCCAAGGGTATCCCGTCATAATCCATTAACTCATATGCACATTTCTCTAAAACACAATTGATAACATAAGGACTATGTCAAATAGACTCTAGTTTCCCTGCCCCCAACTTATTGTGTTTCTGGTCATAGGTCAAGACCAAGTTTCCTTCGTTAAAAGAATGGGTCTGGACAGATCTATCATGCTGATCTTTCACTTGTCATTTGTGTGCCTCATTTGCTAAGGAAACATCACGGGGATTTTTTTCAATCTTGTTCAAGTATAGGAACCATTCTTCTTCTATGGTGGTGTTGGGTAAAAGTTATACAACGAAATTTAAATAAGGAATCTCACACTCTATTGGGAGAGTGGCCTCTAGTCCATACACCAATTGGAATGATGTGAAACTAGTGGAAGTTTTTATGGTAGTCCTTTAGGCCCAAAGCGCAGAAAAAAGTTGCATTAAATGCCAGTTGGACTTAGCCTTCCCTACCATCCACTGAAGCATAGTTTTTAGGACTTTGTTGATTGCTTCAACTTGGCCATTGGCCTGTGGGTAGTAAGGTGTATAGTTATAGTGATGAAACCCTTATTTTTCACTTAGTTCTTCCATCATCTTGTTTTGGAAATGTGACCCATGATCAGTCACAATAGCCATAGGAATCCCGAATCTCGTAATAATATGGTTAAAGAGAGAAAGAGTAGTTGTCTTTCTATATTTGGCATATGTGGGCATGGCCTAAGCCCATTTAGTGAATTAAAACACAACCACAACAATGTTGGCATGCCTCCCGACTGAGGTAGTTCTACAGTGCACAAAGTCTATTCCCCATTTTGCAAAAGGGCCAACTACTATGACAGGATGCAGCAGAGCTGGGTGCAGTGTTCTTTTGGGATGCAAAAAGTTGACAAGGTAGGCATTTTTTTGACGGTTTCAATACAATCCTATAATATCGAATCCCAAAAATACCCTGCATGAAAAATCTTCTGGGCAGTAGCCAACCCAGAGAGGTGACCTCCACAAGCCCCAGAGTGGCAATCATTTAAAATGATCTCAGCTTCATCATGAGTGAGACATCGTCATAATATAGAGTCAACGCCACGATGATATAATGTATCATTGATAATCAGATAATACTTGGCTTGGCGGCGAATACGACGACACTCATCGCGAGTGGCATCAGGCTAGTATCATTGAGTCTGGAGATAGAGAATGAGATCTCCATACCAGGGATCAGTCATACTAATGAGGAATAAAGATTCATCATGCAATGAATCAATAGGTTCCATTCCCTTAGTAATACGGGGAAGGTCACACATCACCTCAGCAAAGACAAGGGACTTCTTAGAAGTAGTTTTGGTGAATTCCAACTCAAACTCCTGGAGAATGACAATCCAACGTGAGTATTTTCCCTCAAGTACTTGACGAGTCAAGATATAATACATGGGGTTAGAGTCCGCGTAAATAGTAGTTTTACAAAACAAGATGTAATGACAGAACTTCTGGACCGCGATGACTGTGGCCAGAGCAAGTTTCTCCGCATGCGAATACCAGGTTTCGAAATCTAGGAGACTCTTACTAACATAGTAAATCAAATGTTCATGGTCGTGTTCGTCAGTTTGGACTAGGACCATACCAATTTTTGAAAGAGATACAACCACATAGAGGGAGTAATCCTTTGTATAATCTGGTGGTTGCAACATAGGTGCATGTTTAAGAACATGTTTGAGGTTATTGAATGCATGTTGTGTCAAGTCATCCCAAACAAAGGGGGTATCCTTTTTCAACAATCACATGAAACCATGTTTCTTTTCAGCATAGTTGTAGACGAAACGACGTAAAAAGTTTTCCTTCCCTTGCAAACTTTGGAGTTCTGTAAAATTGGTGGGAGCGATTAGGGCCAAGATAGCTTCAATTTTTAGAGGGTCAATATAGATACCATCCTTAGACACAATGAATCCAAGCAATCGGATAGTCTCAATAAAGAAAACACATTTATGTGGATTTAATTGAGTGTTGAAATGGCGACATCTAAGAAAAATGGCTCTCAGATGATCAACATGACGATCCCGTTGCTTCGAATGAGCAGGAAGGTCATCAAGATAAGGTTCCACAATGTGTTTAATGTCGTGGAAAGCATATGACATGGCGCGTTGAAATGTAGCACCAACATTTTTCAATCCAAAAGGGATTTTTCGATAGGAAAAGGTACCCCATGGGAAAATTATAGCCATCTTATGCTGGTCTGATGAAAGTATCTCGATATGATTATATCCATAGAAGCCATCCATAAATGAAAAGATGACACTCCTGGCATAGTTGTCAATAATTTGATCAATGTACGGGGTAGGGAAGTTGTCCTAGGGACAAGCCCGATTTAAATCCCAAAAATAAATGCAAACACTAATAGTACCTTGCTTTTTATTCATAGGAACTATGTTGGACACCCATTCAGTCAAGGGCACGGGGTAAATGAAACCAGTCCTGATAATTTTTTCAACTTCTTCCTTAATGGTTGTTGCTTTCCTCGGATGTAGCTGATGTAAATTTTGCACAAATTCTGTTGAATTGGCTTGGCACCAGGGTAGGTTTTAATCTCATGAACTACAATAGAGGGGTCTATCCCTGGCATCTCCTCATAGGTCCAATTAAAAACATCTCTAAATTCCTTGAATAAGGTTGTATAGGAATGTATCTCTGAAGGTGAAGATTTTTGGCCTATCTGGATGTTCTCTGAAATACCAGGTTTCACTAATATATCCAATGGAATGGTTTTGGTAATATTTTATAAATTAACCTCAGATTCAATGTCACGAGTGAGGATCGAGGACTGAGGATCAATGACTATGTCAAAATAAACCCTTGATGCAAATTGTTCTTCTACCACATGGAAAGGGGGAAGGAAATAATATCGATGGTGATGGTATTTCCAAGGCATCTCATCTAGGGACATAACGTCCATGATGGATTCCTCAGAAGAAAGTGTATGTGAAAGATAATCTAGAGACGGGGGGGGTTCCTAGGCAATATGGTAGGTGATAAGGATCTGAAGCCATAAACAAATGATTGTTGATGGTGGGGTCACTAGTGGTTTGGATAGCATGTTATGTTTCCTCAAAAGGACTCGTTGATGTTGATTCAACAATGGAATTTCCTTTATCTATAATAGAGGTAGAAATCATATTCACGGATGTAGACTTCAAAATAGGAGGAGGATTGGATAATGGAAAGACTCCCGAGATAGAAGAATCTTTAATAAGGCCTACTCCAATATTCTGATGTTGTGGGGTTGTTAGAAGTGGAACGATGTTCGCATTATTTGAAATAGAATTTGGTGAAATGAAATTTGATTGATCTATCGTAACAACATTCCCTTGGAATGGGAACTGAACTATTCAAAAAACGGATGGAGCAACAACTTGCATAACATAAAACCAGTTGCAACCTAGGAGAAGATTGTAATCCAAAGGAGTGTCAACGAATTCAACATGAATGGAAACTGATTTCCTCCCCAATTCTACATGGAGAGAGGGAAGTAATCCATAAGGTTTAAATCCATGACCATCAAAGGCTTTGAGTGTTGTGGGTGAATGATTAATTTCAGGAGAACCAATGGCTCTCCAAAAAAAAAGGACATGACCGAGGTAGAGGCTCCCTCATCCAATATGGTATGACATATGTTCTTTCCAATGACTTTTGTGGACAACTGGAAATCAAACTGATGTGAGGGCCTAGTTTTGAAATCATCCAACTTGAAAGCGATAATGTTTCTATTTTTAGGATCCAAAGCTCCAAGGGTTGTTAGAAAATTCTTTCATTGTGTAGGATAGGTTTGGAGTACCTCAAGAGATGACATAGTGCAGGGTGCTTGGGCCAGATCTTCTACTGTATTATAGTACTAGGAAACACGCGTGTTAGTATTAAGAATGGACTTTTGAAGGGTACTCTTAGGTGGGCGAAGAATTGTATCAAGAATAGATTTTTCAATCTGAAGACCGTTACTTGGAGGAGGGGCAGAAGTTGAAGGTTTATCATATGGAACATCATTAGTTTTATTTTTTGGAGGAGGTTCATAACTTTGGGATCTTTTGTTAAGGTGAATCGTTTTAGTTGACATCATTCTGAATTGATAAATGGAAGATGAAGAAGGCCCATGCAAGGATTGATGATCAATAAATTTATGTTGAGTGGGGAAAGGGTCCGTAAGAACTGCTGAGGTGGGTGAGTTTTTCATAAACTTGCTAACTTCCTCTCGACGAGGACACTCTTTAGTAAAGTGATCACCTCCATAAATCAGGCAGGGAAACTTTGCCTTTATCTTGTTTTTAGAATCAGTACTAGGATTTTGTGTGTTACCTTCCTGTTGGTTATCATATTTCTTAGATTTATTTTTACCTTTCATTTTTCCTCCTAAAGATTTAGTGGATTGAACCGCATTTACTTCAGTGGAAACAACAAGAGAGGATGCAATTTTGGGTGGTGTAACAGGTTGACTAGCTGGTGTGGCAGGTTGATTTTTCTTTTTCGCATATTTTATTGTCAATTGTGTCTGAACTGAAACAAGAACTCCATAAACGGGTGGTTCCATTGCAGGTATTGAGGGGTCCAATGTAGGGCGAGGAGCATGAGGAATTAAGTCATAAAAATTTCCCAACTGGGAATACACCAAGCCTAGGTACTGAGCACAGTTAATGGCCTGCTCCTCCATAACAACACCTCCCATGGAGATATACCTAGCAATGGGGGGAAGTAAATATTTTGTAAACCAATCAGGAATGGAAGCCTTAATCAACCTACATCTTCATCTCCACTCATGTATATGATCAGAGATGTGGGTGGAAGTAGTTTGGCAAAGAGAGGTTAACATGTTTGTACCTGTCTTGTACCGGATTGGTAACTAAAAATGAGTTAAAAATGCCATTACTAAGGTATTAAAGTCCCAAAAGGAATGATGGGGTAGCTTGATATACCATTTCATAGCTACTCCGGTGAGGGTTCTCTGAAATAATCGTAGACGGATTGAACAATCCATCAAAGAATTTGATGAGACCTACAGATGAAAAGTCATCATGTGGTTTTTGGGATCCTCACCAGGTTTATCGTCGAATTTAGGTATGTCTGAGGGTAACTTAACCGAGTTCACTGGACATGAGGGATCATGATGTATCAGATCGTCGATCAATCTAGACAAATATGGAAGATCTAGCATAGCAAAAAATGGCAACTGTTGATTAAGTTGAGGATATTGATGATACTGGTATGGCATCTGCGAACTATTAGGACCATAAGCATATTGATAAACGGGTGTGGATGATGTCCCCATGACTATTTGATTAGGTGGTTTATTTCCAAAAGATCCACTAGAAGGTCTGCTAGGCGGCGGGCCACCCAAGGGAGGTGGTCCTTTAGGGGGTGGGCCTCTAGGAGGATGTGGTGGTGGTGGTCCTCCAGGTAATGGTCCTCGACAAGGTGTTCCTCCATATGGTGGTTCCCTATATGGTGGTCCTCTAGGTGGTGGTCCCCCAGATGGTGGTTCTGCAGATGTCCACTAAGTCCTTCGGATCCTCCAGGTCATCCAAGTCCTCTAAGGGTTCTTTCAGAAGGAGGGCAGAAGGAGGGACTCCAGGTGGACCTCCAAAGCCTCCAATAGTGTTTACAAAATATCCTCCATATGATGGAACATTAGACCAATTAGGTTGTGCCCGAGGCACATAAGCATTCCCAGGGTAGGGGATTCCAAGTTAAATTGCCTCCGACGGTGGAGGTTGATACATTTGATGAACCATGGGTGGTTGATTCTTGGGGTAAGTATATACCCAAGAAGGTGGAATGACAGAAGGTTGGACCCATGAAGGTCCTCCCTAACTGGAAGAGAGTACAACCATGTTGGTATTAGGAATAGGGGTATTTACTGCTGGTGGTCTCGTTGGTAAATTCTGCCCCATACTAGAACTGGTTCCTCCGGTAGGTAAAGAAGCTTGAGCTGGGGAATGCCCTCCAAGTGTAGAAACTATCAGAGAAGTGGAAACTTATGGAGAGTTTTGACTTGGCGGGGTGGAGGTGGAGGTTTGACCTGGATCTTGAGTGACCATATTTTGGGTCGATGACCCTGAGACATGAGCTACTTGAGGTGACGAAAGGGCATGCTATCCATGTGGGGTTGTTCTTGTAAGGTGGCGAAGAGAATAAAAACTTCTCCTTTGTAAATTATCTCCCATACTGCGTAAATGCTCAATATATTTCTTGAAGAATTCCATGTTCGACGGAGCATTTCTAAGGGTTTTCCTCAGGGAAGTGACCATCAAGGGCTCTGGTTTAGTTGTAGTAGTTTCATATTTGGAAATGGATTGGCCTAAAGAAGTTTTCCAAAAAGGAGCGTTTGGGCCAAATTCCGCCCCTACAGTGTCATCCGATGGGTGGTTAAAAACCCAATCCGATGATTCAGGTTGACCTTCCGTTGGAAAGTTTGAAAGGTTGAATCAGTTGTAGGTGGAAGTTGTACCAAAGGGTTATCATAAGTAGAAATTCTTCTCTAGTTCCAGTAACTGGGACATCTTCTACATGAGAATCAGCAGAAGCAGGTCGGTCAGTGGCTTCACCTCTGTTTCCTTCCATGACGGGAAGAGAGCCGGGTGGTAAACCCTGTAACCTACGAGAACACCTCGTGGGTAAACCAAATAGGGTGTTGGCTAAAGCCTTCTACTCTACGTCTCTAAAAAAGGAAGAAAAAAACACAGACAAACCTACACGAGCTAAGGCCACAAACAAAGTTAAATGATAGGATGGGCTTGAAATAGTCGATTCCTCACTAGGATTTCCAAGTTGTCACAACTTGTGATATACCATAGGGTCCAACAGTGAAACACGACAACGATGATTGGGACTGTACCCTTGCCTGAACACCCGACTACTTGGAAGACACGTGCCTAGTATCTCCTCGAGTGATGTTCTCGGTGTATTGCTCCAACAAGGCGGCCAAAAATATGCGCTCAGTTGGTTAAGGAATCCTATAGGGATCTCCTGATATACACAAGGTACATGGGAGATAAAATCTGTATTAGTGTTTCTAATTCACAACCATTCGAAAGGGGCCTTCGAATATACAATCGAGTACGTGAAGTAACTTTCTATATACCTCAAGGGTATGTAAAAGGTCTTTCTATATACCGACGGTATGTGGAAGAACTACATAGTCCCCGAGATGCACTATAGGCATAAAATGACAGCTCCTATGTTTTAAGATGCCGGAACATGTCTCTACCCTATCACTCAAATTGCTAAAAATTTTAACCTAAGGTACCTTTTTTTAATTGAATGGTTAGTGAATGTTTGTGAGATATATATTAAGATTCAAATTTAAGATCTATATGTCATGCAAGTCTTTTTCCTTCAATTAAAGATAACTAGAGTAGGGGAGAAATATTTTTTTTTCAAGAACAAGATGCCATGCTACTTTCAATGAACCAAACTTCAAGATATATGACAATATCTTCAAACACGCAAGCTTTTCACCATTAAAACTAACTAATCTATGAAAGAAGAAAAGAACTAGAGACTCTAATGTCTATCAAAACTGAACTTTCTCAATCAAATTCATAAAAATATACTTCCTAAGCACTCATGCAAATCAGAAATGAACTTTTCCTAAGCACTCTTAAAGAATTTTTTTCTAAGTACACATGCAAATGAAACAAGCTATATAAATTCTTTTGTATTTTTTGATATGATTTTGAAAAATAAAGGGCATAAATATGCTATAATAAACTAATTTAAAAGAGGCTACAGATCTTCTTTTTCCACAACAAATATTTCAGAGAATGAGCTAAGCTAGTCAAGCATCCAAAACTATAAATCAAGCACAATTGCTTTCACTCCAAATTTCCTAATGATGAAAGAAAAATCTTAAATATGAACTCAATAGGCAAGATCAGGCTACCAAACTTTCAGATCCAACAGGAAAACAACAAGCAAATCATATAACAAATTTCAGAGAAGCAAAAATTTTGAAAATACATGCTCTAAGGTAGTACAGTACCTACCTCGGCACACTATGTGTAGCTGCACCAGAGTGCGAGTAGGTGGGCAGCGCTTTTTGGCCACTGGGTAGAGGCGTCGACAACACTCTATGTTAAAAAGAGAAAGGAGCCTATGATGCTTAGTGGCAATGTGAAGAAAACGTTTGCGATTGGATGGCGCTTTATCTATTCTTCCTATGTGTGCCGACGAATTCACAAAATGAAAAAGGTTGATCACCTGCCAAGAAACCAAAGGGATTGATCTGGACTGATACAAAAGTAAAGACAACTTCTATCAGAGGAAAATTGCTGAAAAAGTAAGGTGGATCACTCACCTTAATAATGCAAAAGAGTTGAGAAAGAGAATGAAAATTTCACAAGTGAGAATGCTACCTATACCTATAGATCTAATTGGATTTGCTTCAGATCTAACTAGATATGCCCTAGATTTGACTGGATCTACCCTAGATCTGATTTGATCAAGTTGTCCCCAGTATGGTCACCAATTTTTTTTGTAGGAATTATGCAACGAGTGCAGACACCGCTTGTTCCTCTACCCTGTATGGTACAAGTCTAGAAAAAAACACCTCTACAATATATACTTTCCTTATATGGTTAATCTACTAATGAAAATGACTTTCATACCTCAGATCTGCAAGTCTTAGACCTTGTTCCACTACTCTCCATGCTATCTACAATACCTGTGAAGAAGCATCAATAAAACAAGACAAACAAGATGGGAGTAACAATATAGATTAACGATCTAGGCTAGTGATCAAGGAATACAACAATATTTAATTGATATTAACACAAATCAAATATGGGAAAGGGGGGACACTTTTGTATTAATCAAATATGGGAAAGGGGGAACACTTTTGTATTAATCAAATAAGAAGGTAAAGCTACAACCAGAGGCTTTATTTCTCGAGCTTTGTCTTCCACAATGGACTTACAACACTCCTAACTCACACAAATCTCACTCACACTTGCCTCTATACCAGAATTCAATCCAACAACATAAGGATGCTCTCTTGGTCTCCCCTTCAGTATCTCCATGAAGGCTTCATTTATAGGCCAAAGAAGGTCCACATGGGATGAGAATATTTAGGAAATGGATAGAGCATGATCCCTATGGGTGAGTAAGTTGAATTCCACCTCTCCCTAGTAGATAGGAGCCACTTCCATGAGGGATTTTGCTAGAAGATTCTCGAACCTTCTTTTTTCCTCTTTTAAGTCCACTGACACTTTTTTCTCAAGGGGGAAAGGTGCCGATGATTTTTTATCAAAGGGAAAGAGCACCAACGACGCCTATTGTCAATAGACAAAAGGCGTCGATGCTCTGTCATAAGAGGGTAATTGTGTCGGTCTTCTCAAAGGTGGAAAAACGTTATCACAAGAATCCCTGACCAAGTTCTCTGAAGGGTTCTCAGGCATCAATGGACAATTTAGGTGCAACAAGTTGTTATGCACTTGTCACAAGAACTCATATAAACTTTATGCATGTAGCTATTATACATAGATGTTTTATAAATAAATAAATAATTTTTGTGTGTGTATCAAGTCTAGTGTGACACTAGGTGTGTTACACAGATATAGTTCTCTTAAATGTTATTTTAAATAATTAGCCAATGAGTTTATTGTTAGGATATTCTAGAAGTAGGTTATATGGGTTTGAATCTTTGTTATAGGAAACCATTGTGAAGTTATTTTATGTTGAGAAAATTTAGGGAAAATGCTAATTTTAGGTTCTTGATTCCTGCATTTAAGGAAGAAAGGGAATGCCTCTGTTTTATGTATTTATAGCATTGTTCATTGTAATAGTTGGACTGGGCATGAATGAAATGAAAAAATACCATGTTTTCATAATTTTTCCTCTATTATTCTCCAATCTGGGAATTATCCTTGGAAACGAGAATAACAAGATATTCGAATATGTTTTTGCTTGACTGCACATCAAGAGTAATCCTGTCATTCATATTATGGTTTTCAAATTGAATTGCAAAGCATTGGTTTAGTGTAAAATGGTATTTTCAAATAGTTATTGAAGATGGAATTTTCACTTATGTAACAGCAAGATATCCATAATGCTCTTGTTGCACCTTCGTTCCAAGTTAAAACTATATAGAATAGGGAATATATTGTTAAAATTGTCATATGATTACGCTCATGCCAAAAATATTCATCATAATTCATGCCAAAAAGATATTTAGGGATGTTGTGGAAAGATCTTGAGCATTTTCTCCTCAGGCCTTCACCGTGACACCTTGCATGATTTAAGACTCGTGATTGAATGAACACATGAATTAATGAACCAATATGGTTGATCGTATTTATAACAAAATTCATCGATCTATTGCTATGAACCCAATATATAAAATAACATAATAAAACTACAAAAACAAAATGAACACTAAATATAGATGTGGAGATTAGTGCCCAAACATATTATTATCATGAGTTTCACAACTCTTTCTACATGAGGATAACTCCAAAATACATCAAGTACATCCATATATTGTACTTATAAGTATATCTAAAAATAATGACTTGATAACCTCTGTATACACATATGTTTAGTGACCCTATTTTTGAAAAACCCTATCTTCAAATCTTTGTATTTAAGGGTTCTACATAAGATGAAACTAAGTAATAATAATTTTGATGGTGTATTTAATGAGATAATTGTTTTCTTGGGTATGTGTTATATTCTTTGAATGTGTGTGTAGAGGATGCCATCTGTACAATGGCATTTGTTTGATCCCTCCACCATCTAGTGCTCTATCGTGTGTGTTGGGCATTATGCCTAGCGCTAGCTCAGGGGGGTAATGGGGGGAGTTGCACTGGTTCCCTCCCCCTTTCATAAAGAATATAGTCAACATTGGTGTTATCCCAATTCCAACACGAGGTGAAGGCGAGTTATGAGCGAAGCGAGCTCAAACTTTTTGAGCTAATTTCAGGTTATTTATGGGTTTTTCTAAAAATATGTAATTTAATCCTAGTTTAGTGATTGGGGTCTATTTCTAAACTGGGTTAATGGATCAAGGTTTTGGATATTGTGGAATACCTACATATTGTATTGTGAGTGGTTAATAATCATAATGAGAAGGTGAGAGGTGCAACTCTAAGTTTTTCTAGTTTTCCCGGTTAGGGATTTCTGGGGTACATATATGTGTATTATGTGTGAGTGTTGTGGTGTAATCTCTATTTTGCTTAAAATGATTTGTATGATTTTATTCTCTGCACAAATTTAAAAATTAGAATTTTCATAAGAAGAGTAACTAAAAGGATTGTGCATTAAATTGTAAACCTAGGGTCCAAATGCTTGTGAGATGTCATGCATTATATATGTAGGACCTAGTCTCTTTAATTTTGATAGCTTTATAATATAATTCTATATAAAGAAATGGAATTTTCATCTTAAAAAACAAAATTGCCTTTACGGAAATGAAAACACACCACACTTCATAAATCAAAATTTATAAAGGATATATACTTTAGAATTTAAAATCAACCACATGCATAATGATGATCTATTTACTTGAATTCCTATAATATTAATGACAACTCTTTTATCACAATAGAATCTCCTTGAGTGACTTGGTAACTTCTTTCCATAGATCAAATTCCACCGTGATGGAAACTCTATGAAGATTAGCCAAATTAAACTAGTGGAATAATAAATGCTACACAAGAACTAAGCTACAAGAATTGAAATTGATTGAATTAACATGTTGAAAAACCAATCTATTATGTATTGTAAAATAAATTGATTTAGATATAGAATTGAAATTCAACACTGGTAAATAAATCTATACCACCCAACAATTTAATTTATTGGAGTGAGCTTTGCATCCCAAGAACAAGGCATTGAATTCATACCCCAACAACATAGACACAATCAACACATCATACACTCACATATGAAACTGCCAAATCACAATTCATATTAGAACAATATCCCCACGAAATTGTACACTGCGCCATGATGGATTAGACTATCTTCTCTAAGTGACCCCCCATTCAAAGGTGGAAATTACATTTTATAGATAGTTTCTAATTGTTTTAAGTTAAGATTTGTTTTAGAAACGTGCTTGATAATTAAAGATTCTCAACCCATTTTAAAATAGAGTAACAAACTAATTAAAAGTTGTCTTAATAGTTTGTTGGAATATAGCTTGAAAAGAAGGCATGAACTACAAACTAAATAACTGAAATGGTGTTTCCATAACTGTATAATTAAATCACATGACAATACATCAACATTAAGTGTATGTGACACTCCTTCATGAAATTCTAAAGGATATATAGAAATTGACTTGTATAAATAAAATTTGAACCTTCCCTGGCTTGTAATATGTAGATCTATAGCAATAGGTTCATGGCATTGGCAATGAAAGGATATATAGCATATGAACACATGGAAACTATAATTTGTGTATCCATATCATATGAATATGTAAGAGTTGGATTTTATGGATCCATAATAATTTATTGTTTTGGTTACAATGTCCCATATAAGCCAATAATCATGCACATATATGGTCCACATAATCAACAAAAATATGTAGGATTTGTCGTAATCTATTTGACTTGTATCAACCATCATATAACATGCAAATATATAACAAACGGTCCTTTGAAGCAATATCCTGTCACATCTTGTCCACAAATCAACCATCACTCAAAATTAAATACAAAATACTCACTTCTCCTAATGTTAATTAGAGAACCAAATGAAATACTTGTTAGAAAAACAAGATCATAGAGAAACAAAAATACAACAAGATGCAAATATAAAACACATAAACACAATACAAGAGAGATACCAATATAACGTGGTTCACCCAAGACGATCTACGCCCACATAGAAATTTCCAGTCCTTTATTATACAGTCCAACAAAATGAAGGGATAAAACCCACAACAAATATGCTACAAATTCCTCTTCACTCTCTCACAGTCTCCCCTGCAGATACACTGACATTTTAATTACAATACATAGCTGTATTTCAATGTATTACTTTTAAAGGGGAATTACCATGGGAAAATACCATAGGCTTGTAAATTGCTGACCAATGAACAACCCCAAAAAAATATTTTTAGGGCTAAACCCCCGAATCCCCTTTCTCGAGGGCACTACCCTTGAACCCCCTCTGGATGCATTCTATCCCCCGGACCCCCCATCCAGGTGGGATGGTCCCCCAGAACCCTGAGGGAGGATCGATTCCCCATTACACCCCCTGCTAGGATGAGTGTACAGTAAAAATGGGGTACAAACTCAACTAAACAATACGATCTCTGAATCAGGCATATCGATCTACACAACCAACAATACTTAGGAAATGTAATGGATAAACATCTTGAGCCTAAATCTTAGTTTTCAGTAGTAAACATAGTAAATACAAGGCTATGGGTACTAGGAAAGAAGGGTTTATGAATAAGGAAAATAGAGTGATTACAAAAGATGACAAACCCACAACTCATCAACTCCCCCTATTGGAAGAAACTCACACTAATCCAACTTCATACTAACATGTACCAACAAACCCTAAGATACCTACCAGAAAGGAATTGAATCCTTTCAACAACACCTGCAGAGCATATGAAGTCTCACCCAAAATACCTTTGGGAGCTGCAAGAACTAGGTTTCTGCAGTATTGAAGGGGATTTACACATACCTCGACAGAAAATGCTTCGACAGACCATTCATTGATAGATCATAGGTTGAAACAAAGATAGATATTCATGTTCACAACATATATCATATTCCTTATCATGTGTTCAACCAACAATGCATCTTATAATTCATTTAATTCACACCAATTATCCATTCATCTTAATCATATACTCATATAGCAAGGAAGAGCAGAACACATCACAAAAAAGAACACCAATATTTAATGTGGAAACCCAAACTGGTAGAAAACCACAAAAGCGTTCATTTATTCATAAGAGCCGAAACTTGAACGCTTCTTTTCGATGCACTCAGCTTACATACATATTCTTAATCATTATTTACATCATATCTTCATACACGGCTTGTAGATTGACCCATACATTGCGACTCAACTCAAACTTTGGCTCAAAACAGTATTACATCAACTTGATCACTTCTCTCTCTCTATATCTCCCTATATATCTATCTAACATCCCAACCCATTACATATTTATAGGCTCTAATGGTCCGATTTACATCCCACTCCCACTACTCGACTTATTACAAAAGTGGACCAAAGTCATAACTAACTAACCAACCTTTCAGTTGGACTTCTTCAAAACAAGTACTTTTCCTTTATCTCCACCTGAATTATCAGAGTTGACTATCCTTCTTACCATTTTGTCACAGTCTTTGACCAAAATTTGCAAAATCGATACCAAAAATTCCAAAACAAACCTTGGGCCAATAGGCCCCCAACACTCACATGTAGCTCGTCCCGAGCCACTTCAAATTGAAAAAGCTAGCGTGTTTAGCTTTGACCAAAAGTATTGGAAAAATTTCTTTACTTCCTCGACACGCAGCTCAACTTCCTCCCTCGACTTGGACATCTCTTCAACAACATCAATAGAAATATGTGTCGAAGTTCTCACTTTTGTAGATGCCATTGTCTGCTTCACTTTAACTTAAAATTTCCCAATAGCCACAACATCTTGTTTCACATACGCTTGTAATTATTGTACAATGTCCATCAATTTCTATTGTTTTGTTCTGAGCTTACTTACCTATTTTGTAATGAATTCATCTCAGCATCCTTTCTTATACGCTTGATAGGTGGGATAGTATTTAATGATCCCCTCAGCTTCTCCATACTCTATTATGTTGCTCTCAATTTATCTGTGATTTCTGGTAGCTCTGCATCACCTACTAAGGCTCCCCGCGCATGGGAAACCTCCTCATATACTTTAGCGCAATATGCCTCAAATTCCTTAATGAATTGGACATCCCACTGCACTTGTGTCTTTCCTTGCTCCATGACTTCAGGGGGTGTATTTAGAACTACCTTTTCTTCCAGATACACAATGTTTGGGTGGAGGTCAATAATTACTTCCCCTAACTTGGTGGCTTAGGTTCCACAATCATCTCTAGAGTACTACTAAATTCAGGTACATCATGATAGGCGTCATCAATAGCATTTTCAAGTTGCTTCCTACATTGTTGTAGTTGTTACTTTTGATCAGCAATGACAACTGATTCATCCCCTTGACTTGTGACCTTGGACTTTGGTTGTTTCAATTGTTCATAAACCATGAGCTCTCTAGACTTCAACTCTTCTATCACTTGATTTAAAAAATTGTGCACAATAAATAGTGGTAGAGTAGACATATCAAGGCCTACATAAGCCATACCTTGTACTTCACTTTTCAACTCAAGAGTTCCTAAATCCAATTCCTTTGGAATAATTTGCACCTTACAAGCCTTATTTGTCGCTGGCACCTCACTTGTTTCGTCTTCAAATTCACTGGCTTTTGATTATGGGAATTCTGGTTTGCTCACTAGGACATGAACCTCTTTTACTACCCTGTAAAGTATATGGAGGAGGTTGGTGACTTCCTTGAATAAATCATTGTTCCTCTCATCAACTTTTTGTCAGCTTTCCTTAGTGACTTTAGCCATTCTATCAGCTAGGATATTATAATCGTCATCCATCAAGCCAGTAGGGTTGGTCTCCTTGACAACTTTCTACTTCTTGCAGGATTTCTTTTGTTGCTCCATAGCCTTTATTTTTTCTCCTATATTTGTATCTGTCAGGGTGGCGCTAGATTCGTGGTCGCTAGTATGGTGTGAACTCTATGCATTATCTTCCTCTTGGGGACCACAAAGTTGGGTCCTCGAAGTGCCTTCTTTTCTTGGATCCGCCTTAGTAGACAACTGATCATTTGCTACTAACTTTTTCCACTCTTTAGGACAATCATTTACATTTCTTTCAATTTCCTCCTCGATTATCCTGAATTCAGTAACTAACCATTGGATATGGGGGTTCTGTTGTGGTTGAATTCTAATATAATGATTCCCCGCGTGAAATCATATTATATTGCAATATGGTTTCACCATCGCAACTTCCAATCTTGGTATATTCAACATTTGTTTTCTAATTTCCTCTTGCAAAAAATAACGTGACATTATAATTGATATGTCACCACTTCATATTTGTGAACCACATGTTCTTATATATATCCCCTTGGCATGGGACATTAACTCCCATCCCTTGATAACGTGGTGGTTCTTCCCATGCAATAAAATATATCAACAATAATAACCATGAGTAGGTAAAGGGGTTACCTTTATCCTATGCATCAAGAGAGTCCACTAACTACTCATTCAATTAAAAAATGACCCAATTCAATTGGACCCCTACAACACACTGCTTTGCTACAGTAATCACTCCAGCATTGCATTGGTTCAGTAGCATTTTCCTTAATAAGTTCACCGAGAGTACCTTCGTTGCGAACTGAACATCCTGATCATTAATAGAGTCTATGTCAAATCCCCTCTTGTATCTCGCCAAGCCATACTTTTACTTCATTCTTGCAACTAAGTTCTTGTCCTGATCCTTCCCAGCAAAGAAAGGTGCTAGGTCACACCCATATTTTTGAAACGTTGCGATGGACGCAATAAGATTTGCATCAAATGGGACTTTTGTATATAGCCATAGATACCCACTATGGAAATATAATAATAGTTTCTTTACACATGTATTTAATTCCGCGGTTCGGCTGAAATGGATCATGTGTAGCAATGACAAGATATCGAACTACTGCATCCCATGAACTCGCTCCATAGGGACTAACTCAATTTACCCCCCTTCACCAACTTGCGCACTCTCCATGTATTGGTCTTCTTTAAATTCCTTAAACTTTTGAAGGTCCTAGTTGAAAAATGATAGCTTATTCAAATTCAGCAGGGTCTTCCTGGTTATTCGAGCACCCTAAGAACAGGTATACCCAGATGCCTTAGCATCGTGTGTTTATTTCGTTTGGATCTTGGTGCAACCCCCTATTCTCTTATTCTTTGATGGGTTTACAGGAAAGACAATCGACATAAATCTTGTCTTTCTCCTCCTTGATAGGTATGCCAACTGGAGTGTCCACAGCGGATCCGAGGGTAGTGTTGGTGCTATAGACATTAATTTCCATGACCTTACTTGATATAATTGCAACACTTTGGCTTCAATAAATTCTGTATCTCAATATTTCTCGAGGGGTTTTTCATAATGAACACAATGACTTCCAATAGCGGCCAACCTGCCCCCTTTTTCAATTCATGAGTGCATACGCCAAGCTATTCGATCATGTGGTAAGTTAATTAACTAGACCTTGGTAATGATTTCCAAGGATGGAATCCAATACATTCACATGTGTGGACCTTTTATAGATAATCATGAAAACTTCATTTGAATGTCGCCACTACTTTTGCCATAAAATAAGGCATTAAAGAGCATTAATTACAGACTTGACAAATTAGAACATTTCATATTGGACTGAGATAGAAAAATTTCGACACAATAAAATTCAACACATAATACTTCAACACATAATTTTTTTTAAACCATTTCTTTTTTTGTACAACTTTAGTTGAGAGAGGTTCTATGACTATCCCTATAGGGTTTAAGTCGACTCCCATTTACTAAGCTATCGACAAGTTCTCCATTTAGCTTCTGTAACTAAACTGCACCTCCTTCAATAATAAAATTTATCACATAAGGTCCATCCAATGAATTGAAGGCTTACCAGGGTGTTTCAAAAACTTATTGTCATATAAGAGGACTAAATATCCTCGCTTGAAAAGTTTTTTCTTGGATATGTCAATCATGCCAGGATTTTTGTCAATCGTTTTCTACTTGTTGGGGAAATCCTTCCAGAAAACAGTCTTCTTCGAGCTGTAACAACTATGAAATCCTCTCTTTGATTACACCAGGATCAGACATACCAATGAAGGTAGATATCTTTAGACTAGGTACAATATATTCCATTGGCATGACAACCTCTTGTCCATATACCAACTTTAAAGGGTCGTTCCCTGTCAACTTTTTGCATGTAATACGATAGGCCCATAGTATTGCTGAAATATTCATATGCCAATCATCCTAGTTTACATTACATACCTTAGTTAGGAAATTCTCCAAAATCTTATTAAAAGATTCGATATATTCATTTTCTTGAGGATGATAAGATGTTGTCTTTCTATTTTGAAACTGAAATTCTGCAGTAAGTGCCTCATTTGTCTTGTTAACAAAATGTGTACCTTGATCACTTATTAGAACCATTGGACATCCAAATCTAGTGACAACATTGTTGAAAAACAACCTCGCTATAGTTGTAGCAGTGCAACCTTTTATAGGGGCAACCTCGACCCAACGTGTCAAATAATTCATCGTTGTAATCATATATTGCGATCATGTTCGCTTCCCAGGAGGGTTGATAGGTCCCACAAAATATACAACCCATTTATCAAATGCTTGTAAAGAAATATGTGGCATCAATAACATATCATCCCATTGAGATGGTTTCCCCATTCTTTGACACATGTCACAATTCCTCCAATATTCAGTTGAGTCTGCATGAAACGTCGACCACCATAGGCTAGCTCTTAAAATATTCTAGGTAGTTTATTTTCCACTATAATTACCACTTGCCACACCGTTGTGAGCTTTGGCAATAATAAAGGGTCGTTCATGTTCTAGAACACATAATGGAAGTATTTCATCATGACCTATTTTACATAATTCCCCGTCTATCAACTGAAAAACTATAGCCTTAACAACCAATTTATTCTTTTTTCCTTGTTGTATCCCTCTGGTTGCATTCCCGTAGACAAAAATTGGATTATTCCTTCATATTACTCGTCTGCAATATTAACTACAAATAGTTGTACATTAGGCAGATTATAATCAAGAGTACTAGGTTCTTGTTTTTTATCATTAAAAAATGATCAGGTCTAGCATGAAGCCTTCTAGGCTTAACAATGATGTCTAACTCGAAATCCTAGAAGATAAGAAGCCATCGACATATACCCACCTCAACACTAGCTTATTAACCAGGTATCGAAGTGCAAAATGGCCAGTAAACATATTAAAGTGACCTCCTAATAGATAATGACGAGAATTATGCAATGCATAGACCATGGCGATTGCCTCCCTTTTAGTTGTAGCATAGTTCTTCCTTGCCATTGACAACTTTCTACTAGAAAAAGAAATGGGGTGGTTGATAGACCCCTCACTAGGATGGGATAGTAAGGATCCCAACAAGACAGATGACACATCAACATGAATGTAAAACTCCTTCATCCAGTCTAGAAAAACAAAATATAGAGGTAGAGGCCATCTTCTCTTTCCTATGTCGAGACTCTTATGTCATTCTTAATTCCAGTGGCACTTTACATCCTTCTTGAGTAACTTCTCCATTAGTGCAGTAATTTCATCATAACCCCGTATGACCTTGCGATAATACCCTATACACCCTAATGTATTTTGTAACTACATAATTGAAGTAGGTGGGGGTAAATTGATAATATTGGAAGGATCCATAAGTATCCCTTCCTTGCATACAACATGGCCCAACATAATTCCAAGGGTGCGCAAAATATGCATTTCTTTAAACTTAAAGAAATCAGATACTGTCAACATCTTTCTAGTATGAGATGGAAACTATAAATATGATCTCTAATAAGTCCATAAAATGTCTAGTCTTCAAAATAGAATTACAAGAATTTATATATAAACTCTTTAAATGGATAAACAACAATTCTAAAGAATATAGCAGGTGCATTGTTAAGTCCAAAGGGAATTACCGTGCACTAAAAACAACCACATTATATTGCAAATGTAGTCTTGTGTCGATATTATTTTTCTATTTGTATATGATGGTATTAGAAAACCCATAGGTAAAAGAATATGCTTCCTAACCACCTATACTCTTCAACACTTCATTTGTAAAATGGGTAGGGAAAGAGTCATGCATACAAGCATCATTCTATTTTCTGAGGTCGATACAGATACATACTTCACCCATCTTCTTATATTGTACAACCATAGGACAAATCCACTCAGACTCCTCAACAGGTTCAATAATTTCATTATCTGAAATTATGTCGATCTTCTCTTTGAACTTCTCATTATAACACATATTTAACCTTTATGGTCATTGTTTGACTGGTTTCGCATCAGGATTCAAAGGAATCTTCATCTCTCCTAGCTCACCCACAATTCCTTTCATTTTAGGAAATTTGTTAATCCCTAAATGTTGGGCACAATTCCCCCTATAGTGTGGATATTTACCCCCTATATGATGGTGTATTACATATTATTGATGTAGACTTGGGTCTATTATTTGTTATCGTACACCTTTGTCTCCTATATATAAGAATGAGATATTTTCAATTGAGCAAGCATTGCATATTGTCTTGTCTTGGGTACACAAGTACATTGTGTAAGGAGGTTCCTCACTCGAAGAGGATTGTTATTTATCCATATTATTCATTATTAAGGTGTGGATTAATCTCTTTTGTTCTATTTCTATTATTTTTATGTTATTTATGGGACTTGGTTGCATAACATTTCGTATTAGAGCTCTTTCCTAAGGACTGGCTTCTGCAAAACAAGTCATCTTGGAATTTTATATAGAAATTTTTTTCTACAAGGATTCAAAGATAGAGATTAAAAAACCATTTCCAAAATAGGCTGAAATATATCTAGTCTAAGTTCAAATCCTAATCCGTTATAGTTTCAAAGATATTTGCGCAAGAATCCATGGTTTTTTACTAGTCCAAAACCTAGTTTAAACCAGGTGTTCTTTGGAGAAAGGTCATATTTAAGGCATCTAAGAACCAATTCAGTGACACCGGTTGCATCAGAAAGAATAAGGAACGTAGTAGTTTTGGTAGAAATTTCAACTTTAGAAACAAAATATTGTACATGTGGCATATGGTAAAATTTATCTCTTCTAGATAGGCCAAAAATAAGAAGTTTTAGGATATTTGCAATAACATTTTTTTGGAACATCCAAATTAGGTCAAACTTCCAAAATTGGAAAGAGGACACATCAGGGGACCACAGGGAAAATTTTTAGACCCATAGGAGTCGAAATTCAAATTTTATCTCAGTTACAAGTTGGCCCTAAAACAATATTCCACTTAGGATTTGAAACATATGTTCTAGGGAAAAAGTTCATATCTGAGGCATCCGAGATCCAAATTGAGTGAGACATGTTGCATCCAAAATAAGATGGACCAAAGAATATGTGGTAAGAGTTTCAGCTCTAGAAACTGTTGGAAATATGTATGATAGTTGTCATTGATGTCAAAGTAGTTCATGAATGACAAAAGATAAACAAAAGATATGATGGCAGAGTGAACTAAGTAGTGATGACATGGCATGGATAATGATATGGTGAATATGAGGAAAATGAATGACATGGCACATACATGGCATAGATGATGAGGTGGCATGAAGTTGAAATCATTTTTTCATTGTGACATCATTCTAGAGAAATATGGCAATTGATCAGAAAATTGACTAAGTATGGATAAATATTCAAAAACTGGTCTAAAAGGGTCCAAGAGAATGCCCTTCCTAAATCATGGGTTAGAGTAAATGCCACAGCACATAGGGATTCTAAGAATAAGACAATACAGAGATCGATTGATCGATCATTGTAAGGATAGATGATGAACGTGTACACCTAAGTCTGTGCAGGTATTAATGGAGGAGATCGAGGTAAGAGAAAATCCACATCCGAAGATAGGTTTCGTAAGTTGTATTTATGCCTGAGATAACCCAAAACTACCTAAAATAAATCATCTACATGAATATAGATCATGTGGTGAAGATATGAAGGTTCCAGAGATCAACGGCTAATATAGATTTCACATTTAAATAGAGCGAGGAGGATAAAATGTCAATCAGGTGCAAAATTCAGATCAAGTAATTGCCATGAAGGAGATTAAGGTCAACATATAAGGTTGATAATTGAAACAGATCAATGATCGTAAATGATTTCACTGGGAGAAGTTGCACGTTCTAAGAAAATTTTGATGTGCGCAATTTTTTTGTGAAATTCGCTTCATCTTATTTGAAGTCCACCGTTGATTTGGTGGGGACCCACATCCGACATCGATAAGGTCATTTTGTTGGGAGAAGTAGAAGGAGGTTAACGTGGGTTAACGTGCACAAAATTTCTTTATGAAATATTATCCACCGCATATTTGAGATCCACATTTGATCTAAAATCAACAGTCAGGAAGCATCCCGCATGAGTTCTAACGATTAAGGATCAGCTGAGCAAAGGATAGGGGGAAAAAGGTCAAGTTCTGCAAAAGATTATAGATCGACGGTAGATATTAGATTTGTAGAAGATCTAAGGTCGAGAAGAGGTCCACAAGTATATGAATATCTATGGCTAAGGAGCGTTCCGTAATATATTACAGTCGTAGGAGGGTTCTGCAAAAGGAGGAGTGTGGAAGAAGAAATCTGAATCTGATCAAGAGATCAATAGTCGTGGTTAAATCTATAGAAGAGTTCTAAGATAGCGAACGAACGGTCAGGATTTAACACGCAGTAGATCAATGGTTCATAAAAAGGCCGTTGCGGATGCGGAAGATGGAAAGTGGAAGGTGGAGAATCATGAAAAAGACATTGGGAAATGTTACAGTTCCACTACCCAAAGTCTAGAAGATCGACGGTCAGAAAAAAAATCCGCATGAGATCAATGGTGCATGACGACTGGTGCAGAAAGGCTAGTCTAAAAAGCAGAAAGGAGAAAATAAAAAATTCAAAGTCATGAAAAATTGAGTTTTCGAATTTCACGTTCCCTAGTGCGAAAAGTGCAGCTCGGAAAGGCCAGTCCAAAAAGCGGAAAGGAGGAAAGCAAAAAGGAAAAGTCCTGGAAAGTTGTGTTTTCTGATTTCCGCAATCTGCATGCGGGAAGGAGCTTGAGGAAAGGCTAGTTCGGAAAGAGGAAGGAGGAAAGGAAAGTGAGGAAAGCCCAATTCCTGCATGGTAATGAAGCCAACATTTTGGGAAGGGAATAAGTACACAGGCTAGGAAATTAATGAAGCCCGTAGTCCAGTGAAGTAAGGAAGCCAGTGTTGTGGAGAGAGGAAATGATTCCCACGTAAAAGAATACAGAGGTTTTAAGGATGATGTCTATTGTGATGTGAAAATATGAAGCTCACAGGTGGAAGGTGAAGCCTAAGTTTTGGGAGAGAAACACTCCTAGAAGCTAGAGATTATGAAGCCAAAAAGAAAGGAAAGTATGCAGCTAGAGATGATAATGCCAACAAGCTTACAAATGGAAGAATCTGAAAGACATGAGAAGATCATAGAGTTTAATTATTTAAATAATTAAAAATCAGTAATATAATAGAGATATAAGCTAAATGATCAAATAAATTAACTGATATTTGAAGAGGTGTGAAGGAGAAAAACATGGAGTTTGTTTTGTAAAGTTGAGATGGTTTGAGCAGAGATCCGAAGAGTCACAATTTCAAAAGGCGAGAGTATGCTCTGAAGAGATGATTGAAGGATATATAAAAAAAGATAAAATGGTAAGTAAGGTGTCTCTGTCATCCAGATCTATGTCTCTGTCATCCATATCTATGTTATATTTTTATCATTTAAGCAATATGATCTTAGTATCTTAACCGAGAGAATAACATGCACATCAATCAATCACAAGTGACAATAGACACAAATATTTTCCTCAGGGAAACCATAAAGGAAAAAACCCCGCAACTTCCTTAGAGATAGAATGAGCACCAATGGCAGCAGTAAATCCCAAAGACAGAAAGATGATCTCCAACAACTGTTCTCTCTCTCACTTGAGTGAGGTCCTCCTCTCTCACCTATGCGCTATAGCTGGGTGAGTGTGTGTTTCAAATAGAGAGCCTCACTCTCTATTTATACTAGTTTCTAACTTGACAATCACTTGTCAGGGCCAACTTCTCTAGGAGAGTCTAATAACCCTAGTGCCCCACAACTGTGGGGACTTTTCCCCCCGACCAACAAGGAGGGTTAACCTCGATGACTTTACATGACTTGATTACATTAATGATTATCCTGATAGGAACATTGGGGACCAATTGAATACAATATATGAAATATACAAGTGAATACATTCCGAAGTTACAAATACATCAACACTCCCTCTTAAATAGGAAGGTATTCTCTCGACATAATTTATCAGCACAAGTCTTCGTCACTGGATCATCATCAAAGATGGATCATCATCAAATTTGGATCATCATCAAAGTTGGATCAACATCAAAGCTAAATCATCATTGGATCATCATCAAAGTTGCATCATCATTGGATCATCATCATCATCACTGCTCCCGCTATCTCGATCAAATGGTGTTATCTATCAATTATTCTTGTCATAGAAAGTTCTACAGAGCCAACCCTTTTTCATGTTGGTTGTAGTCCTATCCTCCATGTAGTTCTTCATCAGTAGCGCTTATATCATCGGCATGGTAGGACACACCTACTACCATCTGTGAAAGGCTCCAGCACTTACATTTACCAGCATGGTAGGACACACCTACTACCATTTGTGAAAGGCTCTAGCACTTACATCCACTTACATGGTAGGACACACCTACTACTATCCAAGGAAAGGCCCCAGCACTTACATCCAATGGAATGGTAGGACACATCTACTACCATCTAGGGAAAGGCCCTGCACTTGCATCCACCAACATGGTAGGACACACTTGCTACCATTTGTGGAAAGGCCCTGCACTTACATCCACCAGCATGGTAGGACACACCTGCTACCATATGTGGAAAGGCCCTGCACTTACATCCACCAACATGGTAGGACACACCTACTACTGTATGTGGAAAGGCCCTACACTTACATCCACCAGCATGGTAGGAAACACCTACTACCATCTGTGGAAAGGATCTGCACTTACATCCGTCGGCATGGTAGGACACACCTACTACCATCCGGGGAAGGGCTCTGCACTTACATTCGTCGGCATGGTAGGACACACCTACTACCATATGCGGAAGGGATCTGCGCTTACATCTGACCATGGGTGGAACCAATCCTACCACCATGTCAAAAAGGCTCTACACTTACATCTAACCATGGGAGGTACGAATCCTACCACCATGTCAGAAAGGATCTACACTTACATCTGACCATGGGAGGCACCAATCCTATCACCATGTAAGAAAGGATATTGGACTCATCATTCCCTTTGGAAGGAACCTCGATCTGGAGAACACCAATATTCTCCCTGAAGTACTCAAACTTCACTCTAACCATTTCTAGCATGGAATCACATAAGGGCTGATTACATCCAAGGATAACCTACGAGCTTCGCCAGGACCGATTACATCTAAGGACAACCTATAGGACTGTTTACATCTGAGTAACCTATGAGCTTCGCCAGGATTTTATGCTCAGAAAACCTGCCTCACCGACTATGCTAGAACTCATAACTCCCTCTTTCGAGAGATCTCGATCTGGACCACATACTAGAACTTCACTGCTCCTCTCTGCATCATACAAAAATGCAATCCAAATTAATAAAATCAAATAGTAGTTTTCAAAATAAACATACTACCTACCAAATATTCAAGCAAGTGGCAACATTTTTGCCTTGGCTGTAATCAACGCAATGCAGGACAGCTTCCTGCTAAACCAAGAGATCACACCTGATCTCGTACTGAAGCAACACCTTGAATTTCTCTTCCTATCAATGGCACTGCCTTCCCAATCCGAATCCACATAACCCTCTAGGTTAATGTTCTGATTCACCTCATACTTTAGGTACCTCACTGCATGCTTTGCAACCATCAGGTGAACATATCTTTGATTCATCAAGAACTAGCTCAATGTCTTCACAACAAAGCAAATACCTGGTCTCGTATTCGTCAGGTACATCAAGGACCCAATCATCTAATGATACATTGTGGCATCAAATGACTCTGACGAAGCATCACTCAATAGATTCATGTTCGATGCCATAGGTGTGGTCATGGCCTTGCATTCCATCATCCCAAACCTCTTTAGGATATTCACTACATACTTCCCTTGTCCCAGGGAGATTCCAACTGCATTCTGCCACACCTCCATGCCTAGAAAGTAGTGCATCATATCCAAGTCCTTCATCTCAAACAAGGTAGCAAGTCTCAGTCTTGTAACATTAATGAGTTCCTCTTTTCTTTTAGGAACAAGTCATCGACATATAACAGGAGCATCACTGGTATTCCACCTTCAACCATGAAGTAAAGGTTGGAATCTTCTTTACTCTTAGTAAATCCTAGAGTCATCAGTAATCTGTCCATCCTGTTGTACCATGTCGAACCTCAGGATCTTCCCATCATTCTCCCTCTACCTTGTGTACTCTAAGCATTGAAACATTATGTACTGAAGTGACAAGTAGCCTCTGCTACTAATATTCTATGTATCCATCTAGGGTCACTAGATACCAAGATCTTGAACCTTTTCAAAAGTTCTTCGTGCACCCATCTATGAGCTTGTCATCCTGTATAGGATTTCATCTTCAACCTTGTAGCAAAGGTTAATATCTTCATCACTCTATGTGATATTCAAGATCCTCATGTATGTGTTATCCCATGGGTGCCTTCTGAGCTCATACAAGGCCTTCTTTAATTTGCACACATGATTCTTTCTGTCACGTGTCTTAACTTCCAGTGGCTGCAAATGTCTCTTCGTAGTCTATGCCTTCTTTCTGTGAGAAGCCTTATGATACAAATATTTCCTTGTATCCCATCATGTTTCCATCTACTGCATGTTGTATCTTGTAGATCCATATGGAAGATACTACGGACTTCCCTTCAGGTCTCGATACCGCATCCTAGACATCATTCTTCTTGAACTGGTACTCTTCTTCCCTTTCTTCTTTGCTACTTCTTCATAGATGGAAGGTTCTGCATCAATGATGTCACTCAAGAATGTCACATAACTAGAGTGTGTCTGAGTCCTCTTTCTTTCTTTGAAAGTATTGTCATATTCTTCTTTATCTTGGATTATTTCTTGAACCATCATCACTTGTTCTTCAGAAGAAATCTCATCCTTCTTTTCTTGCAGGCGATTGTACGTGATCTTTCCTACAAGTCAAATGCATTAGTTGTATGGGTAGAAACATTTCATATGGCATATTCATAATGGAAAATTCTTATGCATAAAGATATAATCATGCAACTATTTTATCCAATACAACATTCATCCATATCTCACGGAAAATCTCTAGATTCCTTCCATCTCTACCATGACATCATTGAGATTGTGCACTAATCCAATATGTCATCAAAGAGGTTTAATTCTAGATAATTAGCAATGGAGAGTTGTATAGAACCATGGGCTACTTACCCATCGCATGCATAATTAATGCAAACATTCTATCATGCATAACACATCAACTAAATATAAACAAATGCATAACAAAATAATATCATGAAATGACAATTGAATACTTATATTTATTTGTTTCATGGGTAGACTCCTTCTTGAGCCTTCAACTTCATCATCCTCTTCATTTATGACAACATCATTTCTTATCCAAGTGCTAGGATGGATAAGAGGTTCTTCAAGAGTTGAGTCCTTCGTATTCATTACTTGAGGGATCTTCTTTGGATGGTGAGAGCTTGATCTTCAGTTGCTCCCATTTTCTCTTTTCTTATTATAAGTCGAGCTTCTTCTTGTGTGCACTCTTCCTAGAGTCTGTTGAAGGTAATCACTTCCTTCTGGCACACATTTCTCGAATCCCATAGTCCTGGGAGGCCATTCAAGGTGGTTATAACCATATATTATTCTTCTTCGATCACTTCGTCATAGCATCAAAAAATTCCTTTTGGTGTCTTCTAGGACGACACATGAAGGATGAGATGGTATTTGATAGAATCTACAATGATTCTCTTGACTCTAGCCTTGGCCTCATCTCCCTCTGGCTCCTAGACCTTTCTTACTAAAATACTGATCCAAGTCAATTTCTTCAAGGATCATAGAGGTCTTATACTTCTTCCAATTTATATGCTTCCCTTCAAAATAGATTAGTCAAGGAATCAATCATCTCTTTAGGTGTTGTTAGAGAATACACTTGTGGTTTAATTTGATACTCTTGGCCTTGGCCAAGTTCTTCTTGTGTAAGGATTTAACCTCATCTCCCTCTGGAACTGGAACCTCTCCACTTATGTAGGTGTCCAATTCATTTCCTTCAAGGACTAGTGAGATCCTATAATTCCATGCTTGGAATTTGTCAGCTTCACCAAGCTTGTCATCAAGCTGGTGTGATTAGTAGTTTTGAAATGAGAACCTCAAATGTAAATAGCAAAAGATTAGATCTTACTGATTTGAGGTGTCTGTCCTAGTTCTAGAGTTGGTTGATCTAAGGTTTGTCATAGAAACCCTAATTTTCAAAGCTTGGAATCTCAAACTTATGATTGGATAGAGGATGAGCCTCTTCAAGGCGAGCTGTCCAATGTATTCCTTTTCTGAAAACAATGGAGGGAAGCTCCCAGAGTAGGAAGCCCTAGTTTTCCAATTTCTTCTGCAAACATGCCTGATATTGTTACTATAGTATTTATGAACATACAGCTCCTTTATGTTTTAAATTTCATACTGAGGTATCCTAATCTGTCCTCTTTCCAACACCATAGTTTTTATCAGAATTGGTTTCACCAATTGGGACTTATGATAGTTTTCCCATGGTGACTTAATTCAGAACTATTCAGCATAGTGAACTTGTACAAACTGCCACGAGTCACTATTTCACCTTTGGGGTTTGAAACTTTTACCACAGAAATTAAATTCCATGCCCTATCTTTAAAATCCTTCTAAATTTCATTTGGACCTTCGTATCCTGAGATATATCAATTCTCCCTAGGTGTCCTGTTTAGGGATGAATCCTAGAAGAGGCGAGAACCCTGATTTGGAGGAATCATAGTTTCCTGAATATAGTGAATCTGAGGCTGAAAGTTTTACACAGGGTACAACAGGAGTTTATCTTTGGCATATGAAAATTTTGGCTCCTTATCCTTCTTCAATCTCGAGATATAGCGAATGTACCAAAACTACCAGTTTTAGTATTTAAGGGTTTTTCATGTTTGGGGTCAAATTAGGGTTTGAGTTTCCCGGAGTTTTACCCAACCAAAAAATTTGACCTTGGTCTCTAAAATTCTATTTTGATGAGGAGAGAAATCCTATGTTGGGCTCACTCAAAAAATCCTCTTCTATGAAAAGCCCTAATTTCCCGCAGCAGTGACAAGTCAAAAATTGAAAATGCAGGGAATCAAATTCTACTTCGATAGAAAGATGCACCCTTCAATGGAGAGTTAGCATAGCCTCCTTTTGCTGATGATCTATGGAGAGAGACCCAGAAAGTAAAAATCCCTAGCTTCTACAACTGCACAATGTCTTCTTCTCAGGTTAGCTCTGATACCATGTTAGATTTTTATAATCTTATGATCTTAACTGAGAGAATAACATGCACAACAATCAATCACAAGAGACAATAGACACAAATATTTTCCTTGGGGAAACAATAAATGAGAAAAAACCCACAACTTCCTTAGAGTTAGAATGAGCACCAATGGCAGCAATTAAGCCCAAAGACAGAAAGATGATCTACAACAATTGTTCTCTCTCTCACTTGAGTCAGCTCCTCCTCTCTCACCTATGTGCTATAGCTGGGCGAGTGTGTGTTTCAAATAGAGAGTCTCACTCTCTATTTATACTAGTTTTTGACTTGACAATCACTTACAAGGGCTGACTTCTCTAGGAGAGTCTAATAACCCTAGTGCCCCACAACTGTGGGTACTTTGCCCCACGAGCAACAAGGAGGGTTAACCTCTATGACTTTACATGACTTTATTACATTAATGATTCTCCCAATAGGAACAGAGGGGACCAATGAAATACAATATATGAAATATACAAGTGAATACATTCCAAAGTTACAAATACATCAACGACATGTGACAGATTTTTTAAATAAGATCTAGAAGTTTGATAAAAATACATACAAGGGTGGAAGGGTGGTGCTAGGGCAGGCTACATGCCTGCAAGGAGGTCTTATCCTCCTTCCAATAGTGGCTGGAGAATCAGGGTATTGGTGTATCCTTATCTGTAGGTGCAAGAAGAAACTAGGGCGTGGGTGCATACTTCAGTAGTGGCTGAGAAACTTGGGGATTGTGGTCTCCAGCAAGTGGGTTCTTGCAAATAACTATTGTATATTGTAAAAACAAATTTTTGTAGATAATAGAAACGTGTTGGTGGTTTACCTTATTGGGTTCCACATTAAAATATTGTGTCCAAATTTGTTTTTACATTTGCTAAAATAAAATAAATTGTGTTTAACTTTTGTCACTGATTCACCCCTCCCCCTCTCAGTGAAAAGACCTGATCCATCAATTGGTATCAAAGCAAGATCCTTCACCACATTTTAACCACTGGAATGAAGATCCTATTACAACCACTATGGATCAACAGATGAAGATGTCATTAAGAGTCCCCATATTTGATGGTGAAAACCATGTTTTCTGGAAGATTGCAATGAAAAACTATATGATGTTCATTGGTTTGGAAGTTTGGGAATTAGTTGAAGAAGGGTATAATGTTCCAAAAGACACTCCCACATAAGCATAATAGAGGAAGAAATTTTGGGAACATGCAAATGCATTAAATACATTACAAGCTGGAATAATCAAGAAGGTTCTTGAAAAAGTACTAACCTGTAAAAGTGCAAAAGAGATCTGGGACAAATTGGAAACCTTATATGTAGGAGAATCCAAAGTAAAGATGGAAAAAATTCAATCTCTCAAAGTACAATATGAAATTCTAAAAATGAAGGATGAAGAAAATATCGGAGAGTACTTCGAAAGAGTTGAGAATCTTGTTAATGCAATCAAAGGTTTGGGAGTAGAAGTACTAGGCTATGAGTTAGTTGAAAAGGTACTAAGAACACTTCCTATGGCATATAATCCCAAAGTATCCACTCTTGAATACCGAGAGAAGCTAGATTATCTTACCATGGATGAATTGTATGGAATCCTCACAACTTATGAATTAAGACTAGGTATTGATAATCTCTCAAAAGGAGAAGCAACTTTCAAGGTGATCAAGAAAACAAATCAAAAGCAAAAAACTCAAACCAACCATAATGAATAATATGATGAAGAAGAAGCCAATTTTGTTAAAAAAATTCAGAAAGGATCAGGAAAGTACAAAGGCAAGCCGCCCTTCAAATGTTTTAATTGTGGTAGAATTGGGCACTTTCAAGCCAAGTGTCCTTATCCCAAGGAAGACTCTGAAGATGAAGATGAAAAAAATAATCAATACAAAAAAGAGGGAAAATTCCACTATAAGAAAAATTACAAAGGAAAAATTAATTTCTACTCAAAAGAAGAAGACAACAGTTCATCTGAGATTAGTGATGATGAAGTCCTTTTTCTAGGGATTCAAGATTATAATGAGATAAAATAAATTAAGGAAGAGTCAGAAGATGAAGCATAGGTTAATAGGGAAGAATAACTACTCAAGGTTTTGAATGGATTAAGACGATACAAAAAAAATATAGAGAACTAAAATGTATTTTAGTTGAACAGTAGGAAGAGAACAAACAAAAAGAAAACGAGATGAAGAAAATCATGAGCAATCTAAAACACCAAATTCAAGAGGCAAATAGAATAGAAGAAAGGTTGGAGAAATCTATTAAAGAAAAACAACTAATCTGTGAAAGAATGGAGCCAGTATTAGTTCACTTAAGAAAAGAGCTTGATGCACAATTTATTCAAACTAGATATGAAAATAGTTCTAAAATTTCAGATGAGATTATAACCACACAAAGAGATCCAAGAAACAAAAATGGAATAGGTTATTCTCAAAAAGAAAATCTAGTTAGCTCAAAATCTTATGAAGTTTCTCTTCTTAGTACATTCAAAAAGAAAGAGGAAGAGAAGACAAGGAATGCTCAGAACTCCAGAAGATCATTTCCACCGATCAAGAAGGAATTAAAGACAACTCCCAAGAAGTTTTATCAAAGCAAATATCCTCACATTTTCCTTGGTTATTGTTTTACGTGCTCTAAATTTGGAAACAAAACTATGAATTGTAGAGCATATGAAAGGAAAGGTTTGAAGGTTAAAAACTATAACCTCAAGGACAATCAAACATTTGGACAAGTTAAGAGCAGAAATTATAACTCAATTGCACCTCTACAAGAAAGGAATTTAGAATGATTCAATTGTCATAACTATGGACACAAAGCAATCAATTGTAGATTAATGGAAATATCAGAAAGACCAAAGGAAATTAGAGAGAAAAAGAAGCCGTGGAAAGAAAGAAAATTAAAAGAAGAATGTTTGACTACCCTGAAAACACAAGATAAAGAAGATATCTAGTGTGCTAAAAATGATAATTCAAAAGACATGGCAGGATATGAGGACAAGTTTTTGAAAAAACAGAAGGAACCTAATGGAAATAGTTGGAGAAGAAAGGAAGACTCCAAAAATATAGAAGAAACCAAGATTTCAAATATCAAAAAGGTTTCCCAAGGTCATGGTGATGAGGGTTTTAATAGTGTTGTACGTAAGATTGACATTCATTATGATGGAAATAAAGATGATGAAGAAGGAATTAGTCATAGTGGTGGAACTGAAGATGGATGTTTTTTCTAAAAAAAAAATCCCACATAACCTAGAAGAGAACCCTGAAATAAAGCATTAGAGAGGATCACGTACTCAAGGGGAGAGTGTTTGAAAAGTTTGTTGATAACAATGTTTGAATGCAGATGTGGTATCATGACTTGGTACAAATGCATAAATAATGAAGAGATATACCACAATTGGTTTTGATCTCAGTGTTTGAAGAAGGAATGTGTGGCAAGAAGAGAAGCAATATATGGGGAGTATATAAACTCATCATCCAAGTTTTTATTCAAAGGCTCACTATAAGAAGATAAATAAGGATGTCAACCAGCACCAAGTCCAGGTTAATTAGAGGAGGAGAAGAAAAACAAGGGCAGTTGTATAACAAGGAAAAATTGGAAATTCTATGTCAAGTTGGTTACAACAAAGGGCATAATAAGTTATCCTTTGTCATTATTGTCAAAGGGGGAGAAGGTTTAAGTGTTTCCATCAATGCCAAAGGGGGAGATTGTTGGAAATATGGATGATAGTTGTCATTGATGTCAAAGTAGTTCATGAATGACAAAGGATAAACACAAGATATGATGGCAGAGTGAACTCAATAGTGATGGCATGGCATGGATAATCATATGGAAGATATGAGGACAAGGAATGACATGACATAGATGATGAGGTGGCATGAAGTTGAAAACATTGTTGCATTGTGACATCATTATGGAGAAATATGGCAATTGATTAGGAAATTGACTAAGTATGGAAAAATAGTCAAAACTGGTCTAAAAGGGTCTAAGAGAATGCATGTCCTAAATCATGGGTTAGAGTAAACGCTACAACACATAGGGATTCTAAGAGTAAGAGAAGACATAGATCGATTGATCAATCACTGTAAGGATCGATGACGAACCTGTAGGCCTAAGTCTGTGCGGGTATTAATAGAGGAGTTCGATGTAATCCATGACTGAAGATAGGTTTCGCAAGTTGTATTTATGCTTGAGATAACCCAACCCTGCATAAACTAAATAGTCTACATGAATATAGATCATGTAATGAAGATCTAAAGGTTCCCCGGATCAACAATTAATATATATTTCATAGTTAAAAAGAGCGACGAGGATAAAAGGTGAATCGACTACAAAATTTAGAAGTGATCACCACGAAGGAGATTAAGATCGACGGATAAGGTTTATCATTGAGACCAATCAATTCCCGTAAACAATTTCACTAGGAGAAGTTGCACGGTCTAAGAAATTTTTGATGTGTGTGAAATTTATGTGAAACTCGCTTTATCTTATTTGAATTCCATCATTGATTTGGTGGGGACTTTGATCTGACGGTGGTAAGGTATTTTTGCTGGGAGAAGTGGCAGGAGGTTAACATGCAAAGAATTTCTTTATGAAATCAGATCCACCACATATTTGAGATCCGCATTCGATCTAAAGTCGTCGGTTGGGAAGCATCCTGAACAAGATCTGATAGTTAAGGATCAGTTCCGCAAAGGATAGGCGAAAAAGGTGAAGTTCCACAAAAGAGTATAGATCGATGGTCAAGATTAAATCCGCAGAAGATATAAGGTCAAGAAGAGGTCCATAAGTATATGAATATCTGCGGCTAAGGATCGTTCCACAATAGATCTACAATAGTAGGAGGGTTTCTCAAAAGGAGGAGTGCGGAAGAATAAATACGAATCTGATAAAGAGATAAATGGTTGTGTTTAAATCTATAGAAGAGTTGTGAGATATCGAACAGACAATTAGTATTTAACCTGCAGTAGATCGACGGTTCAGAAAAAGGTTATTGCAGATACGGAAGGCAGATAATCATGAAAAGACATTGGGAAATGTTACAGTTTCGCTACCCAAATTCTAGAAGATCGATGGTCTGGAAAACATCCGCATGAGATCGATGGTGTGGAAATGCAAGTTCATAAAGTAGAAAGGTGAAAAGAAAAAAATTGAAGTCATGAAAAATTGATTTTCCGACTTCCACATTCCGCAGTGCAGAAAGGGTAGTTCAAAAAAACCAGTTCGGAAAGCAAAAAGACAAAGTCCTTGAAAGTTGTTTTTTTTCTGATTTCTGCAATCCATATGCGGAAAGGAGCTTGCGAAAAGGAGCTTGTGGAAAGGCAAGTTCAGAAAGAGGAAGGAGGAAAGGAAATTTTGAAAAGGACAGTTCCTGCATGGTAATGAATCCCATGTTTTGGAACGGGAAGAAGTCCATAGGCCAACAAATTAATGAAGCCCGCAGGCTAGTGAAGTAAGGAAGCCAGTGTTGTGGAGAGTGGAAGTGATGCCCATGTAAAAGAAGATAGAGGGTTTAAGGATGATGTTTCCTGTGATGTGAAAATATGAAGCTCGTAGGTGGAAGGCGAAGCCCGAGTTTTGGGAGAGAAACATGCCCAGCTGCCAGAGATGATGAAGCCTAAAAGAAAGGAAAGTTCACTGGCATAGATGATAATTCCAGCAAGCTTACAAATGGAAGAATCTCAAAGACATGAGAATATCATAGAGTTTAATTAGTTAATTAATTAAAAATCAGTAATATAATAGAGATATAATCTAAATGATTAAATAAATTAACAGATATTTGAAGAGGTGTGAAGGAGAAAAACATGAAGTTTTTTTTGTAAAGGTGTGATGGTTTGAATAGATATCTGAAGAGTCACAATGTTGAAAAGGTGATAGTATGGTCTGAAGAGATGATTGAAGGATATATAAACAAAAGATCAAATGGTAAGTAAGGTGTCTCTATCATCCATATCTATGCAGCCGTAGCATAGGACAGAGACCAAAGTAGAGTAACATGTGACAGAGTTTTTAAAGAATATCTGGAAGTCTGATAAAAATACATACAAGAGTGGAAGGGTGGTTCTAGGGAAGGCTACATTCTTGCAAGAAGGTCTTATCCTCCTTCCAGCAGTGGTTGGAGAATCAGGGTATTGGTGTATCCTTTTCTGTAGGTGCAGGCATAAACTAGGGTGTGGGTGCATCCTTCAGTAGTGGTTGAGAAACTTGGGGATTGTGGTCTCCAACAAGTGGGTTCTTGCAAATAAATATTTTATATTGTAAAAATAAAGTTTTGCAGATAATAGAAACATGTTGGTGGTTTATGTTATTGGGTTCCACGTTAAAACATTGTGTCCAAATTTGTTTTTACATTTTCTAAAATAAAACAAATTGTGTTTAAATTTATGTCACTGATTCAGCCCCCTCCTCTCAATGGAAAGACCCGATCCATCAGAAACAAAATATTGTATACATGGAATATAGTACAATTTTTTATCTTCAGGGTAGGAAAGAAATAAGAAGTGTTGGGATAATTTTTACATAGTTTTACTAGGGCATACAAATTAGGTCAAACCTACAGCATTAGAAACATGACATGTCAGGGAACCACAATACAAAGTTGTATACCTAGAGGAGTTGAAATTTTAAATTGATCTCAATCCAATTCAACCATAAAAAAATATTCCCATCAAGGTTTGAAGAAGGAAAATCTATAGTTCAAGAAATTGTAGATCACATAGAGCATCAACATGCAGTATCCAAATACTAAATATGCACAGAAATAGGATGAAGCAACCGATAGATCAACATTAAATTCAAAGGAGTTTTAAATATGGAAAAATCATATGGGAAATTGAACAAATCATTGAAACAAGGACCAAAAAACTATGAAATCAAGCTATTATTGAGTACCTCATCAAGTGGAAGAACTTGCCAGCTACATATTCGACATGGGAAGACAATGCTTTCATACATATGCATCCACAACTACCCAAGTGTTGAGGACAACGCTTGTCTAAAGGGGAGGGGCATGTTAAGACCTAAATGTTGGGAACAATTCCCCCTATAGTATGGCACTTTACCCCCTATATGATGGTGTATTACATATTATTGATGTAGGATTGGGTCTATTAGTGGGTCTATTAGTTTTTATTGTATACAATTGTCTCCTATATATAAGAGGGAGATATTTTCATTTGAGCAAGCATTGTATATTGTTTTGTCTTGGGTACACAAGTACATTTTGTAAGGAGGTTCCTCCCTCAAAGAGGATTATTATTTATCCATGTTCTTCATTATTAAGGCATGGATTACTCTATTTATGTTATTTCTATGTTATTTTTGGAAAGTGGTTGCATAACAAAACTTCATCGGGAACAAGTCTTGGAACTCATGTAGCAGGTTGGTAGTCTTCCCGAAAGTCTCATCATCCCAAGAGTCAACAATATTCACAAAGTTTGGTTTTTCAAGGGAATTAATGTTTGCCTTCTTGATTTTTAGTGCCTTCGATAACTTGTTAGAGGATATATACGATCCTTCTAGTGCTCTGCATCCTTCTAATTCTGGGATATCGATATCACAAGGATCATCATCTTCAACCTCTCCAAGTGTGCCTGAAATATTATATCAATTCATCATATTTTGTACTATTGCATTCCATTATGCCAGACTCGTCATAGGTAACGATATTTCCTCAAAAATCTTGGCCTTGATTACTTGTATAGCTACATCAATGGATGGTCTTTCATCGGCGTAGCTAAAAGTGTGCTTGAAACTACTGGCAAGTTAATCCTAGTCTATATTGTACAATCATAGTTCCAACGATGTGTACCAATTCCTTGGAGTCATATCTAGCATATGAATGAATATATGCATCCATTCCTATTTCGGTCTCCTAATCCATGTTGAGGTACAGACGTTGATATGATCAACATGACTTGTTATTCCATTGTAATTTTCTCCAATATAGGGAATTTCTTCAATGAACCGAATTTCATGCAAGATTCTGCATTGCGATCAAAATGTGATATGTCTTTTGTGAATAATCCACCTCCTCACAGGAGTAGCTTCCAGGGAAATGCCCAAAGCCAATAATCATTGTTGTTCTTGTACTTTTCTTTCAAATTCACATAAAAACATGTCTAGGTTAGGTATCCCTTCATAAGTAGGAAATCCACATACCTCTGTACTGATCCATGGTAATGACTTTGTAATCCTAACACATTTCCTCATCGATGCTTCATGTAATCTATTCTACCAGTTTTCTAGTGCCTCATCTAAATTTGAAGGGAAAGGACTAGCACTTTTTCAACCCAACACCCCATCCATAGTAGGATTGATATAGTATTCCATCTTATATGAAATAGTATACAATTTTTATAATTATGTTGTATCATACTCTCTTTTTACTGGCTCGGAATATCTCTGGATTTCTAATGGGTGTATTGGTACTACCACTCTCATTTCCGAGTCTTCAAATAAAAACCTATGCTTTTGAACTTGATAGCGGTCTAGTTCTCTAATTCCGAATCGATACCCAACAGAGAAGGATACAGATTAATATCATCAATTATTTCAATTACCTCAAAATATGTGTAAGTTCGAATCCCTTCTATGTCGACAAGAACTCTCAATAATCGACCCAATGGCAAGACCTTCAATTGACTTTCTAGTTGTAGTTGGACTGGAGACTATACTAATTTAGGTTGTCCCATACTTTCCCATGGTTATTTAGTAATATTGGTCACATTGGAGCCTACATCCAATATTCTTAAATCCATATCATAATCACCAATCTGAGAATCCATACACATCTCATTCCAAGTCTTCCATCTTCTATTAATATGGTTAACATCTTTCTCTTATACTCGATGATCTAATTCTTCTATTGTTGTATATATTTATATTATTCCATGCTCATACCTTAATAATGGTGAACAACTTCTCAATAATTCTTTCATAAAACTTACCGATTTTTTCAACTTCGGTGCAGTATCCTGGTCGAAGTGTGGTGGCATATCATATACAGGTCACTTATCAAATACTAGTATAGAACGTGATGTTGATGCTCCATTTCATTTGTCCAAAAAATATTGTTAATATTAAAAATAATGTGTTTCTCTTTCTGTATATTGAAAGGTACCTTCTTCTAGGAAACCAGTCAGATTATTGAATTCGACAAGTAACCATATCCATCCTCTCCTATTGTGGTGCCTCCTCTAGTGATAAAAGAGATAGTCATTGGATTTCCTTTGGGTTCAACTATAATCTTTTGGATGTTTTGATTAGCATTATGCAATTGATTTTGATTCGCACTAGCTTTGGCTTTCGATTTAGCGATTAGTTGGGAACAATATTCGATAGTATGATCCAGTGCTTTGCAATACAAACACATCGATGTAGAATTTGTACAATCTCTTATGTGACCAAATCAACCTCCTCTATCATGACATCTAAATGTACCACCACCCCTCGGCTAAGCATATTGTACATTGGCTCTTTCAGCTTGCATTTTCTCATCATTCTTCATTAAATATGTATCGACTGTATTTTATTGGAGCAACTGATATGCCCTACAATCATTTTCATCATGTCACATAGACTGATAAAACTTAAAATAAATACTAGCAGGTGTACTTACTATTTTATGTATCATGTTCTCTAGTCTGACAGATTCGACTCAATGGTATTCCTTTGGTATTCAATGTATTTAGAGCACCAGAAGCAAGGTAATCAATAAAATTTGGACATGCATATTTATGATGACCTTCGACTTGCGATGTGTACACCATACATCTTCCCAAACTTATTTTCCTTTCTTAATATCCTAAATATTGAGTGACAACTTTCCTAAGTGTGACTAGTTCTGCGCCATACCATTACCAGTTTCTTCAATTAGCGAATCTTCCAACTTCATAGCAATTTCTAATGCCTCTTTCTGGGACACAATATTTTGTTGCATTAACAATACTCGGATATGTGGCAATAATGCGGCTATAAACCACTCCTTATGTTGTATGTAAGAAATATGGAATCTTACTTTATCCATTAAAGTATTTAGTCTTTGATCAAAATCCCACACTAAATCAGTCGACAACTTCTTTATTTCTTTTAATTATGTAATACACTGCAACTCGGACTTGGTGTAACAGACCTTTTTATTACTCTTCTATGTATCTAAGTATTTTTTTTTGTTTATATAAATATACTTCACATTTAAATCTTAGATTCACTTTAACCCAAGGCATAAGAACCTAAATTTCCAGCTATTAAAGTTCTAAGCTTTAAAATTACGGTGGCTAAACTTGTTTTTCCATGCACATGGACTGGATTGGATTGATGTATTAACTTAGTTTTACTTAGCTTCCGAGCTAACCATTATTTTCTCTTGATCACCATGCAGGTATGACTTGACAACACTTTAAGCTTAAAAATTAGACCAGAGCAGACTATGGATAAAAATCCAAGTGTTAAGTGGGATAATAATTACGTAGAGACCGAAAAAATAGCCCCAAGGGTTAGCTCAATTGGTAAGACGTGCGCACACTCTCTCGGTATGGGGAGAGGTCACGGGTTCGAGCCTTGAGTCCTTCGGGGTTAGGCCATCTGTGAGGATGGCCGGCGGTTTACCACCTCTACCATCCACTAATGTGGGGAAGTATTGCTGGGTTTTGCGTGGAGATTTCCTCTGAAAAAAAAGAGACCAAAAAAATTAATTAACGAACCCGGACATAAACTATTGGCATAGGATAACCATTAATTCAATGGTGAATCTAGAGAGAGGAGTCTCTTTACAACTGGCAACATTTACTCTCTCCAGTTACGCACGGGTTGTGTTAAAGATGCTGGCTATGTTTTTGGGTTTTGAATTAACTTCCTTCTTCGAGCTATCCTCACGGAAATGATAAACCCTTATACTGATTTCATTTAAGGATTCTCTAACAATGATATTTTGTTAAATCCATTTAATGTTTGTAATTTAAATATCTTGGATTTTTTGAAATTTTAGTGCAGTTGTTTTCTTAAAAGGAACACTTGATTGTTTTCTTATTTCAATTGATTGCACATGCAAATAATTGTTTTATAGTGGGGGTTTATATTATTTAATAAAAAATTGGGCTCTAAATAATGATGGTCTTTATACACTTAAACTTTATTTATAATCAGAAACATTCTATTAAAATAGGGTTTCCATCCAATTTATTATTTATAGTGGAAATAATGTAATCATGCATACTAATAATTGTTTTCCTAAAATCGATTATTTCATCATATTACATAAATTCTAATAAGAGTTTACCATATTTAGGATAAAATCCTCATTTAACTTAGGCATTTGTACTGCAAGCATGAAATAACTAGAGTTTAGGGTAAATAAAGATCATATCTGTTAAATTATGAAAATGTGAAGTTAGTAGTCACACACCACCAGGCCGTAGGAACTCCGAAATGTTCAAGCATACAGAGCTCCACCCCCTTGCCCGAGACCTTGAGTTTAAAGCTCACTCCCCTGCAGCCTCCAGTTGACACCAATAAAATAAAGGAAGTTATTTATTATAGAGCCTAGCATTCTCTTATGCTCACTGACTGTTCTAGTACAGAGCCTAACATCTCATAGATGTTCTCTATAAGCTCTTTGTTATCTCATAGGTAATCAATTAGAGCCTTCACTTCTCGTGATCTCTAGCAACTCTCTTTTCTTTCTTGCTTTATTTTCTTTTCTTGTTGCATCCCCTTTCCTCTTTTCCTAGGACTTTTAAATAGAAAATAACTAACTCCCTTTATTACTGCCCATTTGTATTTGTAAAGAAGGTTGAGGATTTATTTACTGTTCTAAACACAAGTTTCTGTCAATTAACTGTATGACTGTTTAAATTCTCTTATTCAGAGTTATGTTTGTATTAAAAATTAAATTACTTGTTCCCATTACGCATTAAATAAAATTACTAAAAACTGAAAAATGGTACGAGGGGGTATTACAATCCTTCCTTCCTAAAAAATTTGCACCGTCCTCGGTGCTTAATCAGTCTGGTCAAAATATTGAAATAAAACAAGATAATTTTGCCTCATAATATCTTCTCTTTCCCAGGTTTCTGGTGTATAATCTTTCCAATTGTACTTTAACTTGTACAATGGTTTGCTTTCAAAGCTCAATTTATCTCTTATCAAGAATGCACATTGGTTCCGTGTGAAATTCACCTTTTGGTTCCACCTATACATGATTCCAGTTAATAATATGAGATTGATCAGCCACATATTTTTTTAATAAGGAAATATAGAAGAAATCATGAATTCTTATGTATGGAGGTAAGGCCAATTAATAAGCTACAAGCCCTATTCTAGCCAAAATTTCAAAAGGTACCACAAATTTGGGTACAAGTTTTGCATAGAGCCCTATTCTTAGCCTTCTTTTCTTTAGTTTGACCCTCAAGAACACATGTTCACCAACTTGGTAATCTTTAGTTGTTCTCTTCCTGTCTGTGTAACTTTTTTTTCCTATCTTGTGCTACTTTTAAATTTTGTTTTATTTGTCGTACCATTGTCTCCTTTTGTGCTAACATATCTGGTCCTAAAACTGTCCTCCCTTAAAGATTTCCCCAACTCAAGGGTACTTTACATCTCATGCCATACAACACTTCAAAAGGAATCATCTTGAGAGATGTTTGATAATTATTCTTATATGCAAATTCCACTAAATGGATATAATCCTCCCATTTACTTGGTTGATTCATCACATGCATTCTTAACATATCTTATAATACCCAATTCACCCTTTTGGTCTTCCCATATGTTTGCAGATGATATGTTGTACTGAAATTCAATTTAGTATACATACCTTTAAACAATGATGTCCAAAATATTGAGGTAAATTTTGCATCACAATCCATGATAATGGTTTTAGGAATCCCATGAAGTCTGAAAATATCTTTCATAAATATGTCGGCAATGTTTATGTCCTTATAAGTTGATTTTGAGGGTATAAAATGTGCTACTTTACTTAACTTATCTACCACGACCATAATGGAATCATTTTGCCTCTTTTTTCTCGGTAACCCCATAATAAAATCCATACTTATAGTTTCCCATTTCCATTCATGAATGGGTATAGGCTATAATAGTCTAGGTGGATGTTGATGGACAAATTTAACCTATTGACAAGTAAAACGCCTAGACACATATTCAACAGCCTCCTTCTTCATATTTTTCCAATAAAAATCTTTCTTTAGGGTTGTTATACACTTCTAATAACTAGGATTTCCTGCATAAGGATTATTGTGTAATTCTCTGAAAATAATATGTTTTATGTTAGACTAATTTGGTACATAAATTTGGTTTTTGAAACACAGAAATCCTTATGTATCAATCTCATACATTCTATCCTCATTACCAACGATTTTGTGTTTACATCCTTCCATCAATTCTTTATATTCATCATCACTATTAGACATTGTTTTCAACAGATTTTTAAATTCTGATTCATATTCACTAACCAGCACATAATGCATTTCGTGTTGTTGTCAGCTTAGTGCATCTGCTACTATGTTTTCTTTACCCTTTATGTGTCTAATTTAAAATTCATACTCTCTCAGTAATGCAAGCCATCTGGATTGGTGGGAAATCAATGTTTTTTTATCAAACAGGTACTTCAACCCAATGTTGTCGATTAGTAACAAAAAATTATTACCTACCAGGTAATGCCGCCAAATTTTAAGAGCATGAATAATAGCTTCCAACTCCATGTCACGTACTGCATAATTTTTTTCGTGTTCCTTTAATTTTCTGGACTCATAACAGATTACATGATCTTCTTGAGTTAGAACCCCGCCCGAACCCTCTTTACTTGCACCAATGCATACTACAAATTCCTTTTTTGGATCAACAATTATTGATATTGATATTGTTAATAAATGTTTTAGTTTATCAAAACTATCTTAACATTGTTGACTCCAGGTAAATCATATACTTTTCTTTTGAAGGGTTGTTATAGGATGAGCTATCCTAGAAAACATTTCTATAAATATGTGGTAATAACATGTTAACCCAATGAAATATATAATGTCATGTACATATTTTGGCACTGGCCATTCCAGTGTTGCCTTGATTTTAGCAGGATCAACCACTACTCCTTCTTCTAAAATTACATGTCCCAAGTATTGTACTTCTATTTTATATAAATCACATTTACTAAGTTTTGTGTATAACTAGTGTTCTCTCAATGTTTGCAAAATATTTGATAGATGATCCTCATGCTCTACTTCATTCTTTGAATATACTAAAATATCATCAATAAATACTAATACAAATTTATCCAAAATTTTACTTAGCACACTATTCATCATGTTCCTAAATGTTGCAGAAGCATTTGTCAATCCAAAAGGCATTACCACAAATTCATAATGTCCATATATTGCTCAAAAAGTGGTTTTATGGATATCTTCATCCTTAACCCATAATTGATGATACCCTGACCTGAGGTCAATTTTTGAGAAAAAATTTCTCTACCAATCTGATCAAACAAATCATCAATTCTTGGTAAGGGATACTTGTTTTTAATTGTCATCTTGTTTAGTTGTTTGCAATCTATGCACATTCTAAAGGTGTCATCTTTATTTTAAACAAACAAAACCGGTGCTCCCCAAGGTGATACACTAAGCCAAATGTACCCTTTGTCAAGTAATTCTTGTAATTGCATCCTTAATTCCATCAACTCTGGAATACGCATATGATATGGTGCTCTTGATATAGGTATTGAACCGGACATTATATCTATTGTGAAATCTACATCTCGCTTAGGTGGAAATCCTAGTATCTCATCAGGATATACATCTTGAAATTCCTTAAGGATTGCAAATTGTTCCAATACCGTTTCTGACTTTTCAAGCTCAATTTCCTTAATTTTAATGGCATAAAGTTGACATCCCTTCCTAATACACTTTTTAAGTTGTGCCACTGAAATTTGTCGTGTAGATATAGATCTATAAATTCCCTTTATAGTATGATACTTACCTTCCTCATATACACAGTAAAAAAAATTATGCAAATAGTTGATAATGGTTTTATGAGTTTCCAGCCAATCCACGCCGATCAAAATATCATATGATCCTAAAGGAAGCATATTTAGATTAACTGAGGTATCTATATCATTAAAAATCAGCCTACAATCTTTAACTAACTCTGTAACTTTCCTTTCACTCCTGTTGCTAGTTGTGTTAACCATGATTTTTTTCCTTAATAAGCTTACATTTTTCAACTACTGTTGGTGTAATGTAACTTAAAACAGCTCCTGAATTGATAAGAATAGAAACAGGTGAATTTAAAATTTTAACTTCTACTTCCAGCATAGTGGATTGATGATCCATATGTCAATATTCCAAAGAAGCATTAATTCTAGGTATATTCCTGGCTATGTCATTGACAGCGGAAGCTTCTTGCAACATGCTTACGGGAACCATCTTTCTGTTAGGATTGTGAGGGAAATTTTTGTACAAGTGTGATCCACTAGAACCCCAACATTTAATTCTTTTGATTTGTTATTCCATCCACCATTGGAATTTTTGGTACCATTCATCCCATTAATGTTGGTTGAACCTATCCTGTTGTAATTGTTATTAGTATGACTTCTTGTTCCTTTTCTAAAAGGAGAAGGTTTAAATCCTTTCCTACGTTGATCCATCTTTTCATTTTTCTTATTCTGCCAATTTTTCTCAATTTTGATCTTTGTCTGAATAAATGATAGCGCAGTTTAGCTTTTCTAATTGCTTCATCCATAGTCTTTGGAATATCAAACTCATTTTTTTCCTTATAATCTGAGGGTAACCAACCAATAAACCTATACACCTTAACTTTTTCATCCCTTAAGTTAGGTACATAACGTTGTAAATTCACAAACTTAGTTACAAACTCCTCCATGGGTAACAATCCCAATCTTAAATCATTGAATTCTTTGACTTTCTCATCATAATACAGTTCTTATATATATATATATATTTAAATAATTTTTTAAAAACTTTCCAACTTAACTCTTTACTGCATATATCATTTATGCTTTTAGCCTCCCGCCACCACAGAGCATCTTTTCCACTCAGCTAAAAAATAACTAGATGTTCTCTCAAATTATCATCATATATGTATACTTGGAAATATCGTTTGATACTTAATAACCAAGTTTCAACTATCTCTTCAAATTCTCCATCAAACATTGTGGGTCCCAAAATTTTAAATTCTCCTTGTATCTCTAAAGGTTTTTTTTTTTTCTTGTAATTTGTTTCGTCCTCTTTCTTTAAGTATTGTGTGGTTATATGGATATTATTGGTATTTTCCTCATTGTTGTAACTTTTTACATCTCCCTTCCTTTTATTCTCAGTACTGCAAGAGTTTTGGCCATTGTTTTTTTGTGGATCTGTCAAACTTTTTAATATTAGTTTGTTTATATCTTCTTGATCTGACTTAGCATTCATCAACTTAATGTTATATGCCTAAAGGCTATCCAAACCAGTCTTCAAACTTCTCATAGTTTCTAACATTTCTGATTGTATTTCAGCGTTTCACTTTGCTTCAAGTCCCACGTAGAGACTTTCGTTTTCTAAAACCGGCATACCTTCAGGAACTATTTCTTACTCCATGATTGGTTCTGGTTGAACACTTAATATGTCTATGTGTAACAATATTCACTCATTTGTTATTTTTCATAATTTATATTGTTTACAATATGTTCATCTACATTAAATCATGTTCACATCAAAATTATTGTGTGGTTTCCCATTAGGTCTAAGTGTTTAAACATCACTCTGATACCATTTTGTAACATACCTTTTTATTACTCTTCTATGTATCTATGTAAAAAAAAATTAATATAAATATACTTCACATCTAAAGCTTAGCTACACTTTAACCCAAGGCATAAGAACCTAACTTTCCAGCTATTAAAGTTCTAAGTTTGAAAATTATGGTGGCCAAACTTGTTTTTCCATGCACATGGATTGGATTGGACTGATAGGTTAAATTAGTTTTAGTTAGATTCCTAGCTAACCATTATTTTCTCATGAACACCATGCATGTATAAATTGACAACCCTTTAACTTGCAAACTTATACCATAGAATACTATGGATAAAAATCCAAGTGTTAAGTTGGATAATAAATACGTAGGAACCAAAAAATTTTTATTAGTGTACCCATCGTTAATTGGACATAAACTATTGGCATAGGATAAACATCAAGTCAATGGTGAGAAAAGTCTGCTATGATCAGACTTTTATGTCTTTCTGTTTGGCTGGATATATTTTGCAAGCACGATCTTGGATTGACTATGTGCTGATTGGCCTTATTGTTCCTTTCTATTAAGAAAGAGGGTATATGTATAATATGTCTTTTGATTCCTATGAATAACAAAGACTGGTATTTTTTCCTATGAAAAGAAAAAGGATAAACATCAAGTCAATAGTGAATCTCGAGAGAGGAGCTTCTTTATAACTTGCATCATTTACTCTCTCCGGTCAAGTGTGGGTTGTCTTAAATATGTTGGCTATGTTTTGGGTTTTGAAATCTTCAACCAATTTTTTTGAGGAACATGGAAATGCTGCCCAGACCTTGATTCTCAGGTTGTGAGATCGTCACTTGCTTGAAGCTCAGTTTGAGGAAGTATGTTTTGCATTCACAAACCCACATCATTTTCACATAGCTTTACCGATTGCTATTCCTGGATGTTTTGGAGAGTTGTTGGTTTTTGCTAACAGTCTCCTCCGTTAAATTGGTAAATCTAATCACATACATAATCTCGCAGAAGGTAAATCGAGCTTCAACAAACAGATAGTCAAATCTATTGTTTTTATATCATTATTTCTTTATTTTTTTATGCCTCTTCCACATTCCTAATGCCACGAACTTAACTTGCAAGTTATTTCTTTGTTTTGGGCAGAAAATATATGTGGTCGGGTTAACTTACTCGACTCCTGCATTAATTTAAAAATGGTAAGACTTTGTTTACCCTTCAGTCCTTTCCCAATGCTTTGAAACAATGAGATCTGCCATAAGTGACTTGGAAGGTTTTGGATACAAACTGTAATAGGGACCTCAATGATGACCATAGTAAAAGGGTCAAAATCAAGGAACCATAGGGTTTAGAACAGTCCAACGGTCCCTTAGAACCAATGTTTATTCATTAAAACTTTCAAATAATCCTAAATATTGGGAAATACCACAATGAAAGAAACCTTTTAAACACAAAAGTACCTCAACATTCATAAACTAAGTTTCCTCAAGTCACTCTATGAGACCTGTTGTGCATATCCATAGTCCATTAAAGAGACATGTTAAGGCCAATTATTTGGGTCTTTTGAGATACCCATTTACTGTTGGATGAGAATTTTTCACTATTTACACCTCATCTAATTTTTCCACAATGAAGGCAAGGAACGTGCCCATTTTCACCTTCGAAGGAGTTGAGTGCTTAACTAAAGTTGCATCCTGAAATACTAAGGATGTGAGGAGGTAATATCGTTACCTCCACACATACTTGAGGATAGAATTATGGAAGAATCCTTGGAAATTCCATAGTCTTGGATCTTGAGATCATCGAAGATTTGTCAACCTACTAAGAGAAGTCTTTGAAATTTGGGAGGGATCCGTTCCTTCTACTCAATCTTGTCTTTTAAGGAAATGATAGCGTATAAAACATTCATATGGAAACAAAAGGAAACCCCTGAGAGAGATTTCACAAAAATAGAAAAACCCTAACCAAGATAACATGAGAGAGGTAGAAGCTTTAACAATAGAGGGATCCATCTTTTGAATCCCATATCTATCATTGATAAGCGAGAGAGGAGATCTGTAAGGTCCAAAGTCAAAGTTAATTATGTTGGAAGAAACCAGGTTGTAGGGAGGAAGAGTGTCAAGAAATTTCTGAATGTGATCTAAGGTATAAAGGTCAACTTCTCAAGCAAGCCAACAAGGAAAAGAACAAACCTCAAACCAACACCCCCTCTAAATCCTTCACAAATCTCCACAAAATGAGAAGAGAGGTCGGTGTCCAAGGGGAAAAGAGGAGGAGATGAGAGAAGCTAGGGTTTCCATCTTAGACTAGGTTAAAAATTATCTCATAGAGATACTTGTCCCTCTCTAATACAATTTTATCTACAAAATCTATGCTCAAATTCATAGCAATGTGATAGAATTCAACCACAATCTTATGAATCAAATTGTGGGTGATGAAACTATCAACCAAAACAATCACTTTATGTACTTGATGTAGAAAATAACTTTTAGGTTTTGAGGAGGATAAATGCTAGATAAAGAATGAATGGATATTATGGATTCTTCCTGATAAAATTTACGCTCCATCTGTATTGGAATGCTATTTTTGTTGTTGAGTACCTTTAACTCGGGGTATCTTCAATAGTGACTTATTTTGATTCAAGGGAATAGATGACATCAATTTCAAATAATTTATGTTATTTACATTTATGATCGAAGATATGCTTCTTATCATAATTATAGTAGAGTTTTCACCTTTGACACTCTTGCATTTATGTTATAGGAAAGTACTACACTTTTAGGGGTTGAACATGCAAGGTGTTTGGGAAACTGGACTGTGAAGGGCAAGTACAAGGAATGAAAGAGGGTCTTTTGTATTATGCATTGATTACTATCTCCATTTCTTGAGCTCACTAAGAGGCCTTAACACAAGTAATAGGTTTATACATCATGATTTGTCTCTAATATCTTCCTTGAGGCCACTAATGAAGCATTCTTGTAATACCCCGGTTTTGACCCCATGGTATTAAAATTGCACATGATATATATATTGTATTTAAATCATGGCGAGGAGCTGAAGGCCAAGGCCCTGCCATTGGTTTGGTGTTTTATGTATCGGAGATACAGGTTGATGTCGATAGTTCTTGTGTTGGTCAGGCATGGCATACTTTTGAGATATCATGTAAATATGCAATTCAATAAAATACCACAACTAGATATGCACTACAACGAAAGAGATGGGGGCATGATTTCACAAGGAATAGGGAGGCGATTTATCCAAACCCTTGAGCCAATAGGATGAGACCAGATGTCGATGAGAGAACCCAGAAGCTCTCATCTACCTTTTTTTTCCTTTGTACTCAATCATTAAATTCTTCCAGAATTTGGTTGAGGCAGTTAATTCCTTAGGAAGGGCGATGTATGGCAGTCATATTTCGTGTCTGAGCAAGACTGTAGTCTGGGGAAGCCACATTCTTGCTACTGAAGCAAGTAATCATGTGAATGTGTTCCCATTCAGTCATTCCCGAGTCGAATAGAATGTTTTGGGTCATTCTCCCATTCTATCACATTCCATTATTCGACTATTCCTCATTCACATAGAAAATCATGGGGTTCGTTGTTCATTGTTTAGGGTTGTTCTTCAGTATTCGATCCCTATCCTCACACGGAGTATCATCCTACAGATGCAGTGAGAGATAGTAGAGGCGTTCGTTTCACATTCTTTAGTGTATCTATTCACCTATACTTTGTTGAGAACCCTGGTTGTTGTCTTACATGGTTTCTTTGTATTATAGAGTGGTATGGAACCCTAGTTGTATGTGTTACAGAGTGGGTCCCTATATTTTTTTGTCTCCTTGTGGTTTTCTGTTATGTGTACCCTTGTTTGGGTCTGAACTGTATGCAAGACTTAGGAGTGGGAGAGACGTCGAATTGGCTTGATAAACCTAGTGAAGAGAGGAACCTCACAAAATTATAAGAGTGGCTGGTGAATCTTCTGTGCACACCCTAAAGAGAACTGGAAGGGAAGGTATCGTTCAAGGGACTGTGTAGCAGAGAAGGGGATACTTCCTTGTGTTGTGTGTGTAGGTGTTGTGGATTTCAGTCCAGATATATCTTGTGGAGGTGTCCCTAGCTATGTGAATGAGCTCACTAGCTTAACAATTCTTCCTTTCAACTGCCGTAGCAACCTGATAAACCCAAAGGTAGATTGTCTTGGCTGACATCCTGATAAAACCAATTGTATATTGGCTTGGATGGGAAGCCTGATAAACCCAATCGTATATTGGCTTGGATGAACAACCTAATAAACCCAACCATAGGTTGGCTTGGTTGTGTCTTGATGTGCATTAGGCCATGTGTGATCCTTGGCTAGATAGCCTGATAAACCCAACTATTAGCTAGCTTGGCTGAGTATCCTGGTAAACCCAGCAGTGTGATGGCTTGGCTGAGTATCCTGATAAACCCATCAGTTAGTTGGATTGGCTAGTCCTCAATGTGAATGTCGGCTTGGTTTCTTGTAGCCTAATAAACCCAATTGTGTATTGGCTTGGTTGGGCAGTCTAATCAACCCAATTGTAGGTTGGCTTGACTGTGTTTTATATGTTCTGGCTATGTGTGAGACTTTTGTACCCTAGTTCCTTGTGGAAATCATGCCCAGCTTGGGGGTGGCAGTTGTGTTGAAATATTGATGAACACAACTAGCCTATGATTGGGTGGAATGTTGCAGCGACATAGCTAGTTGCAGGACAACTTCAACTTCAAGACAAGCATTCTCTGATTATTCTTAATTCTGCAATGTATTTTCTTATGAATGTACTAAATATGTTCAATGCTTGTTAAGGAATCAAGTAGAGTTTACTATTGTTAAATGTTCCTACATTTTGCATCTGTGTATGCCTTGTATTTCCACTGCATTTTTCTTATGATCATGGAGGTTGGATACTTGGCCAAAGAGTCAGAAATGCGGTTAACTTAAGGAAAAATTTGTTTTTCCGCACTCTGGGATCCGCCTACAGAAGGCGGAAGGAGAGTCATAAATGCGGTTAACTTAAGGAAAAATGTGTTTTTCCGCACTCTGGGATCCACCTATGGAAGGCGGAAGGAGGATGTAGGAAGGAGGAAAATGGGGAAAAAGAAAAGGGAAAGTGTATATTTCTGCACCCCGAACCCTCTATGGAAGATGAAATTCGAAAGGTGAAAATCGGAAAAAACAGAAAAAGGTTAAGGAAAAACATTGGTTTTTTGCACCCCAGTATCGGCCCTCAGAAAGCAGAAAGTCAGAAGTCGAAAAGCGGGAAACCAAAAGATAAAGTAGTAATTTCATGGATTTTTGCATCCTGAATTGGGCCCGCGGAAAGTGGAAATTTGGAATTCTGAAAGAGGAAAGCGAACGAGTAAATGTATTGTATCTCGAGGTTTTCTTAAGTCCGAAGTTAGAGGCCGGAAATCAGAAAGTGAAAAGTGAACGAGAAAGGGTATCGTAGCTTGGGATTTCCGAAGTCCGAATCCTGAAGCCGAAAGTCAGAAAGTCAAGAGTCGGAAAGCGGAAAAGTGACAAGTGAGCATACAACATTTCAGAATTCTCGCTACCTGAAGTCAGAAATCCGAAGAAGGAAGGCGGAAGTCAGAAAAGTCAGTTTTAGTGGGGAAATGACTTTTCTGGTTATAGAGTGTATTTTTCCTTTGCGGAACGACTGTTACAGTTGTGTTTATGCTTAAGCATGAATTTTGAATAGTTTCTTCACTGACCGTACCCTGTGTTTTAAAATTAGAACAAAGGTTCTTTAAGAAAATTTTTAATTATGCATGATAATCGGGGAATTGGTACGTGACATTGTGGTATCAGAGCAAGTAGTGAATTCACATTCCTCCCTGAGGGCTAATGTAAGAGGGGAGGGTACGTGAAATTGTGGTATCAGAGCTACTGGTTTCAACATTGGGCCTAAATGAGCTAAGTTGAATATTTTTGTAGAGAGAAAACTGCAGTGAACAGTCGGTAAGTGATTTTTAGATTTTGAGATTTCCGCACAACTAACAATGGTGTTTATTAACACATTTTGCAAAGTCATAGTATAGATTGAAAAAGTTGGTTCTGGCCCGACCATGAGAATCAACAACATGAATGATGCACAAGATCCCTATGATCTCGATGCAGACATTATGGGGGAAAACATTCAAGTTGAGAATGTTGAAACATAATCTAATGGGAGAATCCTAAGGGTGGGATTGCAGAGTTGCAGAGAACACAATGAGAGGATGATTAAATCTCAAGAAGATCAAAATTAGATGAATTCATCCATGCTACAGAGTTTGACAGACATCCAGAAGAAAATGAACTCTATGCATCGGGAAGTAAATCCAGAAGTAAGTAGGAGCAGTTCCAGAAGAAGAAAAAGGTATTCTAGTGTCTCATCTGACTTTGAAGGATCCATAGGGGGTTCAAGATATTCATCTCACAGGAATAAGAGAAATAGTTGTTACCAAGACAATTCATGTGATGAATTTAAGAAGGAAAAACCTCCTACGTTCGATGGTGAGGTAAAGGCCGGTTAAGAAGCTGAAGCTTGCTTCTCGGGATGAGAAAGTATTTCCAAATTCAAGAGTACTCAAGAAATATGAAGGAAATGGTAGCCGTCTTCAATCTGAATGGAAGATCATCTATATAGTGGGAGCACCTCAGTCAAGTGAAGAAGATCAATGATAGAAATATTGTGTGGAAGCAATTCAAGGAATATTTCAAGCAAAAGTACCTCTCTGATAGGTACTATGATGATAATATTAAAGAATTCCATGAGTTGAAATTGGGATAGCTGACCATCGAAGAATATGCAAACAAATTCTTGGATTTGTTGAGGTATGTCAGATACATCAGGGATGATTAAGTGAAAATTCACCATTTTCTAAGTGGGCTACCTCAGTCATACAAAGACAGAATTGAGTTTGATGAACCTCGAACTCTAGAAGAGCCTATAAGGAAGGACAAGTACTGCTATGAGAAAAACAAAATCAAACCTGATTTCCATAAGGCATGGAAGGACAAGAAGAATGAGAAGTTTGACCAAAGGAAGAAAGGCTTCAAACCTTCTCACTTCTAAAATCAGCAAAGGCAGCCATCACAAGCTGTGACTAAGCCATCCGGAGTGATGGAAGACAGACCAAGAGATCCAAAAGAGATCGGAGAGCCACTCCAATGTTGGGGATGTGGAGGAAACCATATGTGCAAGAACTATCCATATGAGAATGGATATGTAAGGCAAGCTCACACCATCCAAGGAGCTGAAATGGTGGGTCAAGTAGCAAGGACCGTACCTAGAATTTATGTAGAACTAGAGGACCACCAGATAGATCATCAATCAACTGTGGTTGAAATTGAAGGTAATATTGTTGAGAAATGTGTTTTTGTTTTGATTGACCCTAGATCTACTCACAGTTATATCACTCCTAGAATTGCTCAGATTTTTTCTTTTAAGAAGTTAAAGCATAGCAAATCATGGTTAGTTCAACTAGCCACTGGAACCAAGAGAAAAGTTAGTGAAGTGGTAGAGAAATGTCCATTAGTCATGGATGGGTTATCCACCTATGCAGAGTTGAATGTTCTACCACTTGGTTCCTATGATATTCTCATTGGAATGGACTGGTTAGAAGTGCACAGAGTTAAGCTTAACTGTTACCACAAGACATTTGAATGCATGGATGAAGAAGGAAACCCAAGGGTTGTAAGAGGAATTCCAAAAGTGATTTCTGTTAGGCATATTTCAGCAATGCACCTGAAAAATTTCTATAGGAAAAGTTGTAGATTGTATGCAGCCCATGTTTTGGAGGCAACAGAGAATGAAACTCCTAGGTGGGAGGAATTTCATGTATTGCAAGAATTCAGGGATGTTTTTCCTGATGAAATTCCAGGGCTTCCTCCAAAGAGAGACATTGATTTTAAAATTGACCTTGTTCCCGGAGAAGCACTAGTGTCCAAGACACCCTACATGATGGAAACATTAGAATTGCTAGAGCTGAAAATGCAATTGCAGGAATTGCTGGAAAAGAAGTATATTAGGCTAAGTGTGTCCCCATGGGGAGCACTAGTTCTATTTTTGAAAAATAAATATGGGACACTTAGGTTATGTATTGATTACAGACAGTTGAACAAGGTTACTATCAATAATAAATACCCTTTACTTCGAATTGATGACCTTTTTTATCAGATGAGAAGAGCAAAGGTATCTTCAAATATTGACTTGAGGTTCAGTTACCATCACGTAAGAATTAAAGAGGAAGATATTCATAAGACATCCTTCAGAACAATGTATGGACACTATGAGTTTGCAGTGGTACCATTTGGTCTCACAAATGCACCAGCTGTGATGATGTGTCTCATAAATAGTGTTTTCAACAAGTATCTGGAGAAGTTTGTTCTTGTCTTCCTAGATGGCATTCTTATTTATTCTAAGAATGAAGAAGAGCACGAAGAACATTTGAGACTGACATTGAATTGCTAAGGGAGCATAAGTTGCATGCAAAGTTGAGAAAATGTGACTTCTATACGGATAAAATTCATTATTTGGGTCACATTATCTCAGAGGAGGGCATATCTGTGGACCCTAAAAAGATTGAGGCCATCATGACTTATCCAACCCCAAGAAATGTGACAGATGTGAGATCTTTTATGGGACTTGCAGGATACTATAGGAGGTTCATTAAAGGATTCTCCAAGGTTTCACATTCAATCACTTCTTTGCAAAAGAAGGGGATAAAGTTTGAATGGACACCAAGATGTGAAGAAAGCTTCCAACAGTTGAAGAATCTTCTTGCAAGTGCACCAATTCTGAAAATTGCAGACCCAGAAAAAGACTTTGTGGTGTGTACCGATGCATACAATCAAGGACTTGGAGGTTTTCTTATGTAATACTACACATGGTATGCTATGAGTCCAGAAAGTTGAAGGAACATGAGAATAACTATGCTACTCGTGATTTAGAACTTACATCCATAGTACATGCTCTCAAGATGCGAAGACATTTCTTAATGGGAATAAAATTTGAGATAAGGACAAACCACTGTGGTCTGAAATACTTGTTTGATCAGCCAACTTTAAATGCTAGGAAAGCTAGATGGATGGAGTTTTTGTGAGAGTTTTAATTTGAAATCAAACACATAAAAGGAAAAGAAAATAAGATGGTTGATGCACTCAACAGAAAGGTGCATGAAATGCATGTGGCATCTCTTAGTACATGCCAACCAGATTTGAGACAACAGATTATTAATCATATTGTCAAGGATGAAATGGATGTACAGATAAAGGACAAGTTGCAACAACAAAGCCTTGAAAAGAAGTATGAGGGATATAAAATGGAAGAAGATGAATTTATTACGTATAAGAACATAATTTATATTCCAAATGTGAAAGACTTGAGGAAATTTGTTATGGATGAAATCCATCAAGCTCCATATTTTGGTGACCCGGGATATCAGAAAACAATTTCTACAACTAGAAAACAGTATTTTTTGCCATGAATGAAAGAGGAAATTGCTGAGTAAATTTCTAAGTGCATGAAATTTCAGCAAGTGAAGGTTGAGCATCAACACCCAGCAGGTTTATTGCAGCCTTTTCTAGTCCTGGAATGGAAATGGGAAGTTATTTCCATGGATTTTATTACAAGATTTCCAATGACTATGAGACAACATGATTCCATCATGGTTGTGGTGGAAAAATTGACAAAGGGATCACATTTTATACCGGCCAAGTCCACATATAAGGCCGATGCCATTGCAAACATGAATTTTTTTTTCAGATTGCATGGTTTTCCTAAGGAAATAATTTCTGACATGGATACCAAGTTTACTTCCAATTTTTGGAAAAGCCTGTTTGCAGATTTGGGTACAAAGTTGAACTTTAGCACTTCCTACCATCCTCAAACTGATGGACAAACAGAGAGGGTGAACCAGGTGCTAGAAGACATGCTTCGTATGTATGTAATGGACAAGCCATCCAAGTTGGAAGATTATTTACACTTGGTAGAATTTGCATATAATAATGGACAACAAGCATCATTGGGAATGAGTTCATACGAAGCTATGTATGGGAGAAGGTGTAGGACAATAGTGACTTGGCATAATCTAGTGAACAGGATTGTGCTTGGTCTAGAATTGCTCAAGGAAATGGAGCAAGAGGTTGGAAAGATCAGGAAAAACCTAAAAGCATCCCAAGATAGACAGAAGAGTTATGCAGATAAGCATAGAGTGCATAGAGAGTTCAGTGTTGGGGATCATGTTTACCTTAGAGTGGGGCCAAGGAAGAGTTCCTTGAAGCTTGGAAGTTGTGCCAATATGTCACCTAGATATTGTGTGCCTTTTGAAGTGCTTGAAAGAATAGGTTCATTTGCATATAGACTTGAATTTCCTGCTAGCACTAGAGCTCATAATGTTTTTCATGTTTCCTTGCATAAGAAATGTGTACATGACCCTAACCATGTGATAAATTGGGATGTTATTCTGGTGGAACCCGAGGGAGAGTTCCAAACCAATCCATTGCGCATCCTCGACAAGAAGGTCATAGTGCTCTGGAATCAATCCGTTAGACAGGTAAAGGTGCAGTGGAAGCACTATGGTCCTGATGAGGCTACATGGGAGCTAGAGGGTGCCATGAGATTGGCACATCCATTTTTGTCCAATTTTGTAGAGAACTGAGGACAATGCTAATGTAAAGGGGAGGGGAATGTAATACCTAGGTTTTGACCCTATGGTATTAAAATTGTGCATGATGTATATATTGTATTAAAATAATGGCGAGGAGCTCAAGGCGAAGGCCCTGCCATTGATTTGGTGTTTTATGTATCGATGATCAAGGTTGATGCCAATGGTTCTCATGCTGCTCAGGCACATTATATTTTTGAGATATCATGTAAATATGCAATTTAATAAAATAACACAACTAGCTATGCACTGCAACGAAAGAGACGAGGGCATGATTTCACAAGGAATAGGGAGGGGATTTATCCAAACCCTTGATCCAATAGGGTGAGACCAGATGTTGATGAGAAAACCCATAATATCTCATCTACCCTGTTTTTCCTCTATACTCGATCATTCAATTCTTATAGAACTTGGTTGAGGCCATTAATGCCTTGGGCATGGTGAGGTATGGAAGTCATCTTTCGTGTCTGAGCAAGCCTGCAGTCTCAGGAAGCCGCATTCTTTCTCTTGAAGCAAGTAATCACGTGAATGTGTGCCCATCCCATCATTATGGAGTCACCTAGAACATTTTGGGTCATTCTCCCATTACATCCCATTCCATTATTCGACTATTCCTCATTCACACAGAAACCCACACGGTTCGTTGTTCATTGTTCAAGGTTGTTCTTCAGTATTTGATCCATATCATCACGCAAAGTATCATACCACAGACACAATGAGAGCTAGCAGAGGTGTTCGTTTCACGTTATGCAGTGTATCTCTTCACCTATCCTTTGCTGGGAACCCTGGTTGTTGTGTAACATTGTTTTTATGTATTACAGAGTGGTATGAACCCTGGTTGTCTGTGTTACAAAGTGAATCCCTATGTTGTTGAGTCTCCTTGTGGTTTGTTGTTATGTGTGCCCTGGTTTGGGTCTGAACTATATGCAATACTTAGGAGTGGAAGAGACATTGAATTGGCTTGATAGACCTAGTGAAGAGAGGAACCTCACAAAAAGAAAAGAGTGGCTGGTGAATCTTCTATGCACACCCTAAAGAGCACTATAAGGGATGGTATAGCCCGATGGACTGTGTAGAAGAGAAGGGGATACTTCCTTGTGTTGGTTGTGTAGGTATTATGGATTCTAGGCCAGATAGATCTTGTGGAGGTCTCCCTAGCTCTGTGAATGATCTCACTAGCTTAGTAATTCTTCCTTTCCACTACCTTAACAGCATGATAAACCCAAAGGTAGATTGGCTTGGCTCACATCCTGATAAAACCAATTATATATTGGATTGGATGGGAAGCCCGATAAACCCAATCGTATATTGGCTTGGATGAATAGCCTGATAAAACAAACCATAGGTTGGATTGGTTGTGTCTTGATGTGCATTTGGCCATGTGTGATCCTTGGCTAAATGGCCTGATAAACCCAACTGTTAGTTGGCTTGGCTGAGTAGCCTGATAAACCATGCAGTGTGATGGCTTGGCTAAGTATCCTGATAAACCCATCTGTTAGTTGGCTTGGTTGGTCCTCAATGTGAATGTTGGATTGGTTTCCTCTAGCCTGATAAACCCAATTGTGTATTGGCTTGGTTGGACAGTCTAATAAACCCAACTATAGGTTGGCTTGACTGTGTTTGATATGTTATGGCTAGTGTGAGCCTGTTGTTCCATAGTTCCTTGTGGAAAGCGTTCCCATCTTAGGGGTGGTAGTTGTGTTGAGAGATTGATGAACATGACTGGCCTACGGTTGGGTGGGATGTTTTGATGACATAGCTTGTTGCGGGACAACTTCAACTTCAAGATAAGTATTCTCTAGTTATTCATAATTCTGCAATGTATTTGCTTATGAATCTACTGAATATGTTGAATGCTTGTTAAGGAATCAAGTAGAGTTTACTGTTGTTAAATGTTCCTGCATTTTGCATCTGTATATGCCTTGTATGTCCATAGCATTTTTCTTATGTTCATGGAGGTTGGATACCTAGCCAAAGAGTTAGAAATGCAGTTATTTTAAGGAAAAATGTGTTTTTCTGCACTCTGAAATTCTCCTGTGGAAGGTGGGAGTCGGAAGCAGAAAGGAGGAAAATGGGGAAAAAGACAAGGTAAAGTGTATATTTCCACACCCCGAGCCTATTGCGGAAGGCGGAAATCGAAAGGAGAAAATTGATAAAACAGAAAAATGTTAAGTCAAAAAGTTGGTTTTCCACACCCCGGTATCGGCCCGTGGAAAGCGAAAAGCCAGAAGTTGGAAAGCGGGAAACCTAAAGAAAAAGTAGTCATTTCATGGATTTTCGCATCTCGAGGTCGGCCCACGGAAAGCAGATAGTCGAAATTTGAAAAGTGAAAATAGAATGAGTAAAGGTATTGTATCTCGGGATTTCCAAAGTCGGAAGTCAAAAAGAAAAAAGTGAACGAGTAAGGGTATCGTAGCTGAGGATTCCCAAAGTCCAAAGATCGAAGTTGGAAGTTTGAAATTCAAAAGTTGGAAAGTGGAAAAGTGACAAGTGAGCATACCACATTTCAGGATTCCTATTACCCGAAGTCGAAAATAGGAAGCCGAAAGGCAGAAGTCGAAAAAGTCAGTTTCAGTGTGGAAGGACTTTTTTGGTTGCAGAGTGGATTTGTTTGTTGCGGAATGACTATTATAGTGGTGTTTATGCTTAAGCATGAATGTTGAAGAGTGTCTTCACGACCCATGCCCCGTGTTGTAAAAGAAGAAGAAAGGTTCTTTAAGGAAATTTTTAATTATGCATAATAATCGAGGTATGGGTACGTGACATTGTGGTATCAGAGCGAGTAGTGAAGTCATGTTCCTCCCCAAGGGCTAATGTAAGAGGGGAGGGTACGTGAAAATTCTTTATAAAAATAATCAATTCAAAAATTTGTACATATATCTAATTGCTCAAAGGTTGTGATTAAGTCTACTATTGGGCCTATTTGGCACAACTTGGACAACCATCTCACATAAAGAATATTTGCCTCAAAATGAACTTAAATGTCTTTAACAAACTAACTTCATGCTATATAGCCCCCATATAATTTTTATGACATTCCCACCATTGTCATATTTCTAGGTCCAAGTATAGCACCCCCACTCTAAGTTTCAATTGGTAATCAATAATGACATGGAGGGAAAAGTAGTGTTCCATCTAGGTGACCCAACTAGAGGGGTCAAAACCATCAAACTTGTTCATATCCACTTTTAGGAAAGTGGTTCCAGTGATTATCAATGAAGGGTGATTTACTTATGTAATTAGAACATGAAAGTGGTTGTTTATGGTGCAAATAAATTTCCTTTGAATATTTATCACTAGGTATCTTTGTGTATGGTTCATTTCATTGGTTATCAACTAAGGGGAAGTGAACTGCTAGCCAACTGAGTTGGTCTGACATACTCACTAGAGGGGCCTTTGAATTTTGTAGGATTGTGATTGGTTCCTTAATTGTGGAAATCTCTTGATCTTGTCAAAAAATCGTGTCTTTGAGTTGTGATTAAAACATGGATCATTGATATCCAAGTTGTCAAGTCACTTATTGAACTACACAGTGTTCAACCAGGTCATCATGGTGCCCACAAGTGGTCCCAAAAATATTCCTAAAGAGTGGAAGTACTACAATCAGTGTCTCACAAGGAGTCTAATGAGGTAGGTCATCCATAATTGTGTGGTTATGTTCACCAAAAAAATGTTATTAGAGAGTGTTACCATGATGGCTAGCACATAACAAGTATTCCTTTGAGATAGGTCTCCTATAAGGGATAGTTGTAATCCAAAGTTTTTTCCTCTCTAAGTACTACTCTTGTGTGAGTATTACTCCCATCTCATTAATAGTGCAGTGACAAAATTTGGAAATTATTGATATTCCAAATTATTTAGGAATTTTAGGGCTAGGGTTTGCAAGGGTTTAAGGACAAGGGAGTGTCAAGTGATATAACTTTCTAATAAACTAATGGGGTCCAACAACAATGCTCAACCAAATATCTCAAGGTGTTAACTAAGGAGGCTCAATTGTGACCTTATTTCTACTACCCGACTGCCAAGGTACTAGAGATTAATCTTCCTTAATGTTGTGCTTTATGCCACTAAAGAAGCAAGATGGTCAATCAGATGATCTAAAGTTGGTGTCAGGTATCCTAGGGGAATTCTGATATACTTAACAGTACATGGAAGGGAAATTATGTATACATGTGTTTTAAATGATGTACTCCTCGAAGGGATGTAAACAGGGTTATAAGGGTTTCCAAATAAGTGATTCCACTTGAATTTCATGTGTGTAGTATTCTCCAACTATGGTTTTACCTGCTCAAATTGAATCTCTATGCTATTTAAAGACATCAGAACATGTCTCTTACCTAAAATAATATAAAAATTGGGTGTGTTCTTGGCCTAGAAGGGTGCTCTAATACCACTCGTAATGTACTTAACCCTATAATTATAGATCAAAATAACATAATGGAATGGAATATCAAACTTGAACATAAAACACAAGAGAGAAATAGATAGAACCTAAGAAAAAACCCTAGCATTAGTGATGCCCAAACGAGAGAGCAATGTTCACTTGCTTCTATGAGGGGGAAACCTCCTACAAGCATAGTTCCAAATAAAATTGAAATCCTTGATCACATTACACAACCTTGTACTTTAAATATAGTGCATTAATAGAAAAAACCCCAGCTACCTTGTGGTTCCAATATTAAAGAGGGTCTCTTTATTAATTTGTCATAATTAATAATGAGATAGTTTTACATTGAGTAACTATAAGATAATTGTAATGTCCCCGACCCTCCGATCGACGAAGAGGACGCTCTGATACCACACTTTAACGTCCCCGACCCTTCGACGGGCGAAGAGGACGCTACCATACCATTATCTATCCGGGAAACTAGCCCCATGAACATATACATAAAAATTGAAATGCTTTGAAACTAAAACATGGATACATCATTACCATTCAGTGGAAGCAAAACCATACATTCAAGAATTCGGCATGTTCATTGTAATTCATTAAACAGTAAATACAATTGCAGAGATGAAATAGACAAGAATACTTATCTTTGAATGAAGCTCCCCACAACCATCTATATTGCTCCAACGTTCCACCCAACCATAGGCCAGTGTGCTCCTTCATCTCTCAGTAACACTGCCACCCTCGAGCTGGGCATGATTCCCCAAGGAATAAGGAAACTAATTAGGCTCACACATAGCCAAAGATACACAACTCAGCCAAGCCAATACAGTTGGGTTTATCAGGCCATCAAGGAGCTGGGAAAAGCTGACTACTAAGCTGGTAGGCTCACTTAAGGGCTAAGGGCACCTGCACCAGAACTAGCATGACTTATAGGACACCCACACACACCCAACACAAGGAATCAGTCCCTTATCTACTACACAGTCCCTCATGCCTTGACTTCCCTTCCAGTGCTATTCAAGGGGTGTGGAGAAGAAATCCATCCCTCTAGCTCTATCTAGGAGGCTCACAAACACACTAGGTTTATCAAGTAGACCAAGCCTTCATTCCCACTCCAATACAGTCCAAATACCAACCACTTCATACACAGCAAAATCGAGCAATTCACAGCTCTGGGGAAGAATAAGGAAACATTACGGTAACCAAAATGGTAATACATAGCTCCGACTGAGCAAAACGATATCAGAGTTGTTCTTGGCCCTAATGTGGCCAAAACAACTCAGCAACAACCCACACACATGGGGGAAACAACAACCACAATCTCACCACTGAAGCAACGGGAAATACACAACCCGAAATTGGAAGAGAAAATCAGACTCAATAGACTCTCAGCATGGAGATGGAATTCGTATACACATAACCACAAAACCGGTAAGGTAGCTACGCACAACAACATCCAAAAACGAGATTTACATATACAACAACTTCCATCCGTTTTAGAGAGAGCCCAACGTGACTGTAGGATGATGGGGAAAATGTTCAGGGTCCAAAATCATGAATGAGAGCTCCACACAGCCAAATCGTGAGGGTAAGGCCACACACACAGGGAAAATCGTGAATTCCCAAAAACAGCTCTCCCAGCTTTCTGCGTGAGTGAAAATTGAAGAATGGGGGTCGTGGTGGCTTCTCCTGCCCACATGAGGGTCAATCAACTACTTGGTGGAGTGTACATGTGGGCAAGGACTGACAGTCCTGCCACACACCACTGCCCAGGCAATAACTTCCCCCAACTAACTTTAAAGGTTTTAATGTGGTAGTTGACTAATTGAGACAAGGAAAGGTGAGTAAGTCAAAAGGGTGGGTGACAACTAAATGGGTTTAACAACTGACACTTGGCTTTTCCCCATTGGCCCCAAGGGTTAAATAATTTCCCTCCATATCCTTAGGAAAATCATGCCCTTTTCATTATGGTTGCATTGACATAACTGGTTGTGGGTATTTTTAATTAAAATGCATGTTTACATGATGCGAGAATTAATATGTGCCGGATAGCACGATATACCATCGGCAACGATTTTTAATCGCCGAAACATAAAACAACCAAATCGATGGTGGGGCTTTTGCCTTTAGCTCCATACCACGATTAATTACAATATATACATCATATACATTTTAATGCAAACGGGATCAAAACCGGGGTATTACAATAATTGTCTTATAGGTCTTATTTAAAGGACATGGCCTTGTACATCCATGAAGTAAGGGTTAGGGGTAGGACCCTAACATCTTTTTAAAAAATTTGTGTTGTGCATTTTTTTATGTTGTGTGTTACTTATGAAACTATCAGGAAAAAAATATCCCTTGCTAAAGATTTTCAAATATCTCTATTGAGGATTAGGAAAAGCCTCTATGTAGCTATTTGTTGTGTTAAAAAGATAGCTAGATGGAATTATTGCTCCCAAAATCATAAATACAAAATATTTATAAAATATGTTTATTTATACATATGTTTATAAATATATACATATGTTTATAAATACTATGTTTATGAAAACAAATGATAAGGATTTATGTTTATGAATACAAATGATGAGGTAAATCCTCAATATTTAATTATTTTGTATGCTAAGGTTACATTGAGTGCTACTATTGGGGAGTGAGGAGTTAGTTAGAGGATTTTTTATGGTTTTCAAAACCAAGTTGATAGTAGTATTTGTACATAAAACTTTCTTCCAACATTTGGTTACTTTTCTATGGTTTTATTTTATTTATTTTTATTGTGCATAGCTTTTGTTTTCAACACATAACTTTACAAATTTATTGATAGCTTTTGGGCTCATAATTTGAAGGGAAAGTACTTATAAACTTCACCACATTAAGAGTATTCATGTAAAATGCACTTGTGAAAAATTATTATTTTTATTTCTTATTAACTATTCAAAGTGACAAACTTTTATTTGTAATTTTGTGGTGTAGAAACAATTTAATATGAAAATTTTAATATTTTAGTTTTATTAAATATTTTATTAAACCTTTTCTACCTATAACTTGATCAATCCCTAATATGAGCTATTAAATGAAGCGATGAAAAGTTAATTAAACACAACTTTTGAATATAAATATTTAAGCACTTACGAAAAGTAAACAAACACAACTTTTGAATATAAATATTTAACCACGTATGAAAAGTAACCAAACACAACTTTTGAATATAAATATTGAATTCATGTACATTTTGTGAAAAATACACTATTGATAAATTTATATCAGTTGGAAAGTTTGTTTATTCATTTCATTCAAATTCATTTGAAAATTAAATGGAAATATATTGCTTTTAAATTAATTTCTACACTCGAAGGTGATGGTTATGCAACATTGTCATTTACTCATAAATGTAACCTTGTAAGTTTACTCATAAATGTAGTGTAACTTATCATACTATAAAACATATGATAAAATGGTTAGTGACAAATTATATGAATCCTTTTACTTTTTGCATCCACGTGCTCAACATGCAAGCCTAACAAATAGTGACAACCATGTGCAAGCATGGGAATAAGCTCATAGAGCACGTACAAAGGTGATAAGTTATAATACTAGTTTATTTCTTTATTAGAGTGAATTCTAATTTATTTAAATAAATAAAAATTAATTAATTAAATCAAATTTTGAAATGTTATTTTTAAACTTAAATTGGTGTACTATAATAATTTGGATATATGTTTTTTAATGTGTTTTTCACCATGGTTTATTAAAGCTAGTTTAGATTCATCTAAACTCTGGATTTATCATGTGTCGAGAGGGATCAAATCTTTAGAGGTACAAACCTTTTTTTATTGTATGTTTCTTGTTTGATAGTTTGCAACTTGAGGGATTTGATCCATCTCGACGCATAGTAGATCTAGAGTTTAGATGGATCTAGGTTGGTTGCATTCCAAGGTAGTCACATAAAATTTACAGATGATATTCATTATCTATATGAAGTATGCAAAAGGCAACATTAAAAGTTAAATGAGAAATAAGATCAATAACAATTTTGAATGATGAAACATATAAATAGTAAGAAACTAAGAAGATGTGTATATTCAATAAGTAATAGATTACAAAGTAATCAATAACAATCTATATTCTTTGGCTTTTCAAATAGCCACACTTACAACTTTTTCCATCTTTTCATATCGATCATATCATGAAAAGGGAGGTTGATTTTTTTTTTAACGACAAAGATCGCACTAACCTTTGTTGTTCATAATTTGGTCTTCTTAGTTTTTGTTGGTGTTCAATAGTTATTTCTTCTAAGTTTGTTTGTACAGTATTCATATATGTTATTGCTACTGGTACATCATCCTCAATTTGAATTTCTTCTAATGGGACCATCTTAATATTTCTTACAATAGTAATTTCAGTGGTACAATTAGTGGTTCTTGATGTTCAAATTATGGGACTACTATTGTATTGGACAAATGTTGTTTTCTATGACGATATGCTCTTTTTTGTTCTAAATTTTGTTTTCTAAGTTTTTCTTTATGTTCAAATGTCATTTCTTGTGACGTTCTTTGTCGATATGCTCTTCGTCGTTTAGAATTGTTTTCTTTGTTCTTCTTGTTCTTCGTCTATCCTTTCTTCTAACTTTCTTTTTCGATATTATCTTTGTTGCTCGGTTTTTTTGTATTTTTATTTGTGTTTTGTTCATCGCTCGATTCCTATAGCTTCTCTCCTTAGTTGCCTAAAATGTTTCTATATTTATCTTTTCCATTCATAAAATCTACTTCTTCCATTGGTTGATTATGAGATGACATGATAACTTAACTAATATATATTATTGTTATCACTAGAACCCTAGGACAAATAGAGGAGTCACTGATCAACACAACCAACAATAAAATTGATGGTAACTTAAATCTAATGTTAGAGAATGGAGTCATTGAAAACAATGCAACATACACCATATTTTTTTTATAGAATTGCATCAATCAATGCTCAAATACTAAAATGTGCTATATTTTGAGGGCATCTTGATTAATTTTAAATCTAATTTTGACTTATATCTGTAAACGATGCAACGAATGCTAAAATGCATTATAGCTAAAACATAGATTGGAAAAAAAACGAGTCATTGAAATCAATGCAACAATAATCTAGTTGAATAAATATGCACTAATCAAATATTCAACTCTATGATGATATTATATTTTCTACCTATAGATACAAGCTATGCGATTTTAATGTATATATGTTGGTATTATTTAAGCAGACATGGATTTTTATTTTTATTATTTTATTTTTATTTTATTTTCGAGCCGACATTTTCATGTACGTTGCGAGATATGAGTTACTGGACAACATCTCCCCCATACTAGGCTATAAAGAGTACTTGAATAAATTTTAATGCTAAAATACACTATAGCTAAACATGGATTAGAAAAAAAAAGTCACTCAAATCAAAGCAACCATAATATAGTTTAAGAAATACACAGATATTCAAATCTATGATGATATTATAATTGTTACATGTAGATCCAAGCTATGCATTTTTTTATATATATATTGGTATGAATTAGACCTACATAAATTTTTATTTTATTATTTTATTTTTATTTTAAACTTATATGATTTTTTTTTGTTTAAATCATTACAACCATTACTAAATTTTCAAACATAAATTAAAAAAAATTCCATTTAAATCAACACAACCATAATCTAATTAAAACTAATTTTTATAACTTTATTAAATTTAACACTACTATTAAATTATTAAAGTTAACATAACAGTACATAATCCTAAAAGGAGTTTACCTTTATCATTCATACTAACTTTACTAATTTAAACTTATAATATCTTAAACTATTTAACATAAACTAAAACAACCTTCCATTGCTTAAAATACAATGCATAACTATTTAATTCAATGGCTAATTCTTAATAATCCTTCATGGTGTAAGTGGAGTAATATTATTTTGGTAGCTAATTTCTTAATAATAATAATAATAATAATAATAATCTATTTTTAAGGTCACTGCCAAGCGAGACACCAAATTGGTGTATGAGACCCCCTTGTTTGTGGGACAAGGGACCCCCCTCTGCGCAGCGATTTAACTGCTAAAGTCTACAGAGGTGTACATACACTACCCCCCTCTGGATTTGAACTCGTGACCTCCTAAGAGGAAACACATGCTCTTAACCATTAGGCCCACTCATGCTGTACATTAGGCCCACTCATGCTGTACCATTTTGGACTCAGAAATCCTGTGAAATATTGTATTTGACTATATTTGATATTTGTATGTATTAGTTAAAGTTTTAATCTCAAGAATATTTGAGTGGATCTAATGGTTAAGAACATGTGTTATCTCCTTGAAGGTCACAGGTTCAAAACTGGTGGGATAAGGTCGCTCATTAACCTGTTGTGACAAAGCACAAAGGGTAGGCAATCCCTGCAATAGAGGTTTACCCCGATGGACTTCAAAACTTTCCAATCCCTACTAAGTCACAAGTTATTAATATATCCGACTTTAAGTTTTTATTTCATAATATTTTCAAGCATCAATTGGATTCAATTTCAATTTATACATATTGATGTTATTAATTAAGTTGATATAAATTTTTATTTTAAATATTTAAAAAAATAATATTTTTTTAATCTATATATTTATATACATTAAGAATTATCTAATAACATCTTATTTATATTGAAGTATTGGAACATCTCTAAACCAAATAAATTTATTCAATTTAACTTAAAATATTAAATTAAATATTCTTTTAACTTTTTTTTATTGCTTTTTACACTAAAATTTACATAATAACTATATCTAGCTAATCTTCTTTGTAAGCAAAGAAAAGATTTAAAATATTATTTTAACTACATATCCCTTCCTCATAAGTATAAAAAGATTTAAAATATTATTTAAACTTTAATTTTGTTAATTTTACCACAAAATTAACATGTATAATTTAGATCTATAACTAGATCACATGGCTTTTTTTGTATTATGATGAGAAGAGATTTGAAATATTCCTTTTACTTTTAATTATGTCAATTCTACATTACATCGATAAGTACATGTCACATACCTCCTTTATCATGATTATGACACTATTAAAAGATTTTGTTTTGTAAAGATATTTTTTTATTTTTTTCCATCAGTACCTTCCATTTGTATGGTCACTTAATCTCCATCAGTTTTTCTATCCACAAAATATTTTGACATGGATTTAGCTTTCTAAAAGATAGACTAGGCTTAGTTTTATAAATTTATGTAAATCCCTTATTAAAAGAAATTTTATTTTTCATTCTTCATTCTTGACAACTCAATAATTAAGTGGTTTAGGGATTATGTTTCTCAAACACATTACAGAATTATAAATCCCTGTATTAAATTATTTTCTCAACTTATAAAAAATTTGGGTTATTAGCTTCGATTCCAAACTTTGTTCCGTAATATTACATTGTTCATAGTTTTCATCGATGTGCTTTTACACATTTAAAAAGGCGTATGTTTTAATATTAAGATGTATTTTTCTTTTAATTAATTTACACTTAAATCAATATAGCTTTAAATATTTTATCCAAAGTTTCACAAAAAAACATAAATAAATAAGTGCTACATTATAGTTATTCTCTGTCGACTACGTAGTAGCTATTTTCTGCCTCTTAGTTTAGGGAAAGCTAAAATAAAAATATATGAACTTGTCAACATAAACTAATATATATACTATGCATTTTTATCTTTCAATCAATGTCTTGCCTTGATTGATATTGATGGAGATCATTAACTAATGATGTGGATGTATGTAATAATATTTATTAAAATGTATTAATATGTATAATTTTATATTCTAATAGGTTTTATTGTAAATTAATACTATTTATTAAAAAATTGAATATATATTTTGAGTGGGAGGTGTGGTGGATTGTATTTAGGAAATTATGAAGCAAGTTTAACTTGGAGATTAGAAGAAAACACCAATAACCACTTAGAGGTCTAGAAGCAAGAAAGACTAAAAATATATTTGTTAAAGGAGATTCAAAAACTATTCTTAGGCCTATGTGATATATTTAAATTCTTAAATATTGCTTTCTAGTCAAGATCATTCTAGAAATCAATGAGAAACAAAGAGATTTAACTTTATATAATACTTTCATGTGAACAATGCTACTCTTTTAAGTGTTATAACAATAAGAGCAAAAGATGGGATTACTTCTTTATAGCATATTTTATAGTCCTTTAGTTTTAAGTCATAAATAAGAGGAAAACTTAGTTAAGCTATGAAGGTTTAAATCCAATACAAGTTATGACACTACTCATGTCGATGTGATATGTATTTACTCCCTACAGACCTCACGCACCAACATTAACAACTTGCATTATGGTATAGCAGGCTCATGAATAAATGGTATAATAGGATCCATGTAGACGTAGGTGGAAAATCAAGGTCTTTGTTTCAATACTTTCATCTAAGAATGTGCTTGGTTGTGGTGGTGTCAACATTCCTAGGATGCTTTTTTCAAATATGTGATCCATCTTTCAAGGATCGTGGCTCTCCCCATGTATGTTTAATTAAATCCTCAAACAGTGAAAAAGATGAGATACTTGGGTCAAATAACATGCAACATGCATTGAGGAGGAATGAGAGACTCATACCTAATAATCAAGTAGTCATATCTTAGTTGAACAATAGAGTTGCTTACTAAATTGAAGCTCAAAACATCATGTATGCATAAATATTAAAGACTTAACCTACCACATTAGGGAAATTTTGACGTAAAAATAGACCTCCAAACAAAAAATGTACTATCAAAATTCACTTTAAAAAAACCAATCACATTCTAGAGGATGATATCATCTATAATAGTTGAGGTGGCATTGGTTGAGTTAATGATGCTTATTTGTCAAATTGTAAATAGTGAGTAAAAACTCATAGTTAACTATATCAATATTGTAAGTAAAGTACTCATTATGAAAATAGTACTCATAAAATATTTTTGAATATAATATAAATGTACTAAAATACTCTTAAAGTACTTAGAAAGAAAAGTACTATATATATTTCAATATAAAATAAATTACAAATAAAAAAAGCTAAATGTTTTATTCAAATATAATTACTTTTTTATAATTCAATATAAAATAAATTACAAATATAAAATAAGTAAATGTTTTATTCAAAACTAAAATTATGTAATTACTTTTTCAATCTTTAAAATATATATTCAATCTTTATTTAAAATCAAAATCACTTAACATCTTATAATAAAAACAATTTGATGATTAATAGTTTTTGTTTTTTAAATACTTACTATATATATATATATATATAAAATAAAAATAAAATATTATATTATAATAAATTAAGATATATATATATATTCTTATCTGGTTGAATTTTAATATTAATACATTTAAAAAAAAATAGATATTATTTAAAGTTCACTTTTTAACATTTGAAACACCTACATCTATACCAATATAAATTAGACATATACATTCAAGTTACAAAACCAAATACATGGATAAAATTTTATTATAACAATTTGAATGAACTATTATATCATAATAAGATATTATATTATTATAATTTTGATTACATATAATAATAATGTTTATTACATATAATCTCATTTGCTTAATATTAATTCAACTTTTTCGTGGTAGAAATTTATTTACTATTCATTCATCCCAATATCAATACTTTTTATTTAGATTTATTTAATGATGTTATTAATTATTGCATTAAAAATGATATATAATATACATAATATATATAACAAGAAACTATTAAAACGAGTTTACACGCGACTTTGAAGGTGTATTAAAAAGATGAAAAAAAATAAAAATTTAATTTATAGTTTTCTATTTATGTTTTAAAATTAATTTTTATTTTTAATATATATATATATATATATATATATATATATATATATATATAAGAAATGACAATTTATTCATTTAAATTTAACTTTATGTTTAAAATTCAAAATTATAAATACATGGTTTATAAACATATTTTGAATACTAAACAAGTAACTTATGTTTCAAATTTCAAAATTAATATATTTTATTTTATGAGTACATTACTTTATAAGTACATTCATCATATTATATTTAAAAGTAATTTATGTACTCAAAATTATTTTACTTTTAGTCATATCAATCATATTATATGTAAAAACAATTTATCTACTAAAAAATACTTTACTTTTAGTCATATCAAAGATGATGTTTTTATTGGTTTTATTTTAGACATCTTTTCAATTTAACTTAATCATAGTCGCATTGGTTATATTGTAAGAAATGAGTTGTAAATATACCTTCCCCACAAAATGCGTAAATCATAATATTTTATTATATCTCTTATGAGGCCCATTTTAGACCTCAAAATTCTTCTAATGACGCATTCAACTAAAAAAGCTAGAAGTTGAAAATGACATGCTCTATCAATTGGTTCGAGTTTCATTGGTCTTGAGCGTTTTTAGCTATTCATAAAAAACTATCAATTCAATTGTTCATAGATATGTCTGGATGAAGAAATTTTGTAATGAGTTCAAGCAAATTTCGAAATGAAACATGTCGATTTCAAAAGTATTAATATGTATTTAAGATTTATAATGTTTAATAATATATATGAGTAAGATTTAGACATAATAGTTACAGACCTTTTTAAAACTATTTATTAACTATTTATTATTATGATGTAAGATTATATTTATTATCCATATAAAAATAAAATAAATAATATTAATATTATGTAAATATATAATAATGATAAATTAAGAATTGCATTATGCGTGACCCATGGAGATATATAATGTTACAAAGTAACTTTTTCATGTACGTTAACATAGAGTGTAAAATTATTCACTTGCATTCCTCAAACATAAAACGAGATGATGCCAACGTGTACTTTTCAAGAGCTATCTATCACCAAATCGGTTTAATTAAAAAATAAATAACGAAATCTACATTAAGACAAGTGTATACAGTTACAATTTCGATGCAAATATACCATTATTAGGAAATAAAATGTTTAAGCTTTCAGCCAATAAAATAATAGATAATAACAAATAAAATATATTTTAAAAAATAAAAACTTGTATTTATAATGTTATACATTAAAAAAATTAATTTAATTTTTAGACAAAGTTTAACTAATTTAAAGTCAACGCTGGAACTATTACTGCAGAGATAATAACTTGTTTTATATTATTTTGGTCAATCAAGTGATTTGAAGTCTTCTTTGGCCTCAAATCAAGGTCAATCACTCGTAGAGCACATTGTTTTTATTATACACAATAAATTGGTTATTTCATGAGAACCTAAATTAATACTCAATGAGATTAAATATTAGTTGACTAGCATTAAATGTTTGTGCTTTGGGGCATTGAAAATACGATGAAGCATGTTATTAATTGTGCTTTGGACATATGGTAAAGAATATGTTTTTATTAACATTTTTTTCTAGCCATGTCCCAATTCATATGGCCACCCTCATCGTCACCCTCATCGTCTTATTGATACCACTTCTTTCATGTAGCCCCCAAAACTAAGAACGACAACAAGAAAACCATCCAACTATCAAGACTACACTTAGTTGCTTTGTTGAGTTGTCCAAAAACTATGCACACAACTTCTTCATCCGATCTAAACCTAGATCAACTCCTTATAGAGTCATTCAAAATAAGAGGAAGAAACCACATTAGCAAACAACAACAACTAGGGTAATGGTGGAGTTTTTTACAAGGTTTGTGAAGATATGAATTTGAATGTCATTGTACAGAACAAGCACGCTTCTGCTAGCTCTCTCAACAAATGATGCACTTAATCTTGCAGAATTGAGATCACTCCCACGCAACTGTAGCACCCTCTCCCATGTATCGTACACCAACGAATTGAATGCATCTTCCCTCCAGTGGGAAGGCAACTTGTGGAGGACCTTGCTCATCTTGCTCGTCCTACGAACAAATGAAAGAAGCACTACAAACAAATAAAGGAGTAAATTTCTTTCAAACTATTATGGTTGTGAAATGATTATATATGTCAAAGTTTTACAAATATTTCAAAAGATACCTATAAAAATTGATTTTTAATACCTACATGCAATTCAAGTGAGAACTACCTACTCTATCTCCTATTTGCATCTTGCTTTATTTATGATCACAAGCAATGTGTGAATTGCTCATTAACATCTCGCAAGTGCATCCTTGCATGTGTAGGTTGCTAGTATGAAACAAACAAGTAGTGCACAAGTTGATCTTAAGAATCCCAAGAGCATGCCTATAAGTGGGAAAAATGTAAAAGTTGTAAACTATTAACCTAAATTCTACAATCTTCTTTGGAATTTAGAAATATTATCCTCAGTTTTGGAACCTAGGGGAGTTTAAGTAGTCATTTTTTATTTCATTTTCATTGTTGGATATATTCAAAATTTGAAAACACAAAAATATTTTGTTCATTTTGTTGTGATGTTCTAAAATCCTCCCACCTATCATGTGCCATTTTGGATCTCTTGCATTTCTTCTCCATGGTCATCTTCTAATCCCTGCCTTCAATGTGCAATCTTGGTTTCCTTCAATGTGCAATCTTGTTTACTGGCTACAAATGCATGCACCATGATATATTCTTGGTTGCACCAGGTTTCCTTCAAGATTACAATGACAAAGAAGTAGAATATTATAAAAAAATTCTACTAATTTAGATAATACTTGTTGATGAAATTTGTTCTCTTTTGAAATGAAATATAAAACAATCAAAACAATAGAGATTTTACCCAATAAAACTCTAAAAATCAGAAGTTAAAAGTCGTACAAACATTTGCAAAGAAGTAGAAATCCCTACATGGAAAGTCCATACATTTTAATTTCTTAAAATCGATGGCTTCAAGATTGACTTCTTAGTCAATTGATTCCAATTTGTGGTGTCAATAATAACTTAGGAATAACGTCAGATCCAATTACCAACATTAATGAAACTCATGTTTATAAATGGCTTGGATTCTTGATTTGTAAGTTCATTTGTCTATCTAGATCTCATTGCAATTTCTACCCCATGCCCTTTGCATTGGTACATACCATAAAATGAAGTGGTTCGTGGTGGTAGGTTGAAACGAAAATGTATATCTATGTTTATTTTTTCCCTAACCTTCTCTATCATTTCCTTCCCTCTAAAATGGTGATGTCTACCATGGTATCTCTCTTTGTTCCTGCCCGCTCGCCACAGATGTTGGAGTTTCTCTCCACACATGGTGTGTGGCCTTCCCCACTAGGTCTTTCCTACCTGGTTGCGTCGAGGAGGTGCATTCTACAGCCCAGTAGGAGAATATGCGTAACTCCTTCTATGCTCATCCCAGAGCTAACATGTGTCATTTTTAAAGATAATAAAATATTTAAAAAAAATTAAATTATTATAAAAAATAACATGTCCTCTCAAATTATATTTAAAACATTTATAACGACATATATATATATACATATAACTGCACAAATTATATAAATTAAAATGCTTCCTCAACAATTGAACTATAAAAAGGGGTTTGGGCCTCTGAGATTTGATCATTCTCTGCATTTTATATCCCATTTTAATATGGATCTATGTTTTTGTATGCCTAATTCCAATCCTACTTGGGTGTGTGCCTTCCATATTCCGATGTGTTGGTTCTTGTCATCTATCCAGCGCAAGACATATGCAAACCAAGTAAATTTAATGTGTTTCTTTTGTATTAATTTGTATTGTTTTATGCTATTCTATGTATTTTTTTGGTTATGAATAGAGAAATGGACCAAAGAGGACTTACACAATGTAATCACAACAGAAACGATAAGAAAATCCTAACATCCTTGATCACACTGAGATAGTGACAGAACAATTGAGATCATCAACATTAACTCCCATATATCTACTGCAAAGTGTTGAAGCTTGTGAGAAGAGAAGAGGTAGTAGTATAAATTAAACAAATAATCCAGCAAATGTCATATAATCAATGATTCATAAAAAATAATACCATATCGCCACCATTAAAATCTTACTAACCCATGTTCAAAATGGAGTGTGCAACTGATGATTCCAATAACTTTAATGTAACCAAAAGTTGATAATTATTCACACAAGTGTGGATTTAAAGTTCCAATATATCGAATAAATAACCACTTTGTCAACCCTCACCAAGCACATGTCATATTATATTTGAGAATAAGCTAAACTCTACATGATTTGTACTCATCTTTCGATGGTTTTTCGACCAAAATCCGATGAACATTGTTAAAATTATAGTTTAGGGTCGTTGGCATTGCATAATCAGGGTGCCCAAGGGATAATCATGGTTGTTGAATCCATTCCTGCATTTGAAATTGCAATTTTAGCAACCCAAATCGTAATTTCAATAATTTCCTTATCACTGGATTCCAACAAAAACCGCCAAAAAATGTGCAAATCATCTAGAGTTTAACTCATTCCTTTTACCCCTCATCTGTGTATGCTATGTATGAGGGAAATCGAGTAATTGTGACAATTAATGACACAAGCATTTCCAAAGTTGTCCAACCTCATTGTTCAATTCATAGTCACCTCAATTTTTACTTAAGGAACATAGTCTGCATTTAATTGCAAATATAAGGAGGAAGCTACACTTTAGATGCTTTGCACTTTTTATGGTGATTTTTGTCGAAATACATCGATAGGGAGATTGTTGAAATTGCAATTTGGGTTTCTAAAATTTCAATTTCGACTGCAAGAATGGATTCAACGATATTGATTGTCCTTGGAGTAAATGGGAGCACCTATGTAACCTAGTTGCAATGACATAATAGAGGTCGATTCCCCTTTTATGTGCACATGACAAGGGTGAGGATGGAGTGAGTGCACTGATATAATGTACTGTGAATTTAAATAAAATTTAAAATTTAAAATATATCTCATAATTTTATTGGATATGAAGGATGATTCTTACACTATCAGAAAATTTCACAAATAATTGTGTACTTTTTTTCATGATTTGTGGCAAAAATCCTGGAGTGCGCTAAGGATGAATGAGCTCTTGAAGACAAGCGCTCATCATTATAGTCAAGCATGATTGAACTGAGGTCAAAGAAGGATTTTATCCCAGAGTAAGCTCAAATATAGATGATTTGCACCCATATTCTGGTGGTTTTTTCAGACCAAAACCCGACGAAAATGGTTGAAAACGTAGTTTTGGGTTACTAAAACTGCATAATCAGGGTGCTGCAGGGATAATATAGGTCACTGAATCCATTCCTGCATTTCATAGTTGCAATTTTATCAACCCAAATTGTAATTTCAGTGATTTCCCCGTGGTCAGATTCTAACAAAAATCGTCAAAAAAATGCAAAATGTCTAGAGTTTACCTCAATCCTAAATGATTTCAACCGATTGAAATAGTTTACAAAATATACCGTACCCTACTAACATTTGATATCATTTAATACTAGTAGTGAAGTATTGCAACTAACCATTAAATAGCACCATTGTCCTTTAATCACATGACCTGCTATATCGTACGATGTGCTAGCTAGTTGAGACTTATGACTTATGCATCCTTGTATCATACATTTGTGAATCATTTTTTCTTCCAACACCAAGGCACATTGGTTGGTTGGATTGTTCAAGAGCAATTTTCGTTGTTATATTTTTCAAAACAGGTCAAAGGTGTGGAAATAAATATTGTAATGTTTGGGATCTTTCTTATTAGTTTTACTGGTGTAGTCCTGAGGGGGATGTTAAGTTTTCTAATCAAATATAACAAAGGATCATGGAAAGGATAAAAAGCATAGCTATGAGAATTTCTTCACAGTGAGATCTAGGAGCTAAGGCAATCTTCATAATCTAAGTTATTCACAAAATATGCAAGAAAACAACAAAAGAGAGAAAAATAACACACATAGACGGTGCCAATAACTGATATTATTATTAGTTTGAAACTTGTATATATGTGTGGTACATATTTATAATACAATGGGGAAAATTCATGAGCCCTTGGAGGCCATCTGGATGCATACAAATGTCAGGCTAGGATTTGATCCCTAAACCCCCCCTAGGTGGACCAATAAGCTCCCTAACCATGCCAAACAGTCACAAATGCTAGTATGAACATGGATGGAGCATGTTGGATCATAAATGAAGGAATGGGAGAGCACATGTGCGAGTGGGAGAGTCTCTAGGAAGCAATGAATTCCCAAAGAGAGTCCAAAACCACTAGATACATGCACGAACACCCTTAGTCAAACTAAATCCCCGATTTAAGGGATGGGGAGCACTCCAAAGGAGACTTGTCATCAATTTGAGTGCCTAGGTTGACATAATGATCAAACTAGAGCACATAAATTGTCAGGATGATCAAAGCGGAGCACCTCAACTATGAGTGAATAAGCCAGAAATCAACTAATAGACTAAGATTTATCAGTATAACCTAAGTTAGACCGTATGACATAAGTACAAGACAAACGAAAATGTCACCTAGGTGTATGACAATGGTACTAAGTGGATTATTTCTCTAACTCCCCCTCTTAATCCTAACTTAGTAGAACTTATACCAAACTATTATTGAGGCCTTGACAACTAAGGCTCAAGCCACCTCTTACAACAAATTTTTTTATTTGTCCATGTAAAACGAGGAAAGAGGAAAAACCTCATGGGGAAAATCCTCCCTCAAGAATGGACATGAAAGAGATGATCAAAAAATGTCTTCAATGGGTCCTCTTCTTCACTTGAATGAGCTGAAAGAACAATTTCTTAGTGATGGACTTGGTGAATATGTTGTCGATGCCAAGATCGTGCATCAGTGCATAAATGTGTTGTAGACAAAGAACATGTGGAGAGGCCTCTTGATGGTAATCATTTTCTGATGGAAGAGCATCATAAGAATGTATTTTTATACAAGCATACTCTAATTTGGAAGCATTATCAATAATGGAAAAGATATCTCTGCAAACTATTTCCCAAATAACATCAAAAGATTCAACAAAATCTCCCTCATGTGTAGCTGTCATATCATGAATTAAACCATGAATCTTCTTCCCAATTTGATGAATCACCTTCATAAATATATAAAAAACATCACGAGGCTCTAAAATATCAGAATATATGTCATATGCAATAGAAAATATCATAGGTATGGTGTCTCCATGAGCGAATGGGTCCATAGTGGGAAAAGAGTGGGAAACTATATCACACTGACAGTTGAGTGAACCTGGATGGTCTAGAGACTTGAACATCGAACCATAGTTGGTGAGATCATGTCCAAACATATGGAACAAAATTTCCATGGAGGCCAATTCCATGTATTTCCAACCAATGAATGATATTCAAGACATAAAAGCAACATACACGAGTGACATAGTATTGGAAACTAGGCAATTTTGAGATTTTCCAACTAGTGAACTTGATGGTTGTAGGGTGTTTTGGGAATCAAATGGTTGGGGAAATGAGTATATGAATGTCATAAGATGTATATCATCATGTATATCACTTTCAAAATCATAATAGGAAGGATATGAATGAAGTGGGAAAGATATTTCAGAAGACACATTAGAAACTAGTAAAAAATGACTCGTTTTCGGAGGAAACTTTGGTGAACTATTTGGGGTTTATTCCAAGGAAGGGATGGAGGTTTAAGATTCTGATATATAAGAATGTAATTCAGAAACAAATACATTTGAAACAAATATATTATAAATTGGTTTCTTCCTTTCACTCAAAACATGCATGCACTTACCATTTTCTTGCTCCAAAGAGAGCTTGTGCTCCCCTCTTCTTACAAAATCTGGAACATCAATATTGTTCTCTAGAAGGAGCTTCGTCATTATGTCCATATTGTTTATGAAGAAAGATATTTCATGATGCGAACCTTTGAAATAACCACATGTGGCCCTTCTCTCTCTTACTCTTCATCCTCTTGGCTTTCGAATCCTCATCAGTTGAACTGGAGCTTTCTGTATCTGAATGCTTCTTCTCCTTCTCTCTTTGCTGCTTCAAATCCTTTCCTTTATTATTTCCTTTGGATTTATTTGACACACCATTATAAAGGGATTTATCCTTAGTGTATTTTATGGCACCCATCTACACTAACTTGTCTTGCTCCTGAGTCAATGGCTCCATGAAGTCTGCTAACGCAGGCATCCTCCAATTTCTAGTTGTAATATTTATTGAGTGGAATGTTCAAACAAACACATAATACTAAGTAAATAGCTTAGAAAGGATATACAAGATAAACTTCTCATATTTCTTCTCAATGCGACATTGTTTCATCTTAAGCACCAACGCTTTGAACTTGGTGAAGAAGTCTTGGATAGTCTCATAGTGAGCTGGACTTAGTGAGATTAGCTCATTTTCGAGTTGATGGCCTCTCATCTCATCAGTCTTCCTGAATAGTGACTCAAGCTTGATCCAAACTTCATTGGGTGTGCCAATACTATCTACATGGAAGAGTAGGTCTCTCGAAATGTTGAGACAAAGCATCCCAAACACCTCATGAAGTCTATTTAAGTACTTTGATTTCTCAACAGCAGAGTTGGGCTCAACTTTAGTACCCATGGTGACTCTGTACAGGCCTTTCGACCTCAGTTGGATCACCATTTCGAAATTCCATTCAAAATAGTTGGATGGGGTCAGCAATACATGAGTCTGCTCCATCCTACTTTCGCGCTGAGTGACAGAAACTTTGTTGTACCTACAATGCCAACACTCAAGTTTTCTTTGGAAAATTCCCTAAACAACAACTCAAACAATATGGATTTGATTTGCATATCCAAAAATCTCTGATACCATGTGAGAATCGATTCACATTAAGATCTAGGAGCTAAGTCAATATTCACAATCTAAGTTATTCACAAAATATGCAAGAAAATAGTAAAAGAGAGCAAAATAACACACATAGATGGTGCCAATAACTGGGATTATTGTTAGTGTGCAACTTTTAGATATGTGTGGTACATATTTATAATACAATGGGGAAAATACGTGAGCCCTTGGAGGCCATCTAGATGCATACAAGTGTCAGGCTAGGATTTGACCCCTAAACCCACCTAGGTGGACCAATAAGCTCCATAACCATACCAAACAGTCACAAATTCTAGTGTGAACATGGATGGAGCATGTTGAATCATAAATGAAGGCATGGGGGATCACATGTGTGAGTGGGAGAGTCTCTAGGAATCAATAACTGACCAAAGAGAGTCCAAAACCACTAGATACATGCACTGGCACCCTTAGTCAAACTAGATCCCTGATTTAAGGGATGGGGAGTGCTCCAAGGAAGACATGTCATTAATGAGGGCACCTAGATTGATAGAATGATTAAACTAGAGCGCCTCAACTGTCAGGATGACCAAAGTGGAGCGCCTCAACTGTGAGTAAATGAGCCAGAAATCACCTAATAGACCAATATTGATCAGTATAACCTAAGTTAGACCATATGACATAAGTACAAGACAAATGAAAATGTCACCTAGGTGTATGACCATGGTACTAAGGTGGATTATTTCTCTAACAATAGTAGCACAAAATAGAAAACAAAGATTTATACTGGGAAACCCTCGTGGGGAAAAACCCAACAAAACTTTATTTGTATAGACTTCACCAAAGTACAGTGCAAGAACCAAAGAACAAGACTATACTGCTTCCTCTCCTCTAGATGGGTTTTTTCTTCTCACTCTAGCCCAACTTCTTGAGTTTTGTGTGTGTCCAAATGATTGAGGCACCTCCCCTATTTATACTGATAAGCGAAGAATCCTAATAATCCAATAGGGACAACTTCTCCTTACTTCCAGGGTCAAATTATCTTGGGAGGCTCAAAAACACATTTTAATAATACTTTTGTGGGTACTACTGACCCGACTTACAACAGAGGTTTTACCTCAAGACTTTACATGACCAATTACATCAATGGCATCCCTAATCGAAGGAACAACCTATCTGAAAAGGGTAATAAAAACAATAGTACAAAATATAATATCTTTCATAGTTACATTTATTCAACACTCCCTCTTAACAAGGAAGGTATTCTATAACACAAAAATACATTTGTACAACTGACTGGCAAGTCTATACGTCATTGGAAGCTTTCACAACTATATCATCATTATCATTATCTATAGAATATCGCCATCACATAGCATCACGAGCATCGTATCTCAACACATCATCATAAGAATTGCATCACATATTGTCGGATCGTCACAAACATCACATCATGATCATCACATCTCGTCGCATCATCACGAGCATCACATCTCATCACGAGCATCACGAGCATCACATCTCATCGCACCATCATGAGTGTCACATCTCATCGCATCATCACGAGCATCTCATATTGTTGTATCATCACGAGCATCACATCTTGTCGCATCACATCACGTCACATGCAATAAACACAACATTCACAACTTAATGTGAAATCACCCACAACATCAAAAGATGTTGGATTGTTCTCAAATGAATGTGGTACGACAACATCCGCAAATGAATGTGTAACATCCCCGACCCTGCGATCGGCGAAGAGTACGTTACGATACATCAAATCATCCGAGAATCTAGCCCCATGAACATGAACATGCATACATATAATGTTGAAGCATGATACTTAAAAACATAAAACATATTACGAAGCATAATCATTCATATATACAATGGAAGCAAAACATATCAATTAACACTCATGCATATACAGATCAGCATTTAACATGCATATCATCATTCATCAACGATAAATATGATTGCAGACACAAGTTAGGTAAGAATACTTATCTTATTAAGAACTTGTTCCACAACCAGCTATGTCGCTGCAACGTTCCACCCAACCATAGGCCTGCGTGCTCCTTAATATCTCAGCAACGCTGCCACCCCCGAGCTGGGCATGATTCCACAAGGAATAAGGAACTAACAGGCTTACACATAGCCAAGGACAACAACACCAGAAGGGTACACAGTTCATCCAAGCCAACACAGTTGGGTTTATCAGGCGAACATCAGATCAGCCAAGCCAACCAAGTTGGGTTTATAAGGCCATCCAAGAGCTGGGAAATGCTAAATGCTAAGTTGGTGAGCTCATTGAAGAGCTAAAGACACCAACACTAGAGCTATCCTAACTTCTAGAACACCCACACACACCCAACACAAGGAAATCAGTCCCTTGCACTAGTGCAAAATGAGAGATTAGTGACCAGGAGACCAAAAAATTTGGTCACCACAATTTTTTTCAAGGGATAAATGACCAAAATTGATAAATTTAAGTGGGATAACTAAAAAATACCAAGATAAATGACCAATTTTGGTCACATGATAAAACTAAACTAAAAAAGACCAAGATAAATGATCAAATTTGGTCACAGGGTATCTAGAAAAAAATGACCACATAACAATTGGTGATTTATTTGGTCATTTTTAGTTGTGGATCGGTTCAGCAATGAAAAATTACAATTTTGACAATGTTGTATATTTTACTAAATTCTAAGACTACAAATGGATTCATAGATCCCCTAGAACTTAGTAAATTGCAGAGCCTCATGTGTTACAACTTCACTGTTAACACCAAATTAACTATGACAATGTCCTAGCGGTAAATTAACAATGACAATGTCCTAGTGGTGAGCTATTACTTATATATTTGAAAATAACTATACAAATATACCTATATATATTTGTTTTTAAATATTTTATTTATAAATAATATTAATTATTAAACTATTTACATTATAAATTAAAAAAAATATTACTAAGTATTTTTTATTATATACTAATAATACATATAGAATTTAAAAAAAATATACTAAGTAACTTTTTATTATATACTATTAATACATATAAAAAAATTAAGTTAAACAAATACAAATATGATAGAATTCAAGTTAAACAAATACAAATATGATAGAATTCAAGTTAAACAAATACAAATTTCATTCTATCATATTAGTGTAGTTTAACAATTTGGGTTTTGGCGCCAACGTGAAGTGGTGGGTGTCAATGTAGAACAATCTTACATTTCACTCAAGCCCAAGGTGACCCTGTTCAAGGCTTCAATGGCACAAGGTATGTTTCAATCTATGGCCATTTTGCCCTGTGTTCTTCCCTCCGCACAACATTTTGATGATCACCGGGACGCGACTGCAATGCAATGAAATATTCATCTCAGATCTTCAGGATGGAGTCCAATTCAAGGGTTTCTGCAATGGAAATCATGGTATTTTTGATGGGGTTCTTTCCCTTTTGTTAAGCTGAAATCCAGCATTCAGAGATTCGATCTGACTACCATTTCATAATTCCCTTCGAGGACTTCGGGTTCACACACAGAGGCGTCCTGGAAATCTATGTGAAGGATTCCTCGTACAAGGCCATCAAGGAGAATGATATCGACCTGGAGTCCATGGGGTTCTTCCTGAGCACCAGAGATGTCTGGCTTCACGTCTTGCAAGATCTGGAACATGGAGAAATTCACTGTGTACTCGAGAGTAAGCTCATCACACCCCTCCTTACATTTAAGGATTTGGAGAATTCACTTCCCTTCAACAAAAATTTCAAAGACCTTGAAGCAAACCGGTTTACTCTGGTCTTTGCCAATTGTATCCATGACATCGTGGTTTCAATGGATGTAACTACAATTATTTATAATATTGAGGGGGGAGGTGATGGCACTAGGCATTATCTTTCGGCCGGTGAAACCCTTCTGTCGAATCTTTTTTTCATTGTCTTTGATATCTGTTGCACTGGTTGGGGTTTGGATCTACGTGGTTATGAAAAACTGTCTTACGACCTACTGGACCCATGTATTCATGTCCGCCCTCGTCTATCTGAAAGCTCTAAATCTCCTATGCAAGGAAGAGGACAAGTCTTTCATTAAGAGAACCAAAAAAACCCATGGATGGGATGTTCTGTTTTATATTTTCATTTTTCTGAAGGGAATTATGCTTTTTACCCTGATTGTCTTGATTGGCACCAGCTAGTCCTTCTTGAAACCCTACCTGTAAGGAAAGGAGAAGAAATTTCTCATTGTTTTCATTCCCTTGCAAGTCTTATACAATATTTCTACTGTGGTGATCGATGAGACTGGGCCGTATGCCAAGGATTGGCTTTCCTAGAACCAGATGTTTCTCCTAGTTTACATGATCTGTTGTTTTGCTGTCTTGTTCCCCATTATCTGGTCTAACAAAATTTGCACCAAGCTACACATATTGACGGCAAGGCAGTTGTGAATCTGATAAGGTTGACTCTATTCAGACAGTATTACATTGTGGTGGTCTACTATATTTACTTCACTCGCGTTGTAGTTTATGCTCTGATCACCATAACTGCTTACTGGTATTCCTGGACTAGTGTCATGGCTGGAGAATTGGTAACCCTTGCATTCTATGTGTTCACTGGTTACAGGTTCCATTCGATTGGGCACAATCCCTATTTTGTGGTCGACGATTATGAAGAGGAGGTTGTTTCCCAAACATTGAAGCTAGAAGACGACTTTGAGTTGTAAGAAGGCAGGGATCTAATGGATCCCTTGGGTTTATGACTTAGGAATCAGATGATGATATGATTTTGGGTACTAGTTGCTATTAGAGTGCCAAATAATATTGGAATTAATCATAGCACAGAGGGATTAACAATAAGGGGTGGATCTGCTTTAAATGAAGCTTGATCTTCTCGGTCTTGTTTCTGGACTGTATGAATAGATCTCAAGGTACATTTCAATAGGCCAATTTAGTATTGTAATGTTCTTTTGCTTGTTATTTTTGTAATTGGAACAATTTCTCTTTGGTATGAGTTTGTAATGTTCTTTTTCGGTTGAATTTGATCACCCTTTTTTTTAATTAAAATTTGTGTATAACCCTAGAACTCTGAAATTGCTTCAGAAATTGCTCAAATGCAAGATAAAGATTATGCTAACTTGGAAAAAGGATTATCCAAGTAGTCTGGTGAACAAACACTTGTAAAAAAGAGTATGGATAGCCCCTACATCCGTTTTTCATTGTTAAGGTTTTGTCTTGAGTTCTTAATTTCCAATCTGATGTACCTAATTTCCTCCTCTTTCGGTATCTGGTAGGTCTTTTCTTCAGCCGCCAGAGCTTGTGATTTGCTGCGAGAGCTTGTGATTTGAAACCTAGTTTATGTGGTGTTCAACATTTGCAATTAACTGGTAAATATTCTTTCTTTATCTACAAGAGCCTGTGATTTGCTGGGAGAGCATGTGGTTTGAAGGTTTTGGATGCCTGCCCATGGAGTGCCTTCTCTATTGTTCTATGTTTGTGGGTAAGAACTCTTTGGACTTTCAAGATCTATAATTTGAGCCATGTTTAACTATTTTATGTTCAATGATAAAAACTCCATTTTTTTCTACAAATATATGACTAATATTTTGGCTACCCCATCGCAGTTTGCGATAGTGCGTGTTTTAGTTGTTTGATATGTGGTGTATGTTGATGAACTGTTGTTTCCATAGTGGGTGTTTGGGTGGCAGATATCCCATATATTTGCCCCAGTTGTAGTTTGTTTAGGCCTAAACCTTCAAAGCGACTTGAAGACATCTCCATTCCAATGGTTAGTGTAGGTTGTGATATAGCTTATGTATTTTTTTTAATTTTAGAATATCTTGATGAAGGAATGCAGCTGCCAAAAAATACATCTATTTTAGTGCGCCGAGTTCCGGGAAGGCCTCGCATGCCAATTGCGACAGAGAAGAAAAAAGAGTACACCCTTTCACCTCTGTGCCTGTTTAGGTTATATTTATAGTTTTTACAATGTAAATGGTGGCTTCGAGTTTGCAATGCATTTATTTGGATATGCTACCAGTTCCTATAATCTAGTATGGTGTATGAATGATGTTTCAACTTTCTCAGCATTATGAATGGTTGATTTTGTGGTTCAGATCTAGCTAGACTAGTACACATGACAGATGAATAATCTTGAGATTAGAATTATAATTGTTGTTATTTACAGGCCAAAATAAATTGAAAAACCCAAAGATCAAGCTTTACTACCTAAGAATGGGTTTTAGACTTATGATTCTTCTCAGTTCAAATTTGTAAGGATACACACCTTTGTACTTCTCAAAGACAATGACTATCTATCACTGAAGACTACATAATAGATTATTAATTATTCATAATTTAAACATGTAGCCTGATGATTTAGAGTGGGATGAATTTGGTAATGATCTCTATTCACTACCTGAAGTGCCTCAAGCAATACAGACAACAAATTCACAATTAGTGTCTGCAAATAAAGCTAACAAAGATATCAAGATTAAGGCTCTTGTTGATTCAACTGCATTGGAGTGGCATGAGTGAGACATATATGGGTTGTTTATAATGCCTTTTTGGTGTATTGCTTGAGAATAATTTAAGGGATAAGATTAATAGGAGAAAACAAGTTGGAGTATAACAAATAATACTTTCAAGTGTCTTCCTTACACTTTCAACTATCTTTGCAAGCAAACACAAGAAGGATATACTGGAAGAGGATTTGGCAGAGGTGTTGGAGGAAGGGGTCTAGCAGGAAGAGGATTTGGTAAATATATTAGGATTGTTGTTTATCTTTCATTAGCTTAGTGTTATTACTAGAATTTTGAGATATTATTTGTTTGCTTATTTCATGGGAGGTCAACTTTCCAATGTGTGTTTGGATTCTGTGCTCTATTGTTGTCACGTTTTATTAAATGTACAACAGCAACAATGCGATCTTTTCATTTATGTTCTCACCCTCTCAAGGATTCAATATTCCTATGCTTTAATTGGTTTTTTGGGATAAGTATAATTGATTCTTATTATTTTTCAGTGTTTGGGTTTTACAACTATAAAAATGTGCACACTTAAAAGCTATTCAATTATTTTTAACATTTTGATGGATTGGCTAATGCAAAATTGGTGTCCTCAATTTGAAGTTGAATTTGGCACTAAGCTTGCTTAAGTAATATGACTGAGGTTTGATTCTTTTAATGAATGAATGAACGATGATGTGGGTGGAGAAGAGAATATGAATGAACCAAGAACGGGATTTTTTGCTGACAATGAAATTTATTTTTCATGGAGGATGGAGGATGTTGGAGGAATTGAGGTTAGTATTTTGTGAAGGTTGCATGCGATTAGATGGTAGGTAGATGCTTGTTTGATAGGGTGGACTGTGGACGTTTGTTCCTGTAACATGAATTTTGACAATGAGGGTTATACAATTAAATTTTAATGAAGTTCAGGGAAATATATGATAGTATCAAACAATACAGTCACGTAGTAATGTTCATACAAATCTAAAATATATATTATTCACTTCCAAACCACAATGATGGTATTCTTAAGTTTTCAAAATTGACAGTAGTTTTGTCTTCAATTGGGCCCATATTAACATGGAAGTTATGAATCTGAGATAAAGCACTTTCAAAATTGACATTAGTTTTATGTCTTCAATTGTGCCTGTATTAATGTGGCAATTATGAATCTGAGATAAAGCATTGACTATAAGGAGTTAGTTAAAATTTATTACTTAAAAATTGAATTTTATGAATACATTTATGAAGATATTAATACCTCAAACTTTCCCTTTTTTCATTTAAGTAAAATTATCTTAGATGAATGAATTTGACCTAATGTGGATAAATTCCATTCTTATGCAGATTGACATATGAATTTCAATGACAGGAACGACATTCAGTATTTGTTTCAAAGAAACTTGGGAAACACAATCATGATCATACTCTATTTCAAAAAAAACTTAATTATAATATTAAAGAGATTGTCACTATGGGCAGACCATACTACATATCATGGGGAAAATTGAATAGGAAAGTTTATTGTCTATGAAGCGAATTCAGAGTAGACATGTGAGCTTTGATTTCTAATTGATAGGATACTAAAGGGAACTACGTGCAAGTACAGAGCTCAGAATGCTCCTAGAAACTCGAAAGGTTTGAAGTGCATGTTAGGTCTGGTTATTTCTTACAATAAAAGAGAATCCAATCCAAATAAAGTGGTTTCTCCACCTTTGAGTTTAATTAATGATCAAATAGAAAGATGGCCAAAAATTGTTTCACTGTAGTTATGTTCATAGTTGGCCAACACTGTAGAAACCCATGAATGTTGAATTTTTGAGTAAAGATAGTTTTCCTTTTGTATTAACTGGTAGAGATGACGGATGTAGAAATTTTACTTTCACCTTGTCGAGCTTGCTTAGATTTGGATGGGTAGTTTAGGTCTAAAGGAATTTTATGATGAATTAATGATGCAGGGCATGGAATGGAATGAAAAACACCACCACAAGGATATGCCTGTCATAGATGTAAAGTTCCTGGTATGTTCATCATGTCTAGTAACTTTGTAGGAAAACTGTTCATTAAGAGCATGGTTAATGGGCTAGATATGGGTTCTCACCATCTTATTTGTTTTCTCTAGGACATTTCATCCAGCATTGTCCGACAAATGTGGATCCCAATTTTGACCTCAAAAGAGTGAAGCCTCCAACTGACATTCCCAAATCAATGCTTGTTGATACTCCCGATGGCTCTTATGGATTACCAAATGGGGCAGCTGCAGTTTTGAGGCCTGACGAGTAAGTCATTTGAACCAAACCTTCATCATTGACAACACTATAAAGTGGAAGGTCTATGAAATTGGCTATGCATTACTTCTCAATTTTTCGTTGTTGATTAAAATAATTTGTCATGTAGAGCTTCTTTTGACAAGGAATTTGAGGGGTTCCCATCTAACTGTTGTCTTGGTGAACTGCCACCTGAATTGCATTGTCCATTATGCAAGGAAGTAATGAAGGATGCTCTGCTGACTAGTAAATGTTGTTTCACTAGCTAATGTGACAAATGTAAGATAATCGGAGAAAAATTACGTAGATATTACTTTGGTGTGATGTTTTATAGATTGTGTGATTCATAGTCTATGTTTTTGTCTAGCAAATGTTGTTAGTGTTTAAACCTATGAATTTGTTTCCATCAATTTTAGGCATTAGGGACCATATCATATCAAATTCCATATGTGTATGTGGAGTAACAAACATTCTTTTAGATGATATATTACCAAATAAGGCTCTTCGAGATACCATAAATTGAATTTTGGAGACCAACACCAACAGTACAGAAAATGCTGGCAGCTTGCTACAAGTTCAAGGTATATTAGTTAGCCAAAAAGTATGCATGGGTACAAGTTGATACTAGCTACCTACTTATGTCTATCTGATGGTCCAAGTATTTTCTGTTACAGATATGGAGTCAGCCAGGCATGCCAGGTCTAAAGTCTCATCTCCTTCTCTTTCAGGATGTGCAAAGGAGGCAAACACAATGCCTTCAAGGTTGTACATGCCAAATGTGAAGGAAAACATTTCTGAAAAGAAGCCACCTGTTAACCAGCCACAACAATCATTAGAGAAAAATCGCTCTACAAACATAGCTGGCCCGCTTGAGGCAACACATGAGTCTATGAGCACAAAAAAGCCTTTGTCGCAGGAGAGTGCCCCATTGGTTGAGGAAGAAGTTCAATAGAAGTTTCATGTTGTTGAGCCAAGTAGTTATTACTTAGCATGTTTAATGGGGTGGTTCTTTTGGATTTATGGCTTTGTGGATTTTTTTATCCATGATAAGTAGGTATATATCTGTAGCAGTGTTTCTCACGCACTTCAAACTTTGCTCGTTTTCAGCAAGAAAGAAGAAAAATAAGCGAGCTCGACAACTCTCTACTAGTAAGTCATCTTTATATTGCTTTTCACTTGGGAAACTAATGTATTGGAAAGTGTTATAGGATTTTTTTTTTGTATTATCTAATTTCACTATAATTTCCTTTCCTAATTAGAAGCCAATGGATGCATTTGTAAATGATGAATGTTGGGTGCTTTATCATTGTTACAACCAATGAGATGCAGTGGAGAGCATCACAGGATTTTGGTGCTGAAGGGTGTACGATGCCATATGATGCACCTACTGCATATAATTCTTGGCCTGGTGCATAGTGGGGACCAGAGGCTTACATGGCATGTAATGGTGGCGTCCCATACATGGGTTATGGACCTAATCCCTTTGACATGCCATTTAGTGGACATATTATGCCAACAGATATGTATGGAGCATAGGGATATATGCTAGGTTTTGTCCCTCTTGTTCAAAGGTGAGGTATTATTTTGTATTGATTTATCTTACTATATCTAAATGAGTTTTTTAGATATAGGATCGTACTTACAAGACTTGGCCAAGTCTTTTGACTACCTAAGTTTGACTTGCTGAGTCAAGCATGATGATTACACTTGGTCAAACTGGCCATAACTTGTTAAGTTTGAAGACATGGTCAAACACATCTTAATTTGCTAGTTTTACTAGGATTAGGCAGGCTTGGAAGACATGGCCATACTTGGTGAGTTGTGCAATACTTACTCAAGTTTGACCTGTAAAATAAAAAACTATACATGTCCAAACCTAGACTAAAAAACACGTTCCTGAATTGTTTTTGAAGCCTAGTTTTGTAGTGAGTTTGTTTTCCAAGTATTTACCTATTACGAGCCAATCTTACTCTTAAGTTTGTGGAGTCATTTCAATTTTGAATCTTTTGACTTTAGATAAGATTGAATACATTTGTTCTAACTGAGCAAGTTTGTAAATTTCATAGAATATATGGATTATGGTAATGGGTAATTACAACTCTGCTCATCCATTTTTGAGTAGAGAGGAGTTTGAAGCTAGGCAAGTTGAGCAGAGGAGAAAAAAGCTAGAATATGAGCAACGACACAATAGCAAGTAAGAAACCTTTAATTTCTAGAAATTAAATGCATATTTTCGGTGTTTTGACAAACCAAAGTTATGTATTCCATAATTTTCCTTTATCATATCAAAGAAAATTGCTTTCGGGTTGACAGTGTTTGGGAATTGTGTTCCCAAAATTTTGCCATCTAAGTAGCAGAAAAAAGCATGCACACATGAATAGAAATTAAGCAACCCTTTTTCCTCTTCTTAGTAGTGTTCATATTTCTTTATGATCCTTAGATCAGTGTTCTAATCTAATACTATACGGAAATAACAAAAGGTTCATAATGCATAGAATATAAAATTCTGTGCAAACTCCAAACCAACACCAACCTGAAAACAACCAGGAAGGTGTACCATAAGTATATGACAAACAAAGGACATGTATTTGGGAAACAATTTAGCAACTTAGATGAGGGTTATGTGATTTATTTCTATTCTATCTTCATTAAAGGCGCAGTAAAAAATAGCATCAAAACACAAAACACAAGAAGAAGCTTTCATTCACATCAATTACATTGCAATTCTCGTACTCCACAGACATCTTCTCACTGTCTGTCACAAAGTTTGGATAAATGTATCCACGATCAAATTTCATTCCCTCTACAACATACAGATGATTTTATGCACTTTTTTCCCTTTCCTCCCAACTCTACTCATAGCCTCTGCTATCATGTTCCCTATTTCATAATTATTCCCAACACTCACTGCAGCAACATCTGCTAATTCAATGTCAGGAGAATAATACAGATTACAAATTTACAAGGTGTTCACATGCATAACCATTTACAGATAAAATCAGTCCCAAATGTTACACAAGAGATTCCTCAACATTCTACCCTAGAATCTTCAAAAAACTCTAAATGACAATTTTGAATCAACTATTCCCATGTCAAAAGTGCTCCATAGACTAAGCAACTAAAGCCATTAAAGATCTAACAAGACCAGAAGCAGAAAACCTACCTACTCAATATGTGAGGACTTACCTCCTTTGACAAACCGTTGAGTTCAAAAACAAGGGCCTTTACTGTCTTTTCAATGCCCCTAGTCATTTGAATAGGATTTGCTCCTGCTGCAACAACTTGAACGGAAAGGTTTATGATTCAGATTCTTATTCACAAATATTAAAATACGAGGAAGCTTTGTCTGTTGGTTTTTTTTCTTAAAGATCAAGTTCAAGCTCGACAATTGACAAGAAGATCACAAATTCTTCTTCAACAATGCTATTAGCATTTTTCCATTCAGATACCATCTTAAACCCACTGAAGCATTGAATTTAGAATAATGAAAACCAGCCACCATAAGGACCAATAAAAATGAATAAAAACTTAATACAACACTAGTGACAACAAATCACCTTCAAACACCTTCAGCTATTAAACCTTGCACAAGTACAACAGATGTTGTAGTTCCATCACCAGCTAAATCATTTGTCTTTGTTGCATCTTGTCTTACCCACTTGGCCCCAATATTTTCAACTTCTGTGTCAGCCTTGTAGCGCTTCAGGTTTTGAGCACAATTGGTCATTATTTGAGCACATCTACACCAAAAATCTCAACAGGTTTAAGCATGATCCATTGGAGAATTGGTCTTCATATACTACAACCTTCGGATGCTCACAAAACCATTGCAGGCAAAGGATATGGAGATCCAATTTTTATTTAGATAAGATTGATTTAGTCTTTGATTGGGTCTTGGAGGATGAATTTCCTGCTGATGATTTGAGTTGGCTTGATGAGGAGACTGAGGATCCCTCTAGTGTACCATTTTTTGAAATGGAAACACTCAATACACCTGCATCACAGTTGTTGCTTCAATCTAGTGATGTTGGCACTATCTCCCTTAGGCTCTATTCTAGGTGTTCTACTTCTCGTAGTCATGCATGAGACTTAAGATTGGACTTGGAGACATTGTTCATGAAATCATTTTTCAGTTCACTATTTTGAATATAAATATGGAGTACCAATTTTTGTATTATCATTTTTTATGAGATGATCCAATGAATTTTTTCATAAATGTGGTTTTATAACTTATATGGATTAGAATTGTCATTAGTTTTTTTGTGCACAAAATTTACTATATTTTGAGTTTTTTTTCTTTTTGCCGAGTCTTAAATGAGTCTTTCCTAAGTCACCGACTCTGTCTTTGCCAATTTCAAGTCTGACAACATTGATGATAATACCCTAGTCGCTGATGATTTGGTATAGCATGGGTGAGCAACAACATTATGGTTGTTTTTGGGCAGTTTTGAGACATTTTCACCCTTAGAACAACAGTGATCAGACCATTTCTCATATCTGGGCATGTATTAAGCAGTTCTGGGCAACAAGACAACCCTTAATCTCAACTTCTGTGTAGCTTTGATGTATATTGCAGCCTCCAAAGAGAAAGATGAGGCATGTTGGGCTCATTCTGGTCTAATCTTAGCATATTACAGACATATTCTGACCTTTAAGTAGTAAATTTTCTTCAATCTCAAGTCTGGGAACATTCTTTGACAGCCTGGGCATGCTAGACCTATCCCTGTGCATTCCAATAGAAGTCAACAGTCATAAAACCTTGTTTTTTTAAAATTTGGGTAGTTTTGAGTAGGTTCTGGGTATGCATATGAGTGAAACCAGCAGCAAATTGCGGTGATTATCAATTCTGGGAACATTGTAGACAAGTACAATGGTGAGGAAACAAGTCTGAGAAGTCTTTTGAGGGAGATCATTAGTAAAAGGGCTTTGAATAAGCATGAAACTCAGTTCTGAGTGTAAACAGTAGCATCCAAACAACAATGAAGGAACAATTTGAGCAAATCCTGTGGTGGAAACAACAGTAACTAACCTGTGATGTAATGTTGGATATCCTCCTGACAACTTGTAATAGGTTGGCATAATTGAAGACCTGTTTATCAACAAACCTGGGAGAATAATGTGGGAAATATGGTGCACTGGATAGAAAACAAGTGCACAACCTTCGTAGATTATATAGTATAGAAGAGGTAGAACCACCCCTTGCCTCATAGCCACAGTATCCTGAAGCAACAAACTGTTGGATACCTTTTCTAGACTTGGGTAAAAGTGTTGTCTGTTAAAGAAATGTAACTGCAGAAGATATTCTATTTTGTAACACAGAAGAAATGTAACTGCAAATCCCTCTACCTTACAATCATAACAATATTTATTTCTGGGCTCATATTTTAGTTCAAATTTCCCAAGTCAGTGTGATTTGGTTCCTATACAGTGGATTGATGTTTTTCAGGAATTTGTGTTGGTGAAATGGATACTGGCCATTTTTGTTCAATTTTAAGTCTTTATTTTTTCTGTTTGATGTGTTATTTCATTAAAATGACTTATCAAAGTATTTCCTCTAATATTTCGAGGTACTTGGGTGGAGCCTTTGATGCAGAGTCGTTGGTATAGAATTTTTTACATCAGCTTGCAAGCAACTTGGCCATCCTTGTAAATGTATATGACACAACCAATAAATCTTTTTCTGTGCTGATGTATGGTACGGGCTCTAATAGCCACCACATAAGCGAATTGGATTTTGGAGATCCCGATAGAAAGCATGAACTGCATTGTTAGTATGTCTTGTGAATTTTGAATACTCAATGGTGTTGTTGCAGCTGCAACTTTTCTCCCCAAGTTTCTTAAATTTTGGGCCCCTCCTTATCATTTAAAGTTGTTTGATCTCGTGAGGTCTTGCTTTAACTTTGGTTGATTCTGATTATTAGATTGCGGCTTGATTTCAGAGATCGTTTGTGTTTGATTTTCGTGTTGGATCGAAGGTGTGAATTTGGAGAAGTCAAATCTTTGTCCTTTAAGGTCCGCCATTTCGCAGGAAGAACGACTTTAGCTGTTGCTGATCCTTAACTGTTCAAAACACTTAAGTTTTCTTGAATCGGGTGTCCTTTTATGTTGAATTGGAAGATCCAATCTTTCCCCCTTTCGTTGTTGCAGCTGCCAAAGCGGTTTGGCGTCCGAAGTGTAAATTGCTCCGACTGCCGACGCGCATTGATCTTTATTCGCCTTCCGCTGTTGCGGCTAGGAAATCCATTTGACTTCCGATGTCCAAACCGTGCCGATTTCTGATTGAAGTGTTTCTCGCCTGCGTCAAATGTCTTTAGCCTTCTTTTGTCCGCCGTTGCGGCTAGGATAGTCCTTTAGCCTCCAAAATGCAAAGACGTCCGATTGCCGATTTAGGTTCTCTCCAGCCCGCGTTTCGCGTCTCGTTAGTGCCTTTCTTTTCCGCCGTTGCGGCCAGGAAAGTCTTTCCACGTCTGATGCCAAAGCTTGCCGACTGTCGATTTATAACTTTCCCGCCCAAAGCTTAATCGAGACTCTGTCCGGATGCACCTGGCTATTTTCTTGTGGATTTACCATTCCGGGCAGATAATTTTAATGTTTAAAATCCCATTCCAACGAATAATGCACCGTAATTGTTTGCAGGAGGAATTCGATGGACTGTTGAAGCGACCCGGAGTGAAGGCTTAGCTTGGTCAAATCGAAACCGACAGGATCACAAGAAAGACAAAGCGGAGAAAAGGACAAAACAAGCAAACGACAGAGGCACATACTAGGAAGACCTATCAGTTACTGATCAGAAGATAAACGCTCACAGAAAATAATTGGGAAGACAAAACGACCAGAAGAGGAAGCTGAAACGTTGAAGAGACTGGAAAGTCACACGCTGGGGGGATCCCTAACGATCTAGGGTGTAGTTTAAATACTGTAAAGATAGGACTGATAAAGGGCTTTTTCCCTGAAAAATTTGGAAACTCTTTTGCTTGTAAGAGGAACTACTTCGTTTTACAGTCAGAAAGTGCAACTTTTGCCGCTGGAGAGAGCGAAATGTGGAATGTATCAATACGATTAAATGAAAAATGTTGAAGAGGAACTATTTCGTTTTCAGCCGTGTTTCATTTACTGTGAGAGTATTTAACTTCCTGAACCTATGTTCTTGTTGAGTGTTCTTCAGTATTTTTTGGGATGTCTTCCACTGTGAGTAATAAATGTTGTTCATAGAATAATCGGCTATCTGGTTGTTTAAATATCTATAATTGTTCATGTGTCTTGAATGAAGTATCAACTATCTGTAACTCTTCATAATGCACGTACAAAATGTATTACTCACCAATGAATGATAACTCTTCTCCCTAGGGATAGTTTAGGTAGTTAGTTTAATTTTTGTGTTGTATGTGTTTTGGGGTGCTTGTGAACCTTAAGACGAGAGGTAAGAACCTGCACATCACATTGTGACTATTCCTTGCATATTCAGCACCCTGCATTGTTAGTTAGGCACTTGCATATCATACTTTAAGTTAAAAAATACAAAATTCACGATGGACCGGGCCGCAACCGGTAAAGCCTTTGTTTTGTTACTTGACTTACAGTAGCCAGACCGCAAACCGGACGGATTCCCTATACCAAACAGTCAACGGGCTAGTTGGGAATGTTGATTGGGGAGAATCCCTTACTGTTGTCACCTGTGAATTTTCAGGCCCCAACAGAATTGGCGCTATAAGGAGGGCCGCCAGTGCATGGCTGGCTGAGGAAACCCATTTTCCCGAGAATATTCCACCGGTAACAGTTCTGAAAGCAGTGGGTTCCATAATTCAATTCCAGAAGAAAGAGAACATCTATATTTGGTCAGTAATGAGATTGTTAATGATCTGAGAAGGCATACCAGGGCATACGTAAAAAATATTGGAGGATTGCCAATCATCCCTGAATAGCCCAGAAGAGAGTATAAAAAGAAAGATCGTCCTGTAACAGAAGACTCAGTGTTGGTGGGAGACTAGGAAGAGCTTGTAGAATCTGCTTTACAAGAGGTTGTACTACCTTTGAATCAAGAAGGACCGGAGACCCCTCACAGTTATTCTACTCATACTCCAGTTGGTTCACCTCCTCACTCCCCACCCAGATTCATGGCAGGAGTAAATGCTAATCCACCACCTAACCCACCTAATCCACCTCCTGCATGGAGAGCCAGGTCACCATTAAACCTTACACCTCCTTTACATGACCTACCTCAAGCCTTTGACAAGATGTTGCCCAAGTTTGATCCCAATGAGAAAATACTAGTAGATGATCACTTACAAAGCTTTTACTTGGCAATTGAGGGATTAAGGGCCAGGGAACATGAAGACATGGTATGTAGACTGTTCCCGCATACCCTCAAAGGAGCCGCAGCATCATGGTACTTTGGATTGCCTGCTAACTCTATCCCTGATTGGGATACCTTCGAAAGAATGTTCAGAAGTAAGTATGCAACTCAGAAAACTCATGCAGCTCTCATGAAAGGGCTGTGCGCGTTGAAGAAAGAAAGAAAAGAAAAAGTGCACAGTTTCATGCAAAGGTTTGCAGCATATCTAAAAAACTTCTCTGAAACAGATAAGCCTTCAGATAAAGTTCTTATTGAATACTATACTTCAGCTTTAGGCCCTGATTTGGCCATGTTTGCCAAAGGTAGGGCCAAGCCTACTCTGACAGAAACCTATGAAGAGGTAGAAGTGGTGGAAGCTGAAAGAGAGAGCATTGAAGACTATCCAGAACAGTCTGGAGAGAAAGGCACAGGAAGAAAAACCTTATTGTTTACCAAGCCTAAGGAAGAAAAGTCTACAAATTTGGAAAATATGGCCAAAATGATGCAGAATCTTTCCAATAAAATCATAGATATGGAAAAAGAAAAGGAAGCACAAAAGTTTTACAAGCCATATTATAAGAAAAGAGAAGATAACCACCAGTCTCAACCACCTCCGCACAATACTGCATCTATGAATTTAACAGAGGTAGGCTTGGATAATTTTTGCACATTCCACCAACAGCCACACTCTGAGAAGAATTGTCCGCAGTGGATAAATTCGATGACGTTAGTCATGAATCAGCTGTTAGATTCTAGATTGACGGAAGAGGAAAATGAAGAAAGAAAAGAAAATTCTGCTTCTACGTCTACTAAATAATAGGAAGAGGAAACCATGGCTTTATGGAATTCTATCTCACTATTTGATGCTAAAGAAGAAAATACTCAGGGGTGCAAAGATGTTATGGAAACCAATGTAGCCACGAGGAGCCAAGGGATGGTTAAGGAAGACAGCCTTATACTCCCAAAGATTAAGAGGCTGCAGAGAAATGTTAAGAAGAAATTTCCAGACAAATCGTTGGCTGATAAAATTCCAGAGTTCACTATCACCAGCCAAGATCCTAGACAGAGTGACGTACAGGCCAGGCCCAGGGAAGAAAATGCTGGAAAACCCCATCCCATCGAGCAGCCGATGGATTATGACATTGTGGAGGATTTAAAGAAGATAAAAGCGACTGTTCCACTATTCGAAATGTGTAAAGTGCCGCAGCAAAAGGAAAGACTATTGAAATCACTTGAAGCATCGGACGAGAAGCTGCCCGCTAACAACCAACCTCAGGAAGAGGAATAAATTGGAGAAACCAGCGTTGGAGGTAAGTCTAAAAGCAAACATCCACCTTTCCTCCTCACGTTTGAAATTTTCAATCATAATGTACATAACTGTTTGGTAGACTCAGGGGCGTCAGTAAATGTTATGCCCATATCAGTATGTAAAAAGATCAATGGGAAGCATAAGCCATCCACATGGAGGGTGGTTCAATTGGACAGAACGGATGTAAAGGTAATTGGTGAGCTGGAAGATGTCCTAGTCCGTCTGGCATCTAACGACAAAGTTTTCCAAGTTATTAACATCGTGGTGGCTGATATACCAGATGCTTACGGTCTCGTCCTGAGCAAATATTGGTCGGCCAAATTAGATGGATATTTCGCCTTAGATTGGTCGCATCTGTGGTTGCCGTACAAAGGAAGCCCGAACTAGATCAAGATTTTAAGAGAGCCTCACATGAAGTACAATGTTACTCAACTGGAGGAGAAGAATGTACCAGTGGATTCTGTATTGGGAAACTATTTTATTGAGTTGGAACCAGGTAATTACCAAGAAGAAGAAGCCAACAACACATCTGATACCCAGCCTGATCTCCTTCGATTCTCACAGGCTGATGAGATTGACTGTAAAATAGTAGACTTAGCAGTAGGAGTAGATTCATTTTCAGTATTTAATGATTTTTGGACTTTATTTTTTGATGGCTCTAAGACATTAGAAGGGTCAGGGGCTGGCTGTGTCCTGATTGACCCACAGAAGAATAAACATTTCCTTTCATGTAGATTAGATTTTGAGTGTACTAATAATACAGCTGAGTACGAAGCACTGGTGCAGGGACTAAAGAAGGAAATTGAATTGAAGGTAAGTAATCTAAAAGTTTTTGGGGATTCTGAAATTATTGTGAAACAAATCCGGAATTAGATACATTGTATTTCTCCCCACTTAAAAGCTTACCAGAATGAGGTATGGAATTTACTGAAATATTTTAATGCATTTAACATTATTTCAATTCCAAGAATAAAAAACGCAGCTGCTGATCTATTGGCCACATCAGTCGCTAGACTCGTACCCACTAATAATCGATGTTCTGTTGAACTGCTTTTCAGGCCCTCTGTACCTGATATGATTACGAACCTACGAGTGTTCGATGATGACCAGCAGATCATAGAATGTTTAACGAACGTTGAGGTGTTTAAAGGAGCGATCATAGACGATGAAGAGCATTAGGCTGAGATGAAATACGATAATTTCATTCCTAAAGGAGTCAGAACGTTGGAAAAAATGTTCGATTTAAATGAAAAATTCAGAAGACCACCCAACGTAAAGACACATAGCTCATCGCTACAGTTCGAACTGATAAATTTAGGGACTGAAACAAATCCCAAGTTTGTGAATCTCGGTAAATGCTGTTCACCAACAGAAAGAGACAAATTCATCAGTCTATTTAAGCAATATAAAGATTTTTTCGCATGGACGTACGAATATTTGAAAACGTATGACACCGGCATCATCAAACATGTCGTCCCCATTAAAGCAGGCATCAAGCCATATCAGCAACCTTTGAGGAAAATGCATCCAAAATTGGAACCGCTGATTCAAAGTGAAGTGAAGAAGTTATTGGACGCAAGAATCATCTTCAAAGTGAGACACTCTGAGTGGGTATCAAATCTGGTACCAGTAAGGAAAAAGTCTAGAGAAATCAGACTCTGCGTGGATTTCAGGAACCTAAACCGTGCATCAGACAAAGATAACTATCTCGTGCCCCCCATGGAGTAGTTGCTACAAATGGTTTCGGGTTCTGAATTGTTTTCATTATTAGATGGCTTCTCTGGATACAATCAAGTGCTGGTAGCCGAAGAGGACAGATTAAAGACAACGTTCAGAACCAAGTGGGGAACCTTTGCCTACAGAAGGATGCCCTTTGGGCTTATAAATGCTGGGGCAACATTTCAGAGTGCTATGGACATAGCTTTCCGCGGGCTGATTGGCCGAAGCGCTGTAGTATACCTTGATGATATTACAATATTCTCGAAGAGAAGGGGAGAACATGCATTTCACTTAAGGCAAATTTTTGAACGCTGTCGTAAGTATGGCATTTCACTCAATCCTAAGAAGTGTGTATTCGCTGTCATGGAAGGAAAGTTGTTGGGCCACATAGTTTCAAAGCAAGGGATCTCCATTGACCCAGAAAGAATCAAGGCCATTGAACAAATCCCCTTGCCCCATAATAAAAAGGGGATGCAATCCTTCATGGGAACCATAAATTTCGTACGAAGGTTTGTGCCTGATTTCGCCCAGACTGTTAAGCCGCTGCAGCAGATGGTCAAGCAGAACGCACAATTCAAGTGGACTGAGCTTGAGAAGAATGCTTTCAGCAAAATTAAAATTGCTGTTGCACATGCGCCTTCCCTGAAAAGCCCAGACTTTGATAAAGACTTTATTCTGTATACATTTGCATCCGATGATTCACTGGCAGCGGTGCTCACCCAAAAGGAAGAATGGGGGGATGAATTCCCAATCTCCTTTATGAGTACTAGTCTACAAGGGGCTGAATTAAACTACCCAGCCATTGATAAGAAAGCTTACACAGTATTTAAGGCAGTGAAGCAATTCAGGCCTTATATATTAAAAAATCGAACCAAGGTAATAGTCCCCTACCCAGCTGTAAGATCCCTTCTCATTCAGAAAGAGTTAGGAGAAAGAAGGGGCAACTGGGTAACAGCTCTTCAAGAGTACGACCTTGAATTCAAACTAGCGTCTATAGTGAAAGGTCAAGGGTTGTGCAAATTGATGACTGAAAGCGGGAACAACGAAGAACAAGCATGGGAGGATGAGGCTGAATTACATGTAATGGATGTATGTCCTCTGTTTACAGCTCCGGAGTCTTGGTATAGAGACCTTGTGCATTAGCTGCAATCAGGGCTGTTGCCAGAACATTGGAATTCCAAACAAAGAAGAGCTCTGTGTCTTAAATCGGCCTCCTATCAGCTTGTTGAAGGAGTATTATTCAAAAATAATTATGACGGGGTTCTCCTCAGATGTCTAGAAAAAGAAGATGCGAAGAAAGTAATGACAGAATTACATGACGGTCCTGCTGGGGGACATTATTCAGGAGACACTACAGCCCACAAAATCCTCAGAGCTGGTTACTATTGGCCTACACTCTTCAAGGATGCACATGCACATGTCAGGAAATGTGATATTTTCCAAAGGTGTGGCGGAAGACAGCCTAAAGCAGTAGCACCCCTAAATCCTGTGATGACCACGGAACCATTCGAGCAGTGGGGGCTGGATATTATTGGAGAAATAAAACCGAATTCTTCCCTGTAGCACAAGTACATTCTTATTGCGACTGATTATTTCACTCGCTGGGTCGAAGCTATTCCGCTGCGCAAGATAAATGAAGACGAAGTCATCAACTTCTTACAAGACCACATCATGACCAGGTTTGGAGTTCCAGTTTCGTTAGTTTTTGATAATGCCAAATACTTTTCATCAATCAAATTGACCGCTTTTGCTCATGATAAAGGGATAAAATTGCATTATTCTGCTAATTACTATCCACAAGGAAATGGCCTGGCTGAATCCTCTAACAAAAATTTGATTAGAATTTTAAAGAAGATTGTGGTAGAAAACCAGAGGAGTTGGCACTCCGCGTTACCAAATTCCCTTTGGGATGATAGAGTCACCCCCAAGTCCGCGATTGGAGTGTCTACATATACCCTTGTCTATGGTAAAGAAGCCATCCTTCCTCCAAATATCATGCTACCATATTCCATACTAGCTCAAGAGTCTAGGGGGTTGGATGATGAAGTTTTACAAATAAGAATATATAATCTCCTGAAAGCAGAGGAGGCCAGATCTAAAGCCAAAGAACGCTTTAAGCTACAACAAGAGTCAGTTAAGAGATGGTTTGACAAGCATAAAGCTGGAACAAAAGACTTTGAAGTAGGAGACTTAGTCCTCAAATGGGACCACCCCCATGATGAGAAAGGAAAGCACACCAAATTCCAGCAGTTGTGGGTAGGCCCTTTTCAGATTGCAGCCAAGCTTGGTCCTTCTACTTACAAGTTGCAAGATTTGCAGGGGTGGGAGGAGAACCTACCAGTAAATGGTTTGGTTTTCAAGCCTTATTTTTCCTGAGTTTTTTTGAATGCTTCTGTCCTGTATATAAATGATCCATCTGGTAGTCTGTGAGTCACGTTTTTTAATTTGTTTAGTTTGATTTTTCTTGTTTTCAATAAAGGGAGCAAACCTGCGGTTGCATGGGAACATCAGAATTTTTGGGAGTGATAAACAATTTAGTGATCAGACTGTGGGTTGCTGTTTATATTAAAGATTTTCTTCCAGCTTAGTCGTTTTCTCGAATAATTCTATGTGCATTGAGGTCCTGCTTAATACCTGTGTAATAAACCGGATTCAGAGAGTCTGGAACACTATTTTGGGGCTCCATCCACGTCACACGTAAAGTGTCCTAAGGAGTGATAGCCTAAGACCCATGGAAAGGAGCAAGGTGAACAGTATATTGAATATACATGATCTCATGCCAAGAAACGAATGCCAATAGGCAAATGAAGAGTCAAAAACTCCTAGGAAAGCATCATAAACCAAAGCAGGTGCTGAATCATGAGTACTAAGTTGCCTAAAGATCCTCTCCGTCCGTGAGCTAAAACTTAAAGTATACCACTCACACAAAAGGAAACTATGGGATAGAGGATCCTGAAACAAAATTCAGTAAGACAGGGCATTCAGGAGGACTCATAAGAAAAGGGACAAAAGTCCAAAAGTACAAAAGGTACTAGAATGGCATGAGAATGAGGAACAAACGAATATTTTTGTTTACCATATGCTACAACCCTGTGGTGTCCAAAGCTATCAGCCACCTGAAGACAAAGGTAATAATGAAATTCATCTTCTAGCCTCAGCATAGTTATCTGGACTTGACAATTCTGGTTTCCACTCTCCCTAATTGGACTGTCATCAATGATTAAGGGTACACACTTCGGTCATTTGAGAAATCCATATTGCTGGAAGAATTCAATATAATGCTTTTGCTGTTAAACAATATGTCACCCAAAGATCAATCACCCAGAGATCTAGGTTCACCAGGTAATCGCCATTTGTTGCAGCTGCAACTTTTCTCCCCAAGTTTCTTAAATTTTGGGCCCCTCCTTATCATTTAAAGTTGTTTGATCTCGTGAGGTCTTGCTTTAACTTTGGTTGATTCTGATTATTAGATTGCGGCTTGATTTCAGAGATCGTTTGTGTTTGATTTCCGTGTTGGATCGAAGGTGTGAATTTGGAGAAGTCAAATCTTTGTCCTTTAAGGTCCGCCATTTCGAAGGAAGAACGACTTTAGCTGCTGCTGATCCTTAACTGTTCAAAACACTTAATTTTTCTTGAATCGGGTGTCTTTTTATGTTGAATCAGAAGCTCCAATCTTTCTCCCTTCCGTTGTTGCGGCTGCCAAAGCGGTTTGGCGTCCGAAGTGTAACTTGCTCCGACTGCCGACGCGCATTGATCTTTATTCGCATTCCGCTGTTGCGGCTAGGAAATCCATTTGACTTCTGATGTCCAAACCGTGTCGATTTCCAATTGAAGCGTTTCCTGCCTACGTCGAATGTCTTTAGCCTTCTTTTGTCCGATGTTGCGGCTAGGATAGTCCTTTAGCCTCCGAAATGTAAAGATGCCCGATTGCCGATTTAGGTTCTCTCCAGCCCACGTTTCGCGTCTCATTAGCGCCTTTCTTTTCCGCCGTTGCGGCCAAGAAATTCTTTCCACGTCCGATGCCAAAGCTTGCCGACTGCCGATTTATAACTTTCCCGCCCAAAGCTTAATCGAAACTCTGTCCGGATGCACCTGGCTATTTTCTTGTGGATTTACCATTCCGGGCAGATAATTTTAATGTTTAAAATCCCATTCCAACGAATAATGCACCGTAATTTTTTGCAGGAGGAATTCGATGGACTGTTGAAGCGACCCGGAGTGAAGGCTTAGCTTGGTCAAATCGAAACCGGCAGGATCACAAGGAAGACAAAGCGGAGAAAAGGACAAAACAAGCAAACAACAGAGGCATAGACTAGGAAGACCTATCAGTTACTGATCAGAAGATAAACGCTCACATAAAATAATTGGGAAGACAAAACGGCCAGAAGAGGAAGCTGAAACGTTGAAGAGACTGGAAAGTCACACGCTGGGGGGATCCCTAACGATCTAGGGTGTAGTTTAAATACTGTAAAGATAGGACTGATAAAGGGCTTTTTCCCTGAAAAATTTGGAAACTCTTTTGCTTGTAAGAGGAACTACTTCGTTTTACAGTCAGAAAGTGCAACTTTTGCCGCTGGAGAGAGCGAAATGTGGAATGTATCAATAGGATTAAATGAAAAATGTTGAAGAGGAACTATTTCGTTTTCAGCCGTGTTTCATTTACTGTGAGAGTATTTAACTTCCTGAACCTATGTTCTTGTTGATTGTTCTTCAGTATTTTTTAGGATGTCTTCCACTGTGAGTAATAAATGTTGTTCATAGAATAATCGGCTATTTGGTTGTTTAAATATCTGTAATTGTTCATGTGTCTTGAATGAAGTATCAGCTATCTATAACTCTTCATAATGCACGTACAAAATGTATTACTCACCAATGAATGATAACTCTGCTCCCTAGGGATAGTTTAGGTAGTTAGTTTAATTTTTGTGTTGTATGTGTTTTGGGGTGCTTGTGAACCTTAAGACGAGAGGTAAGAACCTGCGCATCACATTGTGAGTGTTCCTTGCATCTTCAGCACCCTGCATTGTTAGTTAGGCACTTGCATATCATACTTTAAGTTAAAAAATACAAAATTCACGGTGGACCCGGCCGCAACCGGTAAAGCCTTTGTTTTGTTACTTGACTTACGGTAGCCGGACCGCAAACCGGACAGATTCCCTATACCAAACAGTCAACGGGCTAGTTGGGAACGTTGATTGGGGAGAATCCCTTACTGTTGTCGCCTGCGAATTTTCAGGCCCCAACAGGTGTGTAAGGAGTTTTATTCGATAGCATTTCTTGTGAATTTTTGCATGATCTGTGTGTGAGGAAGTCAGATTGTCCCTGAATTTGAGTTCCTTCAAATCATTTTTATGGAGTTGGCTTTTGAATCCTTCTTTGAATATTGAATTTGGCACAAGGGATCTACTTGGTTTAATTTCAATGTACTATCAGATTGTTTCCTTTTGACAAGGAAAAATATTAAGTCCTTGTTGATTTTGATAAGTTAGAATTGCTAAGTCTTAATATTTTCTCAAGACCAGTTATTTTTGGCTATTGCAGATTCTCAGATGACCCAAAGCTACCATTTTCAGCCATCAGAATATCTCTCGGCATATTTGTAATTGTCCTTGTGGGAAATATTTTGTTTGTAGCTATAAATCGTATTAAAAAAGTTGAAGAGGATTGTAGGTAAATGGAAGAACTTAAGGGACGTGATGAAGCTGTTGATGTTGCAAAGTCACAGGTACTTTGTTTTTTCAATGAATAATTAAGTTTGCAAATCTTGTCGACAAATCATATTGTATTGTATTATCCTCGTTTCATTGTTCATTTTCTTGTTTTGTGGTTAGTTGTTTTTAGTTTTGTGGTGTGTTCTTGATTTTATTCATTAGTAGGAAAGGTCCTAACTTCAGAGGAGAGCCCAAGACTGTCTTGAAGTTTTATCATTTGTCTAACAGATCAACTCATTTACTATTGTATTGATCATGCTATAGATGGTTTAGACAAGTTGATAAAAGCAAACTAATTTGGTACTAGCGCTAGGTTTTGTGTCGACTGATAGTTACATAGATTCTCTCCAGACTCTAGTTGTACTCAGTTTTGCACTACTTTGTTCATAGTTAAAAATCTTTAACCTTTTATGTAGTTATACATGCACCAACACCCAACCTGTGCAACACAGTGTATAGTGCTGCTTTCATTTCATATCTGACAAAGATGTAGTCAGGAATTAACCCTATTCGGGATTCTATTTGTTAATCGATTCATGTTAGATGAAGATTAATTTTCTTGGTACTTTAAGTAAATAAGTAAATGTGATAAACCATGAAAGGGTCTCAGGCAACTGTTAGTGTTAGATGAAGAATAGATCTTGTAAATAGGGTATTTGGATTTAGTGAGACTACCACCATGAGCATGGTTACTCCTTTATTTGCGATGATTGCTCAAGCAACATTGAGATGCCTGAGATAAGTTTGATTTGAAAAATTATGGTTGTCACAATATAAGATATATTATGATACCATCAATCTATGGGATATGGCACAGATTTTGAGCTCTTGACTCAGGTTCTTTAGTGACTATTGAGTGCCTTATGGTTGTCACAGTATCAGATATATTGTAATCCCATCAATCTATGGGATATGGCACAGATTTTGAGCTCTTGACTCAGGTTCTTTAGTGACTCAAATAAGAATGTACCAATTCAATGGATTCATTAATAGCCATTACTAGTTAACTTAGTACTATAATGAGTAGATATTACAAATTGTGTTGGGGGAGTTCAGTTGGACTATGTTGAGAATGGTTTCTTTTTTATGACAAATGATTGCTTCAATGTTGAGACATTTAAGATAGTTTGATTTAAAAAAAATTGTGGTCATTGTTCCTGAATCCCTGAGACCATGGATCTACAGGATTCTCGTCACAACTTTGTACACTTTTCACTTAATTTTACTGTTCCCTTTGTTAAAAAGTGTATGAATTGTGCAGCTGCTATAAATATTTACATTACATTACATATGTAGACAGATTATAAATAACAACATGTCAATTCACTAATAAAGAGTTGTTACACTAGCACGGTCCATGTTACTTGGTATGAACCTTGTGGGTAGCTTACACGCATGAATAGATTTTACAAATTGTGTATGGGACTCAGTAGGACTTCAGTGAGAATAGTTTCTCCTTTATGTGCTATATGATTTCTTAAGCAATGTTGAGATCTTTAAACAATTTGATTTAAAATTTTATAGTTAGATATTTCCTGGTACCCTGGATCTAGAGGATGCTCTTTGTAATTTTGTACTGCTTCAGGTTCTTTTGACTATGGAATGTGTTAACAAGTGAAGGGCTTATGCTGAAGCAATAAAGATTGATGTTACATGATATATCTAGATAGAAATTAAAATGACAACATATAAATTCATTAAGAAAGAGTCATTACACCAACATATCCTTTATTACTCAGTACTAACCCTGTGGGTATGATCTCACTATACTTCTTTATCTTTTTGTATTGGCTATCCTAATTACCACTCACAGGATGAAAAATATAAATGATAGATCAGGGAGCTAGGACACTGTCATCATAGCTCTTTTGAAATACATAAAAATTTACATATTATACAATATACCAAATACTAGAGGACTGTTAGTCATCTATGACCATCTTTCCTGAAGCTACTGTATTAACATTCCTTTGATCTTCTCCTTTCTGTATAATGTTTGTGTCTTTTATTCTTTTCATTCCTTTTGTTGTTGGATTCTCAAGTCTTTTACAATCTGGCTTTTGCTGCTTGTGTCGATTTGCTTGTGGTTTTGTGTAACATCACAAATTGGTGTCGCAGAATTTTTGTGTTTCAACAATTGTTAGCATTGCAAGTCCTCTGAGGGCTTCCTGCATCCTGGGATTGTAATCATTTGGGGTATATGTGATTAAGTCTTGTAGATTTTTCTACCTTGTACTTGGGTTCCTCTGTCAGACACTACAACAATTTTTCTAATCTTTTCACCTTGCTTTGCAGTTGCATATATGATACTATTCGCCCTTTGAAACCTTATATTATGGTCCTCTAATTTTTACTGCAAACTGGTATTGCAGACTATCTCCAACCAGTGTAGTGTCTTGTTACACTGTTGAATCTTCTAAGGTTTGTGATTGCATTATAAATCTCTGTGGGATTTCCATTCTTGTGAATCTAACCTTAAATATGCAACATAGATCATAGTTAAAATTCCTGCATTCTTTTGTCATTATTTATTTTCATGGTTAACACCAAAATTGCATAGATTTATTTTGTAATTAGAACTATATCTTGTCATCATTCATTTGTGAGATACACTATAAGATGATTCATGCAAAATTGTAATCTTGTTTTTATTTATTAATAATTAAGATGCATCCAGCTGGTGTTGTAGCTAAAATTATCTCAACAAGCTATGCATCTGTGCCTGCAAGAACCTTACCAATTGGTGGGTAGACCTATCTCTCAGTCTATGGAGGAATACAAGGGAAAAGTTGGATCGATAATAAAGGAATATTTTTCTACTGACGATGTGGCTTCAGCAGCTGCTGATCTTGTTGATCTGGGCTGTTTAAGTTATCACCATTATTTTGTTAAAAAAATTATCTCCATGGCAATGGATAGGCATGACCGAGAGAAAGAGATGGCTGCAGTGCTATTATCCTCTCTGTATGCTGATGTGATTGAACCTGAACAGGTTAGCAAAGGTTTTAGCAAATTGCTCGACTCAGCAGATGACTTGGCCTTGGATATCCCTGATGCAGTAGATGTTTTAGCATTATTTGTTGCTCGTGCAGTAGTTGATGACATACTTCCTCTGCCCTTTTTGACCAAAACATTGAAATATCTACTAGAGGATTCAAATGGTGTGGAAGTAATTCAGAAGGCTAAGAAAAGCTATTTATCAGCTCCTCTTCATGCAGAAGTTATTGAACGTCGATGGGGTGGCAGCACCCACGTCACAGTAGAGGAAGTGAAAAAGAAGATAAGTGACTTAATAAATGAGTACGTTGAAAGTGGCGACACAATAGAAGCTTGTCAGTGTATAAGAGATTTGAATGTTCCTTTCTTTCATCATGAAGTTGTAAAGAGGGCTTTAATTTTAGCTATGGAACGAAGAAGTGCAGAGCTACTTATTTTGGCCCTATTGAGAGAAGCTGCCGAGGAGGGTCTTATAACATATAGCCAGATGTCAAAAGGGTTTGGCAGGCTTGCTGACACCATAGATGATCTATCACTTGACATAATTAATGCAAAGGACATGTTTGAGTCCTTAAAACTGAAGGCAACAACATACGGTTGGCATAGTCCAGCATCTTTTAGGTCCATCCCCAGTCAACTAGATGGATTGGCAGAACATGATAATGCTAGGCTCTTCAAGGAGAGGGCAATAACTATTATTCAAGAGTACTTTCTTTTTGATGATATCTTTGAAGTCGTGAGGAGTTTGGAAGATCTTGCCACTCCTGATTTCAATGCAATATTTGTTAAGAAGCTTATAACATTAGCTATGGACAAAAAGAATAGAGAGAAAGAGGTGGCTTCTGCTTTACTATTTTCTCTCTATACAGAAGTGTTTCCAGTTGAAGATATTGTGAATGGTTTTATTTTTCTACTAGAATCTACAGAGGACACTGCATTAGACATACCTGATGCTGTGAATGAATAAGCTCTTTTCTTGGCTAGAGCTGTTATAGATGTTATTTTGGCTCCACTAAATTTGGAAGAAATTAACAGCTAGTTAAAGCCGGGATCCATTGGAAGCAAAATAGTGCGAATAGTGCGCATGGCCCGTTCTCTCCTAGGTGCTCGCCTTGCTGGTGGACGTATTCTTAGGTGTTGGGGTGGTGGCACTGGTTGGGCGGTTGAAGATGAAGTGCCAATTCCCGTGGGGCTATTTCCTACAAGAGATAGAAACTATTATAGCATAACTAGAGACCAGGATAAGTATGAACATGTCACAACTACAGAACATGGACAGTGGAGGATTTGGTGGTTATGGTTGGGTTGGACACTTTCTTGTGATTTCTGAGCTCCAAAAACAGGTGTTCAGTTTACGAGAGGGCTTAAATCTCCTGCCTTGCAATGCATCAGCAGATTTAGATGAGGTATATTAGTGTTGTCCTATGTCAAACAATATAAATTGGTAGTGTTGGTCTCTACATATTTTGGAGCTATGATTGCTTGGACTTGGCCTGAGAATTTGTTGTAGTAGTGTAATTTTGTTTTTCATCTTGATTAGAAGAGTTGTAAGTTGTTTCCACTAAAAATATATATTGATTTTTATTATAACACCTGCTAACATGTTTATTGTAGCTATAATTGAGCGCCATGTTCAAAGGGAACCAGACATAGTGTTACTACTGTTTATGATGCTTGTCTAGGGGATATGTTCTTGTAAAAATCATATGATACGGATTGAGCTACTCTGTTTCATTAGTAGTATTCTGTTGATGTTCTTATATGGAACCTATTTTGAAAAATTCACCAAACATGGATTGTACTATATGGAAGTTATGCAGAAAGAGTTCCTTGAATGCAAAATTGTAATCTTGTTTTTGTTTATTAATAGTTAAGATGCATCCAGCTAGTGTTGTAGCTAAAATTATCTCAACAAGCTATGCATCTGTGCCTATAGGAACCTTACGAATTGGTGGGTAGACCTGTTTCTCAGTCTATGGAGGAATACAAGGGAAAAGTTGGATCGATAATAAAGGAATATCTTTCTACTGACGATGTGGATTCAACAGCTGCTGATCTTGCTGATCTGGGCTGTTTATGTTATCACCATTATTTTGTTAAAAAAATTATCTCCATGGCAATGGATAGGCATGACCGAGAGAAAGAGGTGGCTACAGTGATATTATCCTCTCTGTATGCTGATGTGATTGAACCTGAACAGGTTAGCAAAGGTTTTAGCAAATTGCTCGACTCAGCAGATGACTTGGCCTTGGATATCCCTGATGCAGTAGATGTTTTAGCATTATTTGTTGCTCGTGCAGTAGTTGATGACATACTTCCTCCGGCCTTTTTGACCAAAACATTGAAATCTCTACCAGAGGATTCAATGGGTGTAGAAGTAATTCAGAAGCCTAAGAAAATCTATTTATCAGCTCCTCTTCATGCAGAAGTTATTGAACGTCGATGGGGTGGCAGCACCCATGTCACAGTAGAGGAAGTGAAAAAGAATATAAGCGACTTACTAAATGAGTACGTTGAAAGTGGTGACACGGTAGAAGCTTGTCGATGTATAAGAGATTCGAATGTTCCTTTCTTTCATCATGGATTTGTAAAGAGGGCTTTACTTTTAGCTATGGAACGAAGAAGTGTGGAGCTGCTTATTTTGGCCTTATTGAGAGAAGCTGTTGAGGAGGGTCTTATAACATCTAGCCAGATGTCAAAAGGGTTTGGCAGGCTTGCTGACAATATAGATGATCTATCACTTGAAACAATTAATGCAAAGGACATGTTTGAGTCCTTAATTTTGAAGGCAATAACGGAGGATTGGCATAGTCCAACATCGTTTAGGTCCATCCCCAGTCAACTAGATGGATTGGCAGAACAGGATAATGCTAGGCTCTTCAAGGAGAGGGCAATAACTATTATTCAAGAGTACTTTATTTCTGATGATATATTTGAAGTCGTGAGGAGTTTGGAAGATCTTGTCGCTCCTGATTTCAATGCAATATTTGTTAAGAAGCTTATAACATTAGCTATGGACAAAAAGAATAGAGGGAAATAGATGGCTTCTGCTTTACTGTCTGCTCTCTATACAGAAGTGTTTCCAGTTGAAGATATTGTGAATGGTTTTATTTTGCTACTAGAATCTACAGAGGACACTGCATTAGACATACCCAATGCTGCAAATGAATTAGCTATTCTCTTGGCTAGAGCTGTTATAGACGATATTTTAGCTCCACTAAATTTGGAAGAAATTAACAGCCAGTTAAAGCCAGGATCCATTGGAAACGAAATAGTGTGCATGGCCCGTTCTCTCCTAGGTGCTCGCCTTGCTGGTGAACGTATTCTTAGGTGTTGTGATGGTGGCACTAGTTGGGTGGTTGAAGATGCAGTGCCAATTCCCATGGGGCTATTGCCTACAAGAGATAGAAACTATTATAGCATAACTGGAGACCAAGCTAAGTATGAACATGTCACAACTACAGAACGTGGATAGTGAAGGAATTGGTGGTTATGGTTGGGTTGGACACTTTCTTGTGATTTCTAAGCTCCAAAAATAGGTGTTCAGTTTACGAGAGGGCTTAAATCTCCTGCCTTGCAATGCATCAGCATATTTAGATGAGGTATATTAGTGCTGTCCTATGTCAAACAATATAAATTGGTAGTGTTGGTCTCTAGATATTTTGGAGCTATGATTGCTTGGACTTGGCCTCAGAATTTGTTGTAGTAGTGTAATTTTGTTTTTCATCTTCATTAGAAGAGTTGTAAGATGTTTCCACTAAAAATATATATTGATTTTTATTATAACACTTGTTAACATGTTTATTGTAGCTATAATTGAATGCCATGTTCAAAGGGAACCAGACATAGTGTTACTACTGTTTATGATGCTTGTACAAGGGATATGTTCTTGTAAAAATCATCTAATATGGATTGAGCTACTCTGTTTCATCAGTAGTCTTCTGTTGATGCTCTTGTATGGAACCTATTTTGAAAAATTCACCAAACATGGATTGTACTATATGGAAGTTATGCAGAAAGAGTTCCTTGAATGCAAAATTGTAATCTTGTTTTTGTTTATTAATAATTAAGATGCATCCAGCTAGTGTTGTAGCTAAAATTATCTCAATAATATATGCATATGTGCCTACAGGAACGTTACGAATTGGTGGGTAGACCTGTCTCTCAGTCTATGGAGGAATACAAGGGAAAAGTTGGATCGATAATAAAGGAATATTTTTCTACTAACAATGTGGCTTCAACAGCTGTTGATCTTGCTGATCTGGGTTGTTTAAGTTATCACCATTATTTTGTTAAAAAACCTATCTCCATGGCAATGGATAGGCATGACCGAGAGAAAGAGGTGGCTGCAGTGCTATTATCCTCTCTGTATGATGATGTGATTGAACCTGAACAGGTTAGCAAAGGTTTTAGCAAATTGCTTGACTCAGCAGATGACTTGGCCTTGGATATCCCTGATGCAGTAGATGTTTTAGCATTATTTGTTGCTCGTGCAGTAGTTGATGACATACTTCCTCCGGCCTTTTTGACCAAAACATTGAAATATCTACCAGAGGATTCAATGGGTGTGGAATTAATTCAGAAGGCTCATAAAAGCTATTTATCAGCTCCTCTTCATGCAGAAGTTATTGAACGTCGATGGGGTGGCAGCACCCACGTCACAGTAGAGGAAGTGAAAAAGAATATAAGCGACTTACTAAATGAGTACGTTGAAAGTGGCGACACGGTAGAAGCTGGTCGGTGTATAAGAGATTTGAATGTTCCTTTCTTTCATCATGAAGTTGTAAAGAGGGCTTTAATTTTAGCTATGGAACGAAGAAGTGCAGAGCTGTTTATTTTGGCCCTATTGAGGGAAGCTACTAAGGAGGGTCTTATAACATCTAGCCAGATGTCAAAAGGGTTTGGAAGGCTTGCTGACACGATAGATGATCTATCACTTGACATAATTAATGCAAAGGACATGTTTGAGTCCTTAATTCTGAAGGCAACAACAGAGGGTTGGCATAGTCCAGCATCTTTTAGGTCCATCCCCAGTCAACTGGATGGATTGGCAGAACAGGATAATGCTAGGCTCTTCAAGGAGAGGGCAATAACTATTATTCAAGAGTACTTTCTTTTTGATGATATCTTTGAATTCGTGAGGAGTTTGGAAGATATTGCTGCTCCTGATTTCAATGCAATCTTTGTTAAGAAGCTTATAACATTAGCTATGGACAAAAATAATAGAGAGAAAGAGATGGCTTTTGCTTTACTATCTGCTCTCTATACAGAAGTGTTTCCAGTTGAAGATATTGTGAATGGTTTTATTTTGCTACTAGAATATGCAGAGGACACTGCATTAGACATACCCGACGCTGTAAATGAATAAGCTCTTTTCTTGGCTAGAGCTGTTATAGACGTTATTTTGGCTCCACTAAATTTGGAATAAATTAACAGCTAGTTAAAGCCAGGATCCATTGGAAGCGAAATAGTGCGCATGGCCCATTCTCTCCTAGGTTCTCGCCTTGCTGGTGAACACATTCTTAGGTGTTGGGGTGGTGGCACTGGTTGGGTGGTTGAAGATGCAGTGCCAATTCCCATGGGGCTATTGCCTACAAGAGATAGAAACTATTATAGCATAACTAGAGACTAGGCTAAGTATGAACATGTCACAACTACAGAACATGGACAGTGAAGGACTTGGTGGCTATGGTTGGGTTGACACTTTCTTATGATTTCTGAGCTACAAAAATAGGTGTTCAGTTTACGAGAGGGCTTATATCTCCTGCCTTGCAATGCATCAACATATTTAGATGAGGTATATTAGTGTTGTTCTATGTCAAACAATATAAATTGGTAGTGTTGGTCTCTAGATATTTTGGAGCTATGATTGCTTGGACTTGGACTGAGAATTTGTTGCAGTAGTGTAATTTTGTTTTTCATCTTGATTAGAAGAGTTGTAAGTTGTTTCCACTAAAAATATATATTTATTTTTATTATAACACCTATTAACATGTTTATTGTAGCTATTATTGAGCACCATGGAAGCACTCCATAAAAGACGATTCTTCTTTTTAGTTCACCTTCTCTTGTTCCAACAAGGCCAGCTCGTCAAGCGGCTTCCCCTAAGGTTTCACTTCCCTCTTCTGTTTTGATTTATGTTTATTGCATGTTTGGGAAAGTAGATTTATACAAATTTTCTCACACACACAATTCATACATTTTACTTTTTTGTTGCACCAGCATTTCCAACCTGTGTTTGAGTGCATTTGTTACACTTTTGCACCAAATCATACATAGCAGAATGGCGACTCCACAGGTAAAGAAATCTATTATTTATTCCTTTGGGCGTTGGATTTAAGACTTTCTTAAATCATTCATCAATTTCCATAGTTTTCATGTCATTCATTAACCACATGACATATTGGGGTGAACTCCTTCACAGATTGCACTATGTATATAGGTTTCTACCTGTGCAGTTGAGCATAATTGTTTTGTGGATTCGTTGATTATATTTCCTATTGAAATCCATTTCCTGGTTTAGAGCTGAGTTTTACTTTTCTTAGGTACTAAATAGTCGCAGATTTAGCCATTCAAGTTTAATTTTAACCAATTCTTAAATTGAATTTGTTAGATTAGATTTTCCTATTTTGCACATGATCTTGGTTATTGTTGTTCGCTGTTGAACAAGATAAATAATTTGCTTCATTGTTTTTCTAATTTACAGTTTATTGTTTTTATATTTTACAAGTGATATTTTTTTATTGGATTTTGTAGGAGTGAGCTTAACTTATAAGTGGGCCATTGTGTATGAAGAGCCCGCTACTGAGGATTTGCCATTCCGTATGAAGAGCCTGATGTTGAAGCTTTCAAGCTACTGAGTGTGGTTTTGAAGCTGTTGACATGGGATCTACGTATGGTTTTGAAGCTGTTGATGTGGGATCTAAGTATGGTTTTGCAACCAAGTGCAAGTATGATGTTTTAGCCATTGTAATATTTTGAAAAGTGATGGATTTCCTGTAAAGTTATATGAAAATTAATATGTGCTTTTGAGAAAACTCATATTTATTGTAATACTTTTGACATTTCCTATAATATAATTTGTGGTTTAAAACTTATATATATAGTTGTACTTTATATTATGTATCAATGTTGTAATTATTAACTAATTAATGTGACATTACATGATTTACATGTGTATTAGATATTATTTACAAGTGTTGTAATTAATTATAATGTGACATTGCATAATTTGCATGTGTATTAGATGAGAATAAATGTATGATTCTTTTTTTTTAATTTAAACATAATATCATATTAAAAATTTATATTGATTAATAATGGACACCATTCAAACTACTAAAATATAATGACCATACATAAAGCGACTAAAAATGACTAAATTAGTAACCAATAAATGAGATCAATGACCAAAATTCACAAATAAAATGACCAATAATTGAGAGATACGCAAGCAAACAATGAGATACAAATGACCAAAATTCACATATCAATGACCAAAAATCAGTTTTGGTGGCTAATTTATGGTCTTTTATTACGTGACCAAATTTGGTCATATTCTAGCTTGTCATGTGGTCATCAATTTGGTCACAAATGTGGTCATATATTTTGTCATTGATTCAAATATATGACCAAATTAATGACCAAATATATGACCAAATTAATGACCAACCGACAAGCTATAAATGACCAAAATAAAATGACCGCAAATTAGCCACCAGGGATCGCCAAACCAAAAGTGGTCATTGATGTGCGGATTTTGGTCATTTTTTTGGTCACTAATCTCTCATTTTCCACTAGTGTCTGCAACACAGTCCCTCAGACCCTGATCTCCCTTCTAGTGCTATTCAGGCTTTGTGGAGAAGAAAGCCAGCTCAGTAGCTCTGTCTGTGTGGTTCTCAACCCACCAGGTTTATCAAGCACCTCAGGCCCTCATTCACCACTCCAATGTAGTCTGAGGACAAAACCACTATGTGCATGCAGTAAAACAATTATTACAACTTTAACAGGGGAAGAAACAACTTCCTCGATCGTTCTTGGCCCTATCGTGGCCAAACAATCCCATAGCAACCTACAACAGCCAAAACACAGGGGAAAACACAATCCAGCAATCGTGGCAACAATAGCCCACGAACAACCATGCACTCACAACACACAATCCCCACTACAATCGCCAGAGAACTTACTTTGACAAAAAATGGAAAGGAACAGACTCCCAATCTGTGTGTGAGGGAATATAACACAGCCAACAAAACTGTGGAAGAAAACACAACCACAATTCCACGATGGAGTAACAGAACATTGCACAATCTGCCAATGGTGGGAAATATACAAACTCTATGCGTGAATAGGAGGATGGACACACCACAGACTACCGTCCCCTGAGAAAAGGAAGAACCAACTCGCAATCCAGCAATCCATGGAACAGAGGAGAATGAACCCACCTTCACACGATGGATTGTAATCCCATTTAACTCCACCTTGCATGAGGAAAATGAACAGTCAGTGGTGGGGAGAGTGGGAAGAATGGTCCGCAATCATGTTGTGGAGAGAGTGCAAGTGTGGGCATATTAGTTTTCCTACCAGCGTATCGGTCAACCCAGTGGAGTGTGCGTGTGGGCAAGGTATGGAAGTCCTGCCACACTCCACTGCCAGAATTAATAGCTCCAACCACCAGCAGAACAATTAAGATGGTCGTTTGATGAGACAAGGGAAGGTGAGAAATTAAACAAGGTGACACATGGCTTTATCCCCCCCATGGCTCAAGGTTTAGCATTCCCCCTCCTTATCCTTAGGAATCATGCCCCTTCTCAATTTAGTTGCAGTGAACATATCTAGTTGTGCTATTTAATTAAAATGCACATTTACATGATGTCACAATTCAATATATGCCGTATGTCCCGATATACCATTGGTGACCATTCTAATCTGAATCATAACATAACCAAATCGATGGTGGGGATTTTTCTCTTAGCTCCTCACCATGATTATTACAACATATGTCTCATGTATATTTAATGCAAACGGGGTCAAAACTGGGGTGTTACATTCCCCTAACCCTTCAATAGCACTGTCCTCAGTGCTTTACAAAATTGAACAAAATGCTACACTGGTATCGCCTCAGTGTTCCATGGAATTGAACAAAAATGGATGTGCGAATCGCATGGCATCCTCCATCTCCCACATAGCCTCTTCAGGTCCGTAGTGCTCTCATTGCACCTTTACCTGCCCTATGGCTCGGTTCCGGAGCATTGTGACCTTCCTGTCGAGGATGCGCATTGGCTCGATTTGGAACTCTCCCTCAGGTTCCACCTGAATCACACCCCAATTTATCACATGGTTAGGATCATGTACATATTTCTTAAGCAAAGAAACATGAAAAACATTCTGAGCTCTAGTACTAGTAGGCAATGCAAGTCTATATGCAACAGGCCCTATTCTTTCAAGCACTTCAAATGTCCCACAATATCTAGGTGACAGCTTGGCACAACTTCCAAGCTTCAAGGAACTTTTCTTTGCTTTCACTCTGAGGTAAACATGATCCCCAACATTGAACCCTTTGTTCATCCTATGCTTATCTGCATAGCTTTTATGTCTATCCTGTGTTGCTTTCAGATTCTATCTGATCTTTACAACCTCTTGCTCCATTTCCTTGAGCAGTTCTGGTCCAAGCACAACTATGTTCACTGGGTTATTGCAAGTCACTGGTTTCCTACACCTTCTTCCATACAAAGCTTCATACGGACTCATCCCCAAGGATGCTTGCTATCCATTATTGTAAGCAAACTCTACCAAGTGTAAGTAATATTCCCACTTGGTTGGTTTCTCCATCACATACATGTGAAGCATGTCTTCCGGCACTTGATTAACTCTCTATGTCTACCCATATGTCTGGGGATGGTATGCAGTGTTGAATTTTATATTTTTACCCAAATCCACAAACAATCCCTTCCAAAATTTGGAAGTGAACTTGACATCTCTGTCAGAGACAATTGCCTTCGGCAATCCATGCAATTTGAAAATATCCTTCATGAAGATCTTTGCAATGTCATTCATCTTGTGCGTAGACTTCACTGGTATAAAATGTGTTGCTTTTGTCAATTTTTCTACCACAACCATGATGGAATCATGTTGTCTCCGAGTCATTGGCAATCCTGTAATAAAATCCATGGAAATAACTTCCCATTTCCATTCCGGAACCGGAAAAGGATGCAACAAACCTACTGGATGTTGATGCTCAACCTTTACCTGTTCACATTTCATGCACCTTGAAATGTATTCAGCCATGTCCTTTTCATCCCTGGCCAAAAGTACTGCTTTCTAGCTGTAGCAATTGTCTTCTGGTACCTTGGGTGACCAGAATACTGAGCTTGATGGATTTCATCCATAGCAACTCTTCTCAAATCTGCTACATTCGGAATATAAATTCTGCCTTTATAAGTAAGAAGTCCTTCTTCTTCCAATTTATATCCCTCATACTTCTTCTCAAGAATTTGCTGCTGCAATTTGTCTTTTACCTGCTCATACAATTCATCTCCGGCAACATGATTACCAATCTACTGCCTCAAGTCTGATTGGAAAATACTAAGAGATGCCACATGCATTTCCTGTACCTTCCTGCTGAGTGCATCAGCTACCTTGTTCTCTTTTCCTTTTATGTGCTTGATTTCAAAATCAAACTCACATAGAAATTCCAGCCATCTCTCTTGCCTAGCATTCAGAGTAGGCTGATCAAACAAATACTTCAGGCCACAATGGTCTGTCCTGAGCTCAAATCTTCTACCCATCAAGTAATGTCTCCACATCTTGAGAGCATGTACTATGGCTGCAAGCTCTAGGTCATGCATGGCATAACTATTCTCATGCTCCTTCAACTTTCTTGATTCATAACATATCACATGTTTGTCCTGCATAAGGACTCCTCCAAGCCCTTGTCCGCATGCATCGGTACATACCACAAAATATTTCTCTGGATCTGCAACCTTCAATACTGGTGCACTGGTGAGAAGATTCTTCAACCACTGGAAGCTCTCTTCACACTTCAAAGTCCATTCGAACTTCATCCCCTTCTTTTGCAAAGAAGTGATGGCATGTGCAACCTTGGAAAATCCTTCAATGAATCTCCTGTAGTATCCTGCAAGTCCCATAAAATATCTTACATCCGTCACATTTCTTGGAGTAGGCCAATTCATAATGGCTTCGATCTTCTCAGGGTCTACTGATATACCCTCTTCTGAGATAATGTGACCCAAATACTAAATTCTATCTCTGTAGAAGTCACACTTGCTCTTTTTTTGATACAGCTGATGCTCCCTGAGAAATTGTAATGTCAATCTCAAATTCTCTTCATGTTCTTCCTCATTCTTGGAATAAACAAGAATGTCATCAAGGAAAACAAGAACAAACTTGTCCAAATACTTGCTGAAGACACTGTTCATAAGGCACATAAATGTAGCTAGTGCATTGGTGAGACCAAATGGTACCACTACAAACTCATAATTCCCATACCTTGTCCTGAAGGTTGTCTTATGAATGTCTTTGTCCTTGATTCTCACCTGATGGTAACCAGACCTCAATCCAATCTTGGAAAATACCTTTGCTCCTCTCATTTGATCAAAGAGGTCATTAATTCTAGACAAAGGATATTTATTCTTCACGGTAACCTTGTTCAATTGTCTGTAATCAATACACAACCTGAGGGTACCATCTTTCTTCTTCACAAACAGAACTGGTGCTCCCCAAGGAGACACACTCGGTTGGATATACTTCTTTTCCAACAACTCTTGTAGTTACATTTTCAACTCTAGCATATCCGGTATACTCATCCTATAGGGTTTCTTGGACACTGGTGTTGCTCCTGGCACAAGTTCAATGGTGAAATCAATGTCTATCTTTGGAGGAAGCCCTGGAATCTCATCAGGAAACACATCCTTGAATTCATGTAACACATGATAGTCTTCCAACCTAGGAGTTTCATCTCATGTTGGTTCCAAAATATAAGCTGCATACAATTGGAAACCCTTCCTATAGAACTTATTCAACTGCATTGTTGAAACTTGCCTTACTAAAATTACCTTCGGAATACCTTTCACCACTACTGGGTTTCCTTCTTCATCTGTGCATTCAAAATTCTTGTTGTAACAGTCAAGCTTCACTCTGTGAGCTTCTAACCAATCCATTCCAATGAGAACATCATAGGAACCAAGCGGTAGACCATTCAGATCCACACAAGTGATCAATCCATCCATGACCAATGGACATTTCTCTACCACTTCACTAAATTTTCTCTTAGTCCCAGTGGCTAGCTGAACTAACCAAGATTTTCCATGATTTACCTTCTCAAAAGCACAAATCTCCACTACTCTAGGAGTGATATAACTATGAGTAGAACCAAGGTCAATCAAAATAGAAATAGATTGTTCAACAATCTTACCTACAACTTCAACCACAATTGACTGGTGATCTGCCTGGCGGTCCTCCAGTGTTGCATAAATTCTAGGGACTACTCTTACTACTTGACCTATTGTTTCTGCTTCCCGAATGTTATAATCTGTCCTTGCACTTTCATTCTCAAGTGGACAATATATACGCAAGTGGGGTCCTTCACATTTCCAACATTTGAATGGACCTTTATTCTGATGTGGCTCTTTAAGCTTTCCACCTGTCACTCCAACTGGATTACTCACAGCTTGGGATGGCTGCTTCTGCTGATTCTTGAATCTAGAAGGTTTGAAACCTTTCCTCCTTTGGTCAAACTTTTCATTTTTCTTGTCCTTGCATGCCTTATGGTAATCATGTTTACCTTTTCTTTGCTCATAGCAATATTTAGCCTTTCTTATTTCTTCTTCGAGAGTTCTTGGTTCATAGAGCTCAATTCTATCCTTGTAAGCTTAAGGAAATCCAATTAGAAACCGCTAGACCTTCACTTTTTCATCTCTGATGTACCGGACAAACCTCAACAATTCCAAGAACTTATTTGCATATTCATCCATGGTCTGCTGTCCCAATCTCAACTCATGGAACTCCTTAATATTATCATCATAATACCTGTCAGAGAGGTATTTCTGCCTGAAATACTTCTTGAACTGTTTCCACTTCAGTTTCCTTTCACTGATCTTCTTTACTTGCTTGAAGTGTTCCCACCAAATGGATGCTCTTCCATTCAGATTGAATATGGCAACTCTTGCCTTCATGTTTCCTGAATAATCCTGTACTTGGAAGTACTTCTTTATCCCAAGAATCCAAGCTTCAACTTCTTGTCCCGTCTTTATCTCACCATCAAATGTAGGAGGTTTAGCTTTCCTAAATTCATCTCGAGAGTGATCCCTATGGTGTTTTCTTCTTCTCCTTTTATGAGGAGATGAGCTTGTATCCCTGCTGGATTCTTCAGAATCAGATGATCCATTGGAAGTCCTTCTCCTTCTCCTAGTGCTGCTCTTACTGCCTTCTCGCCCAAAGTCTATCTTCCTTTGAAACTCTGTCAAACTTTGCAACATTGCAGTATTCAACTGATGCTGCTCTTCCTGAGCTTTAATCAAGCTTCTCATGGTGGCTACAACCTCGAACGGTGTCTCTTGGAATATCCTTCCATTAGAATCTATGTCATCATTTCTATTACGGGCATTTTATCCCATGGCATCTCTCGCACACTCGTAGGAATCTCGAGCATCATACCCATCATGGGTTCTCATGACTGAACCACCTCTTGCTTTACCACATTGTTCTTTCTGGAGTACTGCTCTTGGAAGTTGTCTATAATTCTGCAATGTGTTAGTAACAAACTATTAGATGCATACCATTAATATAAATCAAAACTACTTACCTTCCTCTTTTGGAAATTCATAAAACACAATCTTGCTTAAAACAAAAAAGTTTCCTCTCTTTCTTTTCAGCTGTGTGACTGCTGATAATCTGCCGAAATCTACTGAAAGACAGTTGAAAACTGCTTGAAAAATTACTGAGAAGTTCCTTTGAAAAACCCAAATATCCTTGGGCCCAATCGAACCTCTTACCAGCTATCTTTCTGATTCTTTGGTGGTCAAATCACCTAGCACATCGATGGTCTGTTTGCTTATTTCTTCTGTAATTTCGGCAACAAACCAACTAAACTCCCGGTCTGCATCGACGAGGAAGTTGAATGTTCATCGGGTGCACAGTCCCTTGAGTAGCCGCAATGGCGAAAAGTGATCTTACTACGATTTCCATGGACATCTATCGGCTACCGAACCTGCCATCCATTGGGTGGATAGTGCTTTAGACTACCGCAACGGTGGATTTACAATCCCTTAATTCGTTCCGATTGGCGGCCTGATTCGTAATAATTTTTCGATGATCTTATACTCTTCAAAATTTTCTTCTAATCGGATCCATAATGGTCTGATAATTCAAACTTCGTCGGTAGGGAAACCCACTAATCTGTTGCATCGGCGGTCGTACGTATTGGGCGTCGGGCGGTTAGTCCTTTCGGCTTCTGCAATGGCGACCCACACTCTTTCTCTGTCCTCCACAGCTCATGACTTCGTCGTTCGGTCGAAGTGATTATTCTCTTACGGTATCAGATGGATAGTTGACTAGGTAGCTGCAACTGCGATCCACCTTCATCGACCCTTTTCTGATCGGTGATCCAATCCACTAATTCCTTCATTGGCGACACATACAACTAACATTTCCCGATGGTCGATGATCTCGGGCCTTAGAGAAATTTTTTGAATTTTCTTCTTGCCTTGTCTACCGTCGCTTCGGCTCCTCCTTCAACTATTCATCGGTGATGTCAATTGCTATTATCCTTTGTTCATCGATGATCCCGTTCCTTAGAAAAATTTCAAAAACTTTTCCACTGCGTCGGCTGTCGGAACGAATTTCCTCTGCGTCATTGGTGGGCGGAGGATCTACCCGTTGGAAGCATAGCTGTCTAGCCATCCACAACGATGGCGCAATATCATCTAACTTCTTTCGATGTTCATCGACGACGTCATCAATTAATATTCATCGATGACCAATGATTCTACAACTTAGAAAAGTTTTCAAATTTTTCCTCTTTACTCTTCTTTTCTGTCGACTCTATTCGCTCCATCTTCCCCTATCCGTCACCACATCAACTAACAATTTTTGATCGGGGGCTGACACGGCATTGGAAAGTGGAACCTGTAACCGTCAGAGGATTAGTGCACTAGGATTCTGTAACGGTGGTGCTTGAACCACTAATTCCTTCCAATGTAGTCACCAAACTTTTGCCGCAGCGGTAACATGATCAGCTAAGTGTCGGCGATGAGATCAACTAATCATCGTCGATCTCCAATGATTCCATTACTTCGCCAAATTTTTCCAAAATTTCTCGGCATTGGGTGGTCTTCAAACTAATTCTTCTGCTGTATTGAAAGAACTTCTCACTAAGTGTTCCGATGAGTCGATAATTCTGGAACCTAGAAAAAATTATGAATTTTCCTGTGATTCACCATTTCTCCTAGTTTCTTCTAGGTAGTAGGCAACTTGCCTCTGTTAACTATTCTTTCATGGCCCTCTAAAGCCTAAATTCTGCAACATAAGCTCTGTCACTACATCTTTGCGTCCCATTCAGACCCATGCTGCAACCAGAGCTCTGATACCACAGTGTAACCTCCCCGACCCTCCGACCGGTGAAGAGGGTGATACGATACATCAAATCATCCAGGCATCTAGCCCCATGAATATGAACATGCATACATATAATGCTGAAGCATGATACTTAAAAACATAAAACATATTACGAAGCATAATCTTTCATATATACAACAGAAGAAAAACATATCAATTAACACTCATGCATATATAGATCAACATTTAACATGTATATCATCATTCATCAACGGTAAAAACGATTGTAGACCCAAGTTAGGTAAGAATACTTATCTTATTAAGAACTTGTTCCACAACTAGCTATGTCGCTGGAACATTCCACCCAACCATAGGCCCGCATGCTCCTTAATCTCTCAGCAACGCTGCCACCCCCAAGCTGGGCATGATTCCCCAAGGAATAAAGAACTAACAAGCTTACACATAGCCAAGGATAACAACACCACAAGGGTACACAGTTCAGCCAAGCCAACATAGTTGGGTTTATCAGGTGAACATTAGATCAGCCAAGCCAACAAAGTTGGGTTTATCAGGCCATCCAGGAGATGAGAAAGGCTAAATGCTAAGCTGGTGAGCTCATTGAAGAGCTACAGACACCAACACCAGACCCAGCCTGACTTCTAGAACACCCACACACACCCAACACAAGGAAATCAGTCCCTTCTCTGCAACGCAGTCCCTCAAACCCTGATCTCCCTTCCAGTGCTATTTAGGGGTTGTGGAGAAGAAAGCCAGCTCAGTAGCTCTGTCTGTGTGGTTCTCAACCCACCAGGTTTATCAAACATCTCAGGCCCTCATTCACCACTCCAATGTAGTCCGAGGATAAAACAACTGCGTGCATGCTGTAAAACAACTATTACAACTTTAACAGGGGAAGAAACAACTTCCTGGATCGTTCCTGGCCCTATCGTGGCCAAAACGATCCCACATCAACCTACAATAGAAAAAACACAGGGGAAAACATAGTCTAGCAATCGTGGCAACAACAGCCCACGAACAACCATGCACTCATAGCACACAATCCCCACTACAATCGCCGGAGAACTTACTTTGACAAAAAATGGAAAGGAACAGACTCCCAATCTGTGTGTGAGGGAATATAACACATCCAACAAAACTATGGAAGAAAAAACAACCATGATTCCACGATGGAGTAACAGAACGTTGCATAGTATGCCAATGGTGGAAAAGATACAAACTCTATGCATGAATAGGAGGATGGACACACTACAAACTACTGTCCCCTGAGAAAAGGAAGAACCAACTCGCAAGCCAACAATCCGTGGAACAGAGGAGAATGAACCCACCTTCACATGATGGATTTTAATCCCATTTAACTCTGCCCTACATGAGGAAAATGAACAATCGACGGTGGGGAGAGTGGGTAGAATGGTCCACAATCTCATCGTGGAGAGAGTGCAGGTGTGGGCGTAGTGGTTTTCCTGCCAGCGTATCAGTCAGCGCAGTGGAGTGTGCATGTGGGAAAGGTATGGCATTCCTGCCACACTCCACTGCCAGCATTAACAGCTCCAACCACCAGCAGAATAATTAAGATGTTCGTTTGATGAGACAAGGGAAGGTGAGAAATTAAACAAGGTGACACATGGATTTATCCCCCCCATGGCTCAAGGTTTAGCATTCCCCCTCCTTATCCTTAGGAATCATGCCCCTTCTCAATTTAGTTGCAGTGAACATAGCTGGTTGGGTTATTTAATTAAAATTCACATTTACATGTTGTCACAATTTAATATATGTTGTATGTTCCGATATACCATCGGTGACCATTCCAATACGAATCATAACATAACCAAATCGATGGTGGGGCTTTTGCCCTTAGCTCCTCACCATGATTATTACAACATATGTCTCATGTATACTTAATGCAAACGGGTTCAAAACCAGGGTGTTACAAAATGTAGGACCACAATGCCCGCAAATGAATGTAGGACCATAATGTCTGCAAATGAATGCTAGACCACAACATCCACAAATGAATGCAGGACCACAACGTCTGCAAATGAATGTCAGAACAAAACAACTACAAATGAATGCAGGGCCACAATGTTTGCAAATGAATTCCAGACCACAACGTCAGCAAATGAATGCAGGACCACAAAGTCTGTAAATGAATGTCAGAACACAAAATATTTTATAGGCACTTGATTTGTCATCTCATCATCAATATTAACTCTTATCATCACCCCGGGATGTGGGTGACACTAGAGGTTTTCAAATGGGCCATCTGGTTCTCAAGACATGTGGCTCTGGTGTAGGAAACATAGAAGTCGGCGGCGTGGGTGTATTAAATGACTAGGATGGTGAACTTCTTGCAAACCCTGCAGGCTGTTGGAATGTCTAGTCCAGCCCTGGTCGTAATGCAGACGATTTAAGTGTTGCATGTGTTATCTCAGTGCTCTATGAAGCCGGTATTTCAAACCATGAGGCCTGCTAACCTCCAGTCTCCTGGCCTTCTTGTCTTCTTACTCCTGCTTAGTTTTTATTCCTCTTTGATTCTACCAACAAATTTGAAGGAGAAAATTCCTAGGCAACACGTCACTCTACGTATAGGAAGTATAGGTCGTGGAGGTGGTAGTCATAAGGAAAACATCAAAGATACTAATGGGTATGCGACGTAGGTATCCATGCATGTTATATGCATGATAGACAATTGGAAATCTAAGTGGTTTCTAAGCATTTAGCCTCTGGAAGAAATGGTGGTAGAATAAATCCCTATTGGATGATTAAAAACATGATGACCATGTTGATGAAGACCTGGAGACTAAGTGGAATGGTTCCAGGGACATTGCGTAGATCATGTGCACCTTCCTTAACCATATCAATGCGCAGATGAGCACCCTGAAAGTGAATTTCAATTGGAGGCACTATTTTGTTCTTCATAGTGAAGGAAACAAGAAAGGTGGTGGCAACAAAGACCAGTGTGGGACGGGAGGTGAGACCTCTGTAGCTGCTGGAAATTCCAATGTACTGATGCAGGAGAACATGGAGAACACCAGAATTACAACATCTATCAAACGCAGCCATGAGGATCCAAAAAACGACATTACTTCTTAGCCTCTATAGGAGATGCAACCTATCGCCCGACTAAATCGTTAAGACAACTATGGACCTTTCCTGATCCTAGAGGAGATGTCAGGCTTCTTTGTGGGAAATGTTACACCATACATGCTCCACTACCATCTCTGGTTCCCTTTGTGACTGACAATTTTTTTGGTTCTCTTTTCTTTTAAAATGTATAATTTTCATGTATGTCCACAACCATTTTCTAATATGTAATATGTCAGTGATAGTGTATAGCTCTAGAAAGAGAAGACTTTTCTATTTTTCAGGACAACCCAACTCTTGTATTTTTGACAGAATGGGCGGGTGGCATCATAGTTTAAGGCCTCCATAGAAAGATTTTGATGATTTGTACCCTTTTTCTCTATTAATATGAATTTATATTGCTGCTTAAAAAAACTATTATTATCATCACTTCCTCTTTCCAAGGAGGTCCTTATGGACTACACCAAGGTTGTCTCTAAAATATTGAAACTTCTCATGAGACAGAGGATTAGTTAACACATATGCAACTTGTTCGTCTATAGGAACATACTGGAGATTTATGGATCTTCTTTACACCATATCCCGAATGTAATTATACTTTATATCTATGTGTTTTGACTTATAATGGAACACTGGGTTTTATGTTAACTTGATGCAATTCTGGTTGTCACAATAAATATCAGTTGCATCCATTTCGATATCAAACAATTATGTCAACAATTTGTGAAGCCATATTGCTTCACTACATGCTAAACATGATGCAATGTATTTAGCCTTCATTGTACTGAGTGCAACACTGGTTTTCTTTCTACTAATCCATGATATCACACCTGATCCCAAACTAAAAAAACATCCTGAAGTGCTCTTTTAGTCTTTAGCACATCCATTCCAATCTGAATCGGTGTATCCACATAATATAAACTCATTATCAGTTGTATATGTGAGGCCATAATCCAATGTACTATCACAACAGGGTTTGAACCCAAATTTTGACGTCAAAATCCGACGTCATCCGACATTTCGCACGGATGTGTCGGACAAAAATCAATCAAAAGAATGCCGATAACAAAATATTTATAGCGCTGTCGAATCTATGACACTAGGGAGTCATATTTCTGACCCTTATAACGTTGCTTATCTGACACTTCAGTGTCGGATATTCGACGTCTATGAACCCAAAAATGTCATTTTTCTGACCCCAAAGTGTCGGATATCCGACGGGTTGTATAGGTTTTTTTATAATAAAAAAATTAAGGTTTACATGATTTTAAATTTTATGGTCCCATACTTTCAACGGTAACTATGTTCAAGGTGTCAAATATCCGATGCATGTCCATTATAAATATAAATTGTATTAAACATTTCAACATGTTTGTTGTAGAAGCGACGGATGATTTGCGAAAATTATTTGTTCCTCGACGGACGTTTTCAGGAATTGTTTTATTCTTCAACATGCAATAGTGGGAATTTTTTTTTCATCGATAGACAGTTTGCCAGGAATTTTTTATTCTTTGAATTCTCTCCATTTGACAAAATCTTGATGCGTGGAACTTGATTTTTTAAGACAACCAGTTATATTCATTAACGGAGTTTATGACAAAATGTAAAATAGATTAAATATTCCGGATCCAAACGAAGACAACCAACAATTGCTTGCTAGACTATGGGATGCAACGAAACGAAGGGGTGATGGAAAATGTTATTGTTCATGTACTCAATGCAAGGGATTTAAGAGGAGAATAATATTGATCTCAACAACCACACAACATTTCAGGGAACATGGACACGCTGAGAGGGGGAATGAATGTCGTCAATTTGTAGGTTTAGCATTATAAACATTATTATATATATTTTTTGTAATTGTATGTATTGTTTTTTTTCATATATTAATGTATATCTATTGATGTTTCCATGTATTTATATTAAAGGAAAGACACCCTATAACATGTCGTCCAGAGGAAGTGCTTTCAGAACAAGTTCAGGATCAGGATCATGGAGCATGTATGTTTAATGGAGAACAAGTGAATGATCATATTGAACAAGATGATCATGCCGATGATGTATCTAAAGATGATGATACAAATACATTGATCCATGATTCATTTAACATTAGAATGGATGACGATGATGTTGATAATGAAAATGATGATGACTTTGATGATGTTCACGATATACCTCTTCTTGATAAGGCATATGAACCCCTTTATGAAGGCTCCAAAACAAATCTTCTCTCTACTATATTGTTGATAATGAACTTGAAGGTTATGAATGATCTTTCAAACATTGCAATCACACGGATGCTAAGGTATCTAAAATAATCCATCACATATATAGGATTGTGATAAAGTTTATTTGTATTCCTCTAATAATTGTATTGTTAACTCATTATTGATCATCGTACGGATGAAGCGTGTTTCGTTAATATTATTTATTTATTACATGAACAAAATTTTCTTTGTATCTTGATAGCTGAATTTTTGTTACCACCATCAATATTTTACCTCGCACATATCGAGATTTATCTTCCATCATGAAAGAGATTGCAATGCATTATGAATAAATTCATGCATGCCCCGATGACCATGTTATATATTATAATCAGCATGAATTTGCAACAGAATATCCGGAATGTCATGTAAGTAGATATCGTATAGATAAAGTAACGAAAAAGGTGCCTCAGAAGGTTCTTCGTTATATTCCCATCATTCCACGTTTGCAACAACTGTTCAGGTGCAAAAACATAGTGCAATTTATGGATTACCATGCCAGGAACAAAATTCAAGATGATGTTATCTGAATTCCTGCAAATGTACTGCTTTTAGTGATATTGAGGAAAAGTGGCCTCACTTTAAAGAAGAACCACATAATCTTAGGATTTATTTGGCAGCAGATGGTGTTAATCCATTTGCACAGATGGAATCCATTTACACGGTGTGGCCTATTTTTGTTATCAACAATAACATTCCTCCATGGTTGTCAATAAAGAGGGAGAACATAATGTTGTCGATGATTATTCCAGGTTTTTTTGTCAAAAATTGTTTTATTTATAATGTAGTTGTGGCATCTCATTTGTCGCATTATGTTTCTTAATTTCATATATATATATCTATAATTTTACTCTTATGCATGGTTTATATATCTTAATGGTTCTCATAATGATATATTTTATATGTACTTCAAATGAATTAGGTAAGTTCCAAGTCAAAGTTATGAATGTATACATCGAACCTCTTATAGATGAGCTACTGAAGTTATGGAATGGCATAACTATGTATGACATATCTAGACCAATACGACAAAGGAAATTTCAGTTCCATGCAATGGTTGTATGGACAATACACGATGCCCCTGGGTTAACTTCATTTTGTGGTTTGTAATTTTAAGTTCCACTTTAATTGCCTTTAATGATATGGAGTAGTTAGAATATTTTATATATGAATATACTTGACATAGATATTCCATATCTAAATATTGTAGGTCTTCAGACAAAGGATAAATTTGCATGTCTAGTTTGTGGTCCTAAGATAAAATCTCATCGTTCAAAAAGCTGAAGAAAGGAGGTGTTTGATGAGTATAGGAATTTCCTCTCTAAGAATCACAGGTATAGAACAACTGAAAGAAATCTTTTCAATGGGAAGTAGGAGACTGCATTAAAACCATGGAGAATGACACCTCACCTTTGGAAGATGCAATACAATAGAAATCGCCAGCATGGCACGTATGGATCATCGTATATGAATTTTTATGTATTTTAATTTTTATTGTGAGTTGTTTGTTGTAGTGGCCATATTTGATTTATGATGTAATTTATTAATTATAAACTAATATTCATGATGTCCATCATGATCATGAAAGCATTAATGGTCTTCCACAAGGAATGAAAAGTTATCCTATTCAATTCAGCAGGTTGCCCTACTATGAGCACCTACAAATTGCTCATTTGTTTGATATAATGCATATTGGAAAGAATGTTACTGAAACCTTATGGAAACTACTAGAGCTAAGGAGGGAGAAATATAAAGTTGTGAAAGTGTGCAAAGACATTCAAGAAATAAACCATGCAATGAAAGACGTCATCCAATTTCATACCAACGGACAACAGGTTAATATAAACTCAATTCCATGGATGTTTACGGAGCAACAAAGAAATGTTGTCAAAGAAGTAATGTGAAAAATTAAATTTCCCACCAGTTTTTGTGCAAACTTGAAGAATAACACTTAAAAAGTGATTTTGCAAAGGTCAAAACACATGATTGGCATGTCTTCATCAAGGTAATTATTATTGTTATGTCCATATAATTTTTTCTTGTTTGTATACTCTTTTTTTAATAAATGGTGTGGTTTGTATATTGATACAGTATGTTCTACCTCTCTCTCTCTTGGACAACTTCGACAACAATGTCAAACAAGTTATATATAATCTTGGTAAATACATGAGGTAACTAGCGATTACTTGCATGTGCTTAGTGTTTCTTTAATTCTCTGTATAATAATTTATATTTTTTTTGTGCACTATTTCAGCATATATTGTAATTTAATGTTTATTTTTGTTAAATATCGTTATTGGTTTGCATCACTTGTAGATGGTTGACATCTAAAGAAATCCATATAGAAGATATAAAGTATTGGAGGAGAGAAATTACTTGTCTCATGTGTGAAATGCAGAAGCATATACCATCGGCATTTTTCAATGCACGGGAACACTACCTCATACACCAAGTTGAGGAGATTGAGTTGTGTGTACCTATGCACTCAAGGTCCATGTGGATGGTTGAGAGGCACTTGAAATTTATGAAGGGTTTGGTGAGACAACGAGCACATGCAGAGGGTTCTATGATGGAAGGATATACGGTATACCAAAACATGTTGTATGTTAGTGAATATCTTCCTATTTTAGCGTCAAAGCTCAATTTATGTTGCATTTGTGATCCAGACTCCAATAACAAATTTGAAGGGGGGAAACTGAAGGGGAAAGGTAGATTGAGGAAGTTGAAAGGTAATTATTAGCTAGTGGATTTTTATTATATCCTTCATATTCTAATTGTATTTTCCAGTCATAATTGCTTCAATTAAGAGCATATACGTCTTTGTTCAGGATATTTACACCTTTCTTTCATTTTAATGGTTATTGTCATTAAACAGTTAGTCGAATGGGATGTAATTCATTTATACATCGTAAACAATCTTGACTGGATGAAGCTATGGATTGAACGATGCGTACAATCGGGTCATGGAATATCATGGGAAGGTGTGGCTTCATTGGTAAAAGCAACACAACGCAATGGAGATAACAATCTAATAGAAAGGGAAATCGATTTGGCATATGGTGTAAAAGATAAAATGGCAAGCATATAATTAATCAAATATCCCTCTAAATCTTT